>NW_019091444.1:99962-123421 GCF_001949145.1 Acanthaster planci
AACCACTCGACTACCGAGCTTGCCGGGGTCGGCTTGCCGGTCCGAGTCAGGTGAAGCAGCGGGTACCGCGAACTATTTTCAAGATGTATTTTTGCGTTGGGGAGATGTTTATTTATGTAACGGGTTTTGCCCTTTACCCAACGAGTCAGGTGAAGCAGCGGGTATGTGTCTTGATGTGAAGCACATTGGTGTAAACATTCTCTGGTTGGTAAATGACTTCGTCAGCAAGGCAGTGCGCGCCACGATGTACAGGCTCCCATTGGACGATCTCTGAAGTTGCGCGTTAACTGTGCATGTGCAATGGGCGTGGTTTAAACTGCGGTGACGTCATAATTACGAACCGGATAATGGAGATCAATGGTGTAAATGGCATGCCAAGAGCGAGAACCAGGGCGAGAACCAACACGCGCGCGTATTCCATCGTTTCTTCTGCGCTCAAGGCTCACTAATATATTGTGGTCCCATTGGAATTTTACAGCTATCATCGGGAGCGATTACAGAGATATTTTCATAAATCACGAATATCGGACTTCTGGCGTCCAACTCGGCGTGTTTTGCGCACAATAACCTCCAACACGTGGGCCTATTTTGCCTAGAGGCGGGCGGCTACATTGAGAGCTGAGTGCAAAGTTTTACTCCAATTTTGCGAGTGTTTCCGGCGAAGGCCAAGGGCGAATACAAACAGTTCGCGTGGCTATCTCCCATAAACTTGAAAATAAAAGGGAAGTTCTGGCCACAATATTGAATTTCCAAAGGGAAGCGGGAAGTCAGCCTCCCCTTGAGAGTCACCGGGGCGGCGCTGTTTCTGTCCGATTTTGCACTGTTTTCAATGGGCGCGTATTTAGTGCGATACAGGTTGATCCTCACGCTGCGAGGCCGCCAAGGCGTGTTGTGTTGCTGGCATAGAGTGCAAACGTTACAACGACTTTACCTGTTCACAATATTTATGCAAAAATACCCCAAACGTCTTTGCAAAGGTCACCCGAAACACGTGATAAAACCAAAACATAAAAATGCACGAAAATAGGCTATTTTGTATTCAGTGATTTGTATTCAACATCGTTCGTTCACATGTGAAGTCGACAGAAGCGAGTGTCGATTCTTAACCCATCATGTGCTGATTTGTATCGACGCCAAAAGCCAATTTATTCGAAAATCAACTGGATCGATCTCTCAGCCAGTTGATGAATTACCATCGGGGAATATTGAAAACCACAGCGCGCCAGATTTAAGCTCTTGAGCTTGACTTTGAAGAATCTTTCTATATGTTAATGACCAACGGGACGGTGTCCAGATGGGTTTCACATTCCTATAGAAAAAAAAAGTAATGTCATGGACATCGCGACAGCAACAGACAAAACTGCTTGTGTCAAAAGACTCCTCGAGTCAACGCAACATCACTGAGTGAACAGACGAACTGATTCAGACGTCTTGTTACCTTGCCGGCGCTCAGTGGATGGTCCTGAACAATAAGTCACCACAGAGCTAAAACCTTTTTAAAGCTTTTTGTAAGAACACCAAAGAATAAAACTGAGTTGACAGGTACGTTAGCCTACTAGTGCATGACGTACGCATTTTAAAAAGATTTTTTTCAAAGTTTGTATTGTGAGATGATTTTTCCTGTTTGTTTTTTAGAAGTTTGTTTTTTTCACGATTTTTCCAGGCTTTTACGAGATCCACTTTCAGAAATGTTTCTAACTGACTAAAAAATATGATAATATATATATAAGTTTATATATATAATATAAAATATGATATATATAAGTTTATTTCTTTATTTTCGGATTCATTCTTACTGGACATTGCCCCAAGAAGAAATCGTTTGTTTTGAGTTGACTGATTGAGGCCGTAATATGATCAGATCATAGCTTCATTGCTGTCATATTCATCATAAGTAGACATTACTTGCGTGATGCATAGTAGGCTTCGAGGGCATTGAGGTCCCTGCCTACAGCCCATCCCTTAAAATGGCCTTGAAAAATTTTATTTAAAAAAATTTAAACAGTAGGTCTGATGAAGGTTTGAATTATGCTATACTTTATGGCACAAGTGGGTTTCCGTAGATGGGCATGGGAAACACTCACAGACTAGACGTGTAAAACGCAATCTGTGGGAACATGCCGGTACTGGTCCGGATTTATAGGCTGCGGCCGGATAAGCTCCAGCCGACCGCAGTATTCGCCATATTCGGTGTCCGAATCTGTTGTCTGAAGCTGGGTCTAGGTCTCACTCCATTGGACTTAAATACATGTACGCTAACATAGGCTGTTTTCCAATACGCAACTTCGTCTCCGTCTCAGGCTTCGTGTAGGAAGCCAATCCCTGATTGTGGCCTGAAGCATTTAACTTGAATTGAAGTACTGTAATGTTTGGCTCTTTTAAATCTTACTTGATGTTTTGTGGCACGATCAGACTTACTATTGCGCTTACATCCTCAAAGTCAGGAAATAAAAAACAGCTGAGGCCTGAGACGGAGCCCAAGCCCTAGCTCTGGAAGCCCGTTTTTAATGGACCGCGCCCTCTATAGTAGAGGTCTATTAAATTTATTACATGCAAGTACATGTACAATATATATGTACATGTACGTGCCAACTCGCTGCCCTGCTTGATTTTTGTGGACATTTGGCGCAAGCATCACAGTTTGTATCAGAATAATGGCTTCCACTAGTAAGCAGGAACAGCAAGGGTCATCGTTGGGGGCTAGTATGCTGGAGGAAGTGGTGCGTTTGACGTGGGGTCCACAGCTGAAGGAGGATGTCTTTGCGAGATGGTGTCAAGGTGATTTTTTTTTTTGTATTATCAAGCCATTGGGACAGTAGGCTGTGAGCAGGGTGGGGCATGTATTTCCGACAGCGACCACTGTCATGCTATCGGTATACTACACAAATCGCCCAAGATGTGACTGTTAACGTGCAGTCCTCTTGCATCGCCCCATTACTTTAATGTTGTCCAACATTGCCTTGAACGTTTTCACATCTGGTGCTGATTTTCCACGTATGAATGTTACGAGTATACAGTGACTTCCAGTACTTAAGCTGTAGCAGTCCTTACTAGTTTTGGGGATTATGTCACAGCTTATTGGGAAATTCTCACTTTTAAGACTTGGCTTCCTGTTACTGTTAGGCAGTGGATATTATTAAACTGGCTACAGCAAAAATTCTGTGACGGGATTCTGCCGGTAGACCTTTCTGATTGGTCCAAATCCATGACGTATTTGCCGTTGCCGGTTCAATATCCACTGCCTTCTTGTGAACACATATATATTCAATGTTTATGCAGTAAGCTTCATTCTCCCCTAAATCACCAGATATAAGAAGGGCCTTAAATCCTTCCCACAGTGCCTTTCCGCCATTGGGGAAATCACCCATGTGGTGTTAGATCTAGCATTAAGGCTTGTAATCATGACAGATCACTTCTCAATCCGTGACCGTGGTGACTTCAGTTGCTTCATTGTCAGATTGTAATGCGTGCACAAGGTAAAATAAAAAAAAAATCTCCCGAGGCTGCAAAGTGAAACCAGCCCCATAAGGTGGCTCATTCATAAGGCAGCACGGACATTCGGGACTCTCGCAAAATGGTGGGTAGTAACCAATTAAAACAGCAACTATGGCAACGTATACGGATTACACAATCATTTCTTTGATCAGTACATACGGGCCCGTTCATTGCAGTTGTTTTCAATGGTTGCCACCCGCCATTTTGCGAAACTCCCGGATGCCTGCGCCGCCCCCATAGATGTATTGGACTACGGGCAGGTACAGTGAGCCACATAATACTTGATACATCCACTTTACAGCTTTTTGTGTTGAGAGTTTCTGTCGCAAACATGGCTTAGGGTCCCTGAAAATGAGATCCATGTGACCAGTTGCTCTCTGCACAATCGGGCGATGGCTGTTCCCATTCCTGGTTGTGGAAGTCTTCTTCGAAAAACATGAAGTAAGGTTGGAGATTTCATACAGGATTGACTCATAGTGCAACACAGTCACACGATCCTGTTTGCTTGACTGATCATGCCAAAACAATTGTGCTTATGACTGCCACCTACAAACTTGGGCCTCTTGCTTGTTGTTGCCTTGTGATAGGTTTTACCTTCAGCGAGCACGAGCCCACTGCTCTCATGCAACATGAGGGTGGGCCGTGTGCCGTGATCGCTCCCCTGCAGGCGTTCATCCTCAAGGCTTTGCTCTTCCAGGGAGAACCTCCGGTGGAGTGGAGACAGTTGGACGGTAAGTTTGAGGATTCTGCCCCATCTGCTCAGACCATTTCTGCATACACAACTGGTACATGTATTGTGTGTATGCGGATCAGTGGACGTATGTGCCATTTGGGTGTTTCTTATACTTGTTCTGAACCACATTATTAAGTGCACTGTATTTGCATTTATCTCTGCCCATTAGGCCTATTGAGGTGTTTCACATGACATAGCATGACTTTCAGATGTATATCAGGAAGCGTACCACGTCCGTGGAAGCACATTTTTTATTGTCCATTTTGTGTACCGTACTCAACAATTTTGAGAGACTGTGAAGGCATGCACATTTCAGCGTACATCTAAAAATTGAGTGGTGACCATCAAATACCATTTGACTAAAAGTCCTCTTTGAAGCATCACTGAGATTGCCCGAGTCCATCTCACCTCATAGGGACTGTTTGCCCCTCGAATGGGAGGATAAATCACTGACATAGCATCTTAGTAGATTGTGGTACAGTGTCTTGCTTGAGGACACACTCACCACATTTCATTCAATTGGACTGTGACCAGCGGACTGCAGAAGTACCTAAAATCAGTTCAGAGGGTCTCCAAGATCAGCTTCATCTAGAGATCCCATTTGGAACCTTGCAACTGTGCCTTATGGTCAAATTCAGAAAGCTCATTTCAAAACACCAGTGATTAAAAGCCGAGTTCCAGGTGCGTGCTTGAAAGCCAAAACTCGCTATTATAATCCCGCCATCAAATGTCAGGTGATCAGTGCCGGGCTCTCCTACTGGCTGCCATGACGGAGGTTCTGCAGACTGTCAGCAGTGGGGGCGGGTACTACCTCGTCCTGAAGGCGGACAAGCAGGACGCCATGTTGGAGGAGGGGGCGGTGATTGAGAATGTAGTGGAGGCGGCGCAGGGCGAGGGCAGCAACCATGAGATTTTCCACGCCGGTTTGAGGTAAAAATAAGAATGATTGAGGAGCTACCGTCCATTACATGTTTGTCATTGTTTAAGTCAGGACCCTGGAACTCCATCACAAGAACCATGACTGGGCCTCCAGTCTGAATTCAAGTCACAAGCTATTCAAATTAATTGCAACAAAAGCATTCCTTTGTCCGCGTTCACCCTATTATTTGTGACTGGTCTTGCATGCGTCTGGTCTTGTGATGTCGCAATTACAACACTGGTGTTTATGACCACCCTTCTGTGATTTGATCTTCTTTCCTTTTTACTGTCATGGATAGCACTCTTTTTCTATATTTCATGGCAGGTTACAGCCATTTGACTGCATTGAGGATGTGAACCGAGGTCTGGAGTCGACTCATGAGATGTTCCTAGCAGACTCTGGCTTGCTCCTCTTTCTGTACTCGGTACTTCTAACTAAGGCAAGTGCCTGAGTTAAAGTTCTAGTTTTAAATGAAGCAGGCCTTCTAAATTAAACAGGGAAGTCTACCACATCCCACTACCCATGGCCCTAGACTCCGGCCGTGTCCGAAACGGGCTTCCATAGCTACGGGTACGTCTATTGTCTACGCGTCTCCATGCATTTCTAATGGAGTGAAGACCTAGACCAAGCTCTAGACAAGAGATTGTCGGACGCAGCCTATGAGTGTTTGTTACATTGGGTCTGTGCATGCACTATCGAGGGATGTCAAAGCCACAATGATACCACACATGTAGCTGCGGCAGAGGGCTGTAGCCATGACATCAGCCAATGGCCTTTGGGGCCATTTTTTCCAAATGTGGCTGTGCTTCCAGCTTTCGTGTGGTCTCTAGGTCGAAGTTTTGGGTCGTTCCATGAGGTTGGCTGTGACTGTGTCCTTGTTACATCCAAAACTGTTACCACCTGTCATGACCTGTAGAGTAGGTCATTTACTCTGTAAAAATAACACACACCTCTGTATCCAGCCTTGTATAACAATGTCAATTTGGAATCCACATGCAGGAAAATAGCTGTTCATTTTTACGGAACCCATGTAGCAATGGACATCGTCGCAAGTTGTGCCCCAACCTCATGGAATGACCCATTCAACAAATTAAAAATAGGGCCTACTCTAAGTTACGGCCTCATGTCCTGGGTTTTGATGATGTCACTGAAGCTGAAAGAAGGCTTTCTAAGTGGAGGTCTTAAGGTCTCCTAGGGATGAAGTCTGTTGATTAAGTCAAGATTTGGAAACCTCTCGTGTGCTCTCTGTCCATAGCAAGAAAAAAGGCATTTGCGCATAATGGCTGTGATATTTTTCAGCCATTTAACATGGTGGACATGTACTTATCGCAGACTCTAACAAAACAGTGGCCCTTGTAGGAAGATTTGGTAATTCGGTGGATATTGATTCAGTTTTGGTTGGTCTTTCAGGGTCTAGACAATATCAGGGAAGAAGTTGAAGATACCTCGGAGCCATTGATTGATGGCGTCTACGGACACGGAAGGTAAGAGCGAAGTGAACAAAATAGTTCATGTGTCTTTAAGAAATCCATCTCATCAAACAAGGAAAGAGGAATACATGCACCTTTGTAGAAATTGTAGACATTAGCTTAACTTTGTCTTCTGGGTGACTTTGCAGAGTTCTCCCTCAAGATCTTCTATTGAGCAGAAACTCTTGATTTGAAATTGTATGCGTTAGTCTTTCAAGGGGTGTCAAGCCCTTTACGAAGCATTGATGGTGGGGTTCTACTGTCTTCGATCCTGCAAAATCCTCCAAATATATCCTGGTGGATTTTCTAAAGTTGAGGAAAGTTCAGGGATGATGGAGATATTATTTCAAGGACATGGTGGTCTCAGATGGAATCAAATATCTTGTCTATTGAAAAACTTTTCATGTTTCTGTAGAACAATTTTTAGTCCTAAAACTGCAAATCTGCCCAAGTATAACAAGGTTTCTCCACTTTTTTAATTGATGTTGGACAGAGGTATCAATTTGTTGAGGCTTATGTTGAGAATGAAATATTTGCTATACGTTTACCGGCAAAAATGCGCAGAAAGTCTGAGAAATGGAAGTTGATGCTTTTGTAGTTGGCACATTGTATCCAGTTCGTGAGTGACTTCATCATACACGCCGATACGCCATGATTTGCAGGCTCCCATAGGACGATCACTGAAGTAAAGTTGTGCATTAACTTACGGTTCCATGGTAAATGCCGATCAATACATGTAACTTCATCTGCAGTTCATGTGCATTGGGCATGGTTTAAACTGAAGTGACGTCACACTTTTGAACCAGGTGGCTTTCTTGAATACATGTACGATAAATATCCGATGATTCCATCCAACGATGAGCCAGCTAAACCTTTACTTTTTCGTGTATTCGTCGTAGGATTTCCCTTACTTGAGCTTGTTTTTGAGCAAAATGTTGTTTTTTTGTCTTGGTTTTAATTCAAGTTATTTCCTGATTTTGTTTTGCTGCAGCCAAAGTCTTATCAACCTTATGCTTACGGGTAGTGCTGTCTCAAACGTCTTTGACAAGGAGAAGGAAGTCGCCGGTCTGCGTGAGTCCAGCCAAGTTGTTCCTTCCGAGTAGTCAGATCTTTTATCAAGGCTGAGCCTTTTGTGAAGGCTGCACATGGCCTAATCTTGTCAAGGTTTTTTAATTTTCTGCAAAATCTTAGCGCCATGTTGAGTGACTAAATAGTCTTTAATCATTTATGCCACTTACAAATTTACCACATCTTCAATTTTTTAAGCATGCATTCTAAATAACAAGTTTTTCAATTCCTCTAAATCTAGAACTATTTTGCATTTGTGGAGTTAATTATATGACGATAGTTGTGATTGCAATTTTGAAAGTCTTTCTTTTGACTTGTTTTTACAGAAATGAAAGGCATTTGTCAGCAGAGCAACGTAGGGTTCTTGACTCTCCTGGAAAACCTAAGATACTGCGAGGTACGACCCTGACTTGTCGCTAGAAATCTTTTACTTGTTGTGGAGGGTGTATTTTATTCTAAATCAATTATAATTGGGACTTTTAACATCCGGAGTCATGCCCTTGCGACACATGGTGAAGCCTACTGTATTCTTTTCCATGTTTTTTCTCTCCGTGTCTGACGTCAGGTTGGTGCATTCTTGAAGAACCCACGAAAGCCTATCTGGGTAGTCGGCAGTGAGACGCACCTAACTGTCTTATTCTCTCAGGTAAGCCAGCAAATTCAAAAAGAAAAATGAACCTCATGAATGTCTTAAACACAGAAAGTCGTCCTTTGAAATAGCTGTCAGATTGAGATGTTGTGGCTGTGAAGTAAACCACAGCGTATCGTTTCAACAAGGATCCAATTGGTCCGTTATCCATGTCCGACTAGTGTCACCCCAAGTCCCAGCCTGTGTGGCAACCTCAGATCAGAAAGTGAATCTCTCCTCGTTAGTCTTGATGCCCACGTTTTTGCGGGTTTAGCTGAGCTGAAATAACAAAAACATAATGCCTTGCAGTTTGGGACCAGAAAGTGTGAAGGCCCTGACTCCGAAGTGACCATTGGAGTTAGGCTCTGACAGCTGTACGTCGTACGGCTGGAAGGAGTGTCAGTTGAGCAGTGTTACGGTCAAGTCTACCTCAAGCCCTTTCACAAGTCTCGGTCACAAGACCAGTCACCAAGGAACAGGGTGAACGATAACAAAGGAATGCTGTTATCACAGCTGGTTTGAATAGCTCGGAACTTGACTCGTGACCAGATGACTTGTGACAGCACCGCCATCGGCTGCCTGATTGGCAGGTGCGTCGACTGTCCGGAAGTTTTAGACTAACAAGTGATGGCGTCAACGGTCATTGGGTTTTCACAGGAAGAGACGCTGGTCGCTGAAGAGACTGAATGGGAGCGCGCTCGCCGGATCTTCAGCATGTACGACACGGAGGGGAGTGGCTTCATCACCACTATCATGTTGAAAGAAGTACTGGATGCCCTAGGACTTGCCACCATGCCGGAATAGTGAGTTCAAATAGTCCCATTCATCCCTTGGTAGTGTCACCAGTTTCACAGACTGCAGTCAAAGTCCTATACGCAGTCTCTCGGTGAGAACTGCTTGGTGAATATCGTTGATGTCCCAAATTGACACGAGGTTATGGAATGAGTTTGGTTCCCCCAAACTGGCAAATGCAAGCCTGCCGTGGCAATACCAATCTGAGAATAAACAGTTTGAAAGGTTTGCCTCAAATTTTTTTTTCTATGCCAAAAAAAAAAAAAAAAATTGTGAACTTGGGGAAATGAAGATGGTGCAAATTTATGAAAGAAACGTTCTTAGTGCACACACAGCCTAATGTGTATTTGCCTGCAACCGGGGACTCCCTATTGTTCCTCTTTTGTTTGTACTTTATCGTTTTTTACAAGACCACCCATATGTTTTGTACACAATTGAAGACCACCCATATGTTTTGTACCCAGTTGTCAATCGGGGACCCTCTGTCAACCGGGGACCTTATTGTCCTCTATTGTTCAGGGTCCCCAATTGAATGCAGGCACAAACTCAGCCTTACAGTACTTGGGTTGACACCCAAGTAGGTGTCATTTTACATTGTGCATATGTGGCACATACTTGGGTACCTCGGAGTGTCTGTCTGTAGCTAGGATCAGTGCTTTCTGGTGGAACTCAACATGTAATATTGACCTCCATTTAACACTGTTCTGTTCCAGTCTGGTGCACTTGTATTGGCTCCGTGCATGAACTAATGAGGGAGTGCCTTAGCCAAGGGATAATCCGTTCTTTGGGCCATGCGGGGTCAGATTTTCCCTTCTCTAAGTTTCCCTAGTTTGATTGATGAATGGTCCTGGTTTCTCATCGGTTGACTGGTTTATCCTCTGCCTCCCTCATTGGTCCATTTGTTCTCACTTCCGCATACTAAATGTTCTGATTGGTCGATCTTTTCTTCCCAAAGTGTTGAATTTGTGAAGCAGCGCTTGGACCCTGACGACTTCGGTGTCGTTCTCCTCAACTCCTTCATGTCCGAGTTTTTCCCTAACGAGGTTAGTCTTAAAACAAATCACTCCTTCCCTGATGGTTTGTTGGGTTTCTTGATGTCATGCCAGACTCATATCGACATGTTAACTCAAATCAACCAGTTGATCTTGGCAGAATAATGACAAGGACATCTGCACTGGAAAGCAGAAGGTCGTAGCTTCCATTCCAAAAGCTGCTTTATTTTTCAATTGGAACCTCTGTGAAGGAAAAACCTCGGTGTATGTATATAAATGTTATAATTAAATGAAACTTCAAACTTCACCCTAAAAGAGCCATTGGGTGAAATTCGCCTCCCTTGACAGTCTTCTGATAGCACTGCAGTGCATTTTTCAGGAGCTGAGCCTTGAGGACTTTTAAAGTGTAACTCTTTGGTGTCGTTTTGGCAGCAGTTTTGTGAAAATCTAACTTGTCTTTCAGGCGCAGTGCCCATTTTTCCGAGACAGGTCAGCCAAAAATGTATACTTTTCACTGCAGTGCTCGATGCAAGTGGGCCATCAGGCCTGTCGCCGTGAATTTCAAATGATCGTCACAAACTTGCATGCCAACTTAGAAAACTCAAACTTTGCAGAGCCTAGTTCTTCCCCTCCCCGCTGTGAGATGGGCCAAAATAACCAAGCTCTTTAAGGCTCGAACTCGTGGTTTGCAGAGGTGCACAGCGTGATGGTGAATGTTATCTTTTTTGTGCTGCCAACAATTTTTTCACGCTTCCCGGCGACGTTAACGTCAGACTTATTGGCAGGTGAAGTGAGCGAATTTTGTTTTGTGTTGCAGCCGGATCGGATCATTCCTGAGTACTTTACAGTTTATCACTACAACGGCCTAAAGAGATCTTGCCCCAACAGACAGGTAGGCTAAGAATATTGACTAAATTCAAAATGCCTAACAGTTTGCATACGATAACATTTAATCTGAACTTTTTATGGTGCCAAACACAGACTCTCCCCAAGTCCCATTGAATGAATGGATGAATCTTCATCAGCTGTGGGGTTGTAACCCATAATCTGAATATCGTAATTCCAAAAGGTCTCATTTTATCAGATTGAAAAGAGACTGATCAAGTCTGTGTAAGACTACAAGCATGTCAAATTTCATCGGAGTCTGTTACTCTTGGGCCGAGATCCTAGAAAAAGGATACCCAACCCACCCAGACTTTGACACGGTCGGCTCTTTAGAAGGGTTTTGTCTAGTACGTTAAGAGTGCATTTAGCTCAATGTCGTGTACGTGACAAAGGCATACCTGCTCCCTCTCCTGCAGGTTGCCTACGTGGAAGGGCGGGCCTGCATTCCAGACCCCAGTGAGCTGACCTGCCTTAGTGATGCCACCCCCATCAAGAGCTGCCTCCGCACCAAGTGGCCCACCTTTGAGGTGGAGTGGAAAGACAATGCAAACCCCTCCATCATCTGAGGTCTCCTCCCTCCCTGTGGAAAGGCTGCCCTCCTTGTGTTAGCCTTGCCCTCCTGGTGGGAAAAGCACCCTCCTTGTGGAAACCCCACCCGCCTTGTGGGAAACCCTACCCTCCTTGTGAAAAGCCCCAGCCTCCTTGTGAAAAGCCACGCTCTCCTTGTGGAAAGTGCCACTCTCCTTGTGAAAAGGTTGGAATTGGGTGGGGTCAAGACTGAAATGCACCAAGCTCATATACACTTACAGAAAAAAAAATGCACATATATCTTTACAGGCATTGTGACCGCCCAAGCAAACTGTGTGGCAGATAAGAAACCCCGCAATCTACATAGACTTTGTGATTCAGTTTTGACAAACAGTTGTCAAACTGAGTGGCATATAAGACGACTGTTGGTGAAAGTTGAACGTGATATTGGCATATGCTTTTAAAGAGCACACTTCGAAATATATACACCGGTAGTACGTCACTGGTGCACGAGATAGAGACTAGGAATAGAAATATTGACGGAATTTCATAGTTTGGGTTTCCTGCTCTGCAGATTTAACCAATCTACAGTTTTGTACGGCAACCGTACGTAGTCGAGGTACCCAGGGTTTATTTAAGTTATTTGAATTGTCTTTATAAACAATTTGTGTACACAGTTATAGCCAAGCCAGCTTGATCTGTATGTTAGCACAAGAATTCAGACACGAAAATAACATGTAGCTGATGTCATTTTGTGAACAAAAGGCAATCATAAGAGCAGGATGACACGCCCCGTGCTGGATGCAAACAGCTAAATATAGTATGTCTTTGTACATGTATTCCAAAAATAGAAATAATGCACTGAGTAGGTCGGCCTGCTGCTGGGAGCAGACCTTTGTGTATCATGGATCGAGTGGACCGGAATTGCGGGTTACTCTAGTCGGTGTAAGCAAGCCACTTTAATGATGAGATTCCTAACTACATTGTTCTTTAACTGAGGCATTTTGATGTACAGCTCATGCCAGAAGTTTTTTGCTGCAGAAAAAAAGTTGGAATTTCTTTAACCTACCCTCCGGGGTACTTTGGCTAGAAAGTCTGCCGGGCACACCAAGTCTGCATCATTTGTCAAAAGTGGCTTGGCTGCCCAGGCCCAGTGTGATAAGATCCAATAGGTCAACTTTCACCTAGGCCAAACAGCCTAGGAGTCTGTGGTTGCCAGTCACCACAAGATCCATCAGTGGCATCGTTCAATGGGACTAGCTCCCAATGTCTCAACACGGCCAGTTTGTTAAGTTGCTGTTAATTGCCCAGTGCGTCAGACTTTTTCACCTGATGCACAGTGCTGTGTCTGGCAATATGAGGGTTAATGTTGTTTGAGGTCAGTGCCAAGCACAGGTTATCAAGTCGCAAGTCAAGTCTCAAATTGTTCAAATAAACCGAGACGTAAAGCGTTTTCCTGTCATTATTCAACCCATGTTTCACCCTACCATAGTTGTAATGGACTTGACGTCATTGGCGCGGCCACAACTCTTTGGCTTTTGCATTTAAATGGTTGTTGTTCATTCAAAGTTCTTTTTGGCGATGTTGTAAATTCATACCAAGATGCCATCATAGATCACTTCCAGAGAACCATGGTTTATTTGTTACCCATTGGTCATTGGATTTGGAAACATGCGGAATTTTAAGTTTCAATCAAAAATACCTGCTGGACAGGCATACAAGAAATTGGTGTTTGTTTTCTGTTTTATTTAGCTTTTCTCTTTTTCCTTTAAAAAAATCATTAATAGTTTTGTAAGGATTCAGTCAGTTGATTTGAAGTTGTTATTTATATGCCAAAGCGGTTTTTCGCTTTCTTAATACAGTGTATTCATTCAGAGGAAATATTGCACGTTGACTACTGCATGTATATTGCAGTGTGGCAGTTTCATTACTCTGAATGTGAACAGGCGTAGGATCGTATCGTAAGCATACCAAATATTGGTTTTAGTAGACATGTGCTATAAAGATGAATAGATATTTGGAACCAGCGTATACCAGGCCAGATTGTAGCAGACGCTTACATGTACAGGGAAAAGGCAGATATACTTGGTAGTTTATTCATATGAAGCATGTTTATGATGGAAGAATGGGACTTGCTTACCAGTGTTCACTGAAGGTCGAGGTAGTAATTTACTCACTTACAGACAGATAGGCGTAATCTGTGATGCGTAACGGCCAAATTATATTCACTGTTTAATCATTTGTGTACAATACACATTAGAGTGCAGTACGGAGTTCCCTCTGAAGACATCCCTACTGATATGGCAAAATTGTAAATCCTGACATACGTGTTCAGTTTATCCCACCGCTGCCACCAAGAGCAGTGCGTGCCGTCCCTGAATTGATGTCAGGTCGGTGGAAGATGTTTCTGTTATCTCTGTTTGGAAAATCTTGGGACAGATTCCATACATGGTATCTTGAAATCGTGTTTCCTCTTTTGTTCTATAAGAGAGCACTAATGCAGTGTTAATTCGTTCGATGACCACGCCTTATCTAGCTTTCACGTGTACACTACACATCTGTCTGTACAGTTCACAAAAGTTGACGGCGTTTCATATTCAGATTTGACCGTGGTTCATTATTGACACTCTAGTGATCACATTTTAGTGACGTCTGCGTGGAAAACTGGCCTATGGTAAAGGGAATGTTACTGTGTAACACTTATGTATGCCGCTCAAGGAAAGAGAAAGAAAAAGCGACTTACGCAACAACAGCATCAGCGCTGTCGTGATATACCAGGGAGTAATATGCAAAGTTTATACCAGTGCGACATGTACATGTAGTGAGTTAGTTGAGTAGATGCGTTAATTAAGAATGGATTTTTTGTTAACGAATTTATTTCACTGTCATCTGCTGAACATGGACCAGAATTTTACCAAAACGCAGAATATTTGGGAGTATGTTCGTTCACAAACGATGCAAGAAATTTGCACTCGCCAAAAAAATAAAATCATTCACATCACGAAGCAAGCTTTGGTAATTGTACCCGTGTTATCAGTGTCGCATTCGCGTCTTTTGCGTCGCCTACAAATTCAGTTCGTTGTCTGGAAGCCTTTGCGAAACTCATTAAGTGAACAAACTTAAGGCTTCACGCGATGCATTTTGGTCGATACACATTTTCCACAATATTACTCGGTGCAATTCTCTACTCCTTTGACACCCTTTTCGTCAAGTGTTTTGAACAGCGCACTTTTCAGCATTTAAAAATGGCGGCACGTTTTTCCGGACCCAAAGGGGGCTCTTTCTTGTGCTCGGAAGACAGCGTTCGTATTGGGATGTTTGTGCGTGTGAAACTTGTATGTGCTTGCTGAAAACGTGTGAGGAAGGTTTGCTCATAGGCTTCCTGTCATCTATTGCATATCACGATCATCAATCGCCAAATCAGGAAAAGTTAACACATATCAATCACCTTTTGTCCTGAAGTAGCTGTAAGGATGATTGAGGTTTCTCCCAGAATGACATCACGTGTTTGCTCACGATATGTGGAAATGTGCATCAGCATAAAAACCCTAAGGGCACCCAAATGTTCTTTAAAATGACAGACATTGAAAACAATGACTCATTTTCTAGAACATCAGAAATTACATCCTACAGAGACAGACCCCCCCCCAAAAAAAACTAACAAAGACAAACCTGTTTATTTCATTATTTATTAAATATTTTATTATATTTTATTAAACGAGGTGGAGCAATGGGATATTACCCATTGCATGTTTACAAATGATCAATGGGAGGTATTGTACCACACCGAAGTATTTTTATTATTGATCTTTTTAGGAGAAAGGGGTGTTGAAAAACTGGTATGTCCTGCTGCAAGCATATCACCCAAACTTTAGGCCGCATAGCTGTTTGAGAAAAGTGCCATTTTCTGTTTCAGTGATTCTATCGATTGAGTTTCACTGACCTATTCCCACATTAAGCCTTCGCCATAGTGTACTGTAGTCATTGGTTACCATTCTCATGTAAACGACTCGAACAATTGACCAATCCACGGGCTCTTGAGAAATGCAGCCACCTGTGTCGACGTAAACCTCCTCCACGGAACAACAGCGTTTTATGTTGCTATATAGCGGTCTTGTGAATAGGAGATGCGCATGTACATTTGTTTGCACGATCAGTACGTTCTATTCTTCTAATATCCGAGCAGCAATTGAAATTCTGACGTCTTTCCAGTTTCCATGTGGATGGACCCGAATATTGACCTCTGAGAAACGAGCGTCGACGTCCCAGGCCTGTCCTGCAAAAGATCTGAGAAAGTTGTTTGAGGATTTGCCCACAGCGTGTAGACTGTAAATGAATGGGGCCACGAACATCGTCGTCATATTGTCGGTGGTGCAGGTCAACCTTCATCTTCAAAGTTGAAAATGACTGACTCGAAAGTAACGGGAACCACTGGACGCATCCCTGCCCTAAATACAGACCTGTCGACACGTGAGCACGTTTGTACAATGTACATGTCGAAACGTGAGCACGTTCATACAATATTCACGCACATGTAGTTTGAGTGATCCACCTTGACACTTCATCCGGTTTCGATTCGTTCAATAGGAGAACTTGTTTTTGGTAATCGTCAAGGCCGATACCGTAAGTAACCGATCGCCACTAGTGAAAGAGCCTTACTATAGGTATTCTAGATTCGCCTCCACAGGGTTCGCCACAAAGGGAAACTTGAATTACCACGAGACTGTTATGGTAACAGCGTGAACCGGACATACACATCGAACCATCATCGCCTGCGCTTCAACCATAGGTTAAGGTAGGCCTACTTGCTTCTTTGGTTCCTGGCCTAATGCGTTTGGCGAGTGGAACTCTGTACACCTGAAAACAAACTCCCCGCTAGCGAGTGGAAGCCCCTTTGTGTATTTAAACCTGGAGTTGAGAGCAGAAACTGTTGGCAAAATATGTGGTAAAGTCTCGGTTGGAAAGTTTTGGAGAGATTTTGGCGCGTGATCGAAAGACAAACAACCAACACCGGATTTTTGCCAAGCGATGGGAGGGAAGAGCTCCAAAACGGATGTCGACGCCGTAGGCGGGTATTCCGTGGAAGACAGGGAGGATCCGTTGGTGGCTCACCAGGGGGACGAAATCCCAGGGGAGTTTCATCGGAAGAGAGGGCAGAAATTCACCTCGCTCACCGTCACGAGTAACCTCACCACCTCACATAGCTCGCTCAGGCCCGGTAGGTATTTGTTTTCTCTCAGTTGCTCTCAATTGTCCAAAGTGGCAGTTTAAAAGTCAGAGGCCCGGCGAAACGCTGCTACCCCAGCATGCCCGGACAATTGTGTTTTTTAGCTATGGGGTTCTAGCACATGTAAGAAGACGTTCAATTCCCAAAGTGCCCACTGTCATTTTATGATTTAAGATCACTATCAAGAATAATATATGCAGCAGTATTTTAAAGTTTAAATAAAATTTAATAAAAATCCGTGACGATGTAGGGTTACGAAACTAACACCTTTTAAGAAGAGTACTGATTATTTTGTCACCATGGACATGACAGAAAACGTAGCTGGATTTTAGTATGCATTGGCGCATACAAATTCACTTAGATCTCTATATAGGAAAGAATGCAGTGTCCCTACGAAGATTAAATATTGAAATCAATTAAAAATATTGATAGCGACTTAAATTAATAATAAATAACATTTTATAATAATTTTTATCACGCTGGTTCCTAAGCAGGTAACACCCAAATACCTATCAGAAATTCTAACCCCGTTCTAGATCTACTGGCCTTACTTACAAAACCAATTCCTGGCCTTTGTGGCATTCTTTCCCGAACAATATCTTAACTGCTCACAACTACGTCCCGGCAGGTGCTTGAAATATCCATGTATAAAACCACAATATCGCATTTGATGAAGCGGAACGGCTGCACAGAACTCCAACTGTATGACGTTCTACCGCCTTGAGCTGAGGTGTTTTCGTCACTTTTGTTGAAACATAACAGTGGAGCCATATTTAAACGAATGATTGGTATCATTGAGGGCAGGTTATTGTAAGCTCCTTCTTGGACTTGGGTTTGAATCTCATCCGTGCATGGATAATTTTTCATCGTGCCCCTCCTGAGTCCCTATTTTGTAGTGTATTCAGTGAAAACATAATGCCCAAATTATTCACGTTTTTCTTAAACGTGACAAACATGGTGCACCGCCGTTGTCACACCCACAGTCATTGGAAGATGATAATACTGAATATTGAACTAAAACAGTTAAAAACAACGCTGTAAAAACAGTGACACGCCTTATACTTTACCCCAACTGCAGATGTGTCCAAATGTACGAACCATTACCCAGAGCCATAACATAACATCATTGCAGACCCATTAATGACGCTACGATTGGGGTATATGCAGGAATTACATTCCAATTCGACTTTTACTTCCTCCATCCTTTAACAGGCAGTGCTGCATCTTCGGTGGTAGGCAGCTACAAGGAGCCTATATTGACAAGTGTCAGGTTTGAAGACTTCGAGTACCCCTTCGAGAATGTGGTCTTTGAAGGAGGCGGTAATAAGGGACTGGCTTATGCCGGGGCCGTCAGGGTAAGACAATTGATCCATTCATGCTAGAAACTGCGCATACCATCTCCACTTAATTCGAGTGTGTGTGTGTTTGCTAGTTTAGACTGCAGAGCCTAAACTTAAAGTGTAACCTTTAAGTACCACGAAGTAAATTCACTGCCTCCGGGTTCAGCTTTTTCTGTATGGTTTTCTTATCTGGTTTTGTAAGTGGTAAATTGCAGGCAGCATTATTCCATTATCCACAAGGGTCACGGTGGATTCAGGACCAAATTTTAGAGAGGGGGGCTCCAAAATGTTTTTTTTTATGACCAAACACTTTTCTCATGTAACCTGTTTCCCCGTTTTTTCCCCTGTAGGTTTGTTCTTGTCACATATGCCAGATAATAGTGTTCTGAACGGTTGCCTGTCGTCAGTGTAACTTTCAATATCACGAAGATATACAATGCCCACATTTTATTTGCCGGTGAAGGTGCAGTCAAGCCTGTCGTACTGCATGCATACGGGTGCTGTTAATTTAAAATTCATTGGAGATTGCCAGCGTGGACAAATTCGGTTGCAAAGTAGGGCTTGAAAGGCTATCATCTGGCCACTCGAAGTCGAACGAGTACACAGGATTTCGTTTTCAAAAACTGTCCTTGGAGCGTCTCGAAGCCTGTCTGGCGGCTTTTACGACAAAGCCATCTCTAGATAATAGAGGCCGACATCTGTGCAAAGGAGAATAGTAGGATACCGTGAAGATTTATGCCTCACTCGTGGGCATTGACACACTCAACAGAGTACATGTATATTTACTTTCTCACTTTCTCTGAGTAAAGCTGATTACACTCCAGCGGTTATTCGCTTGTTCCACGTTTGCCTGGGCATGCGTACGAGACATCTGAACTACTTGACCACGGGCAGTCTGGCTATTTATTTTATTACACAACTGTCGGGGGATGAGCTGTGTACATTCCTGTTGGAAAATGGTGTTGCGGGTCTTGAACGGAGACGCGTCTTCATGCTTCGTGGAGGTTTCCCCATTGAAAAGTCGGACTTTACTTCCCCTTGAGTAAAGGCTACAATCGTAGCTCTGGAGGATTTGTGTAGAAAACTATTGCAGTTGGAGTGACAGGAGACAAGTCACTCTGGGAAGTGGCTGCAAAGCCAACTAGTGGATTCCATGCACACTTACGTTTTAACGCCAGCCCTATCCAAGTGATAAGGACACGGTCTCGTGGTAGGGTAATCGTCACCCCTCAGTGGGGTCATTTTCATGACTTCGTTTCGGTTGAAGGATGCCTACTAGCAAAGTAAGACCCTGATGTGACAATGGGTGCGATTTGTGGGCATTCAGGCGACGCGAACAGCGAAGAATTTTTTAGGGATACGAAGTGCTTAGGATCGGCTAAACCCTGAACACGAGCGCTATAGCCCCCTCTCGTAATGGGCCAGGCAAGACCATTCCAGAACAAAGAAATATGGAAGGCCGTGCGCGAGTCGGCTAATGGCCGTCCCGATAGGACAGACGCTGTTGGAATGCCAGACTCGCTTGTTGCCTACCTATTTGAAGTATGGCACTACTTGGTGCTACTTGGGCACTACTTGGGCGCTACTTGGTTTGGGAAAATCTTTTGAGTTTGCTCAAATATGACCACTTTAAACAGCGCCCTCCTATAATGCCCGCCGTGCTTCAATTTGGTGAATACTCTTCGTCAGGGCAGATAAAGTTGGTAGAAATATCATAATGACACCATTATAGTGTCAAATTTTACCTAAAACTGTACGTTTGGCCGATCACTTTGAAAAGAGGGTTATTTGCATCCAACATCACGCTAACCATGTATTGAGCTAGTCTGGATACCAGACCCGATGAGTCAGGTATAATATACTGGCGATTCACAATAGTGCGCCTCCAAGAGGTTGCAACGCGTTGACCAATCACAGTGCGCGAAATCTGTCGACCCACTGCGCGTTTGGAAAGGGTCGACAGATTTTGCGCTCTGTGATTGGTCAACGTGTTGCAACCTCTTGGAGGCGCACTATTGTGAATCGCCCGTATTATACCCGACTCTTTTTCCTGATGTAGGTTTTTGAGAATGCAGGGTTGTGGCCCAACATTCGACGATTGGCAGGAGCGAGTGCCGGGGCAATGTGGGCCATTCTCCTCGGTGTCGGCTACTCCTCGCACGATGTCGAGGGATTCCTTAGTCTTGATCTCAAGGAGTTCTTTCTAGGTGAGACAACCGATGGAACTGCCCGGCTAGGTTGTTCTAAACAAGGACCGGTCGGACCAGTTTGAGTCACATGTAGTTTCGGGGTAAACGCTCGCGCTCAAATCATGTCGTTCTCAACTTCATTTTACCGTTTGTGGACACAAATTTACCAATCATGCGCCGATGAGTGCGGGACACCAAAAGCTCAAACGTGATTGGCGAAGGCAAACGGCCTTCAGCAGATTGAGTCATGAAGGGCCTTTTGTTTTACGCGAATCTGGATCTCGATCAGTGATCCTTACGCTGGTTGGCACCATCTATTAGACTATATTGGGCGTCCATAAACCAACGAAAAGCCAAAATTCCTCGCTAACCCGTAAAATACGTTCTCCGTAAAAACAAAATTAGCGCCGATTTTTCGGTTGCGATAAGCAGCCCCATGAAATTGGGCCCTATTCATTCAAAATGTCCTTTTGAGGTCCGCGTGCAAAGACCGCATGCTCTGTTCCATTGGAAAGGCGCTGGTGTAGTCTTTATAGTTTCCCGTGTTCGAAATGGAAGTGGATTTGTTTTTAGGATTGTTTTCCAGTCGTTCGTGCCTAATGTCTTGCATTGTTCCGTACTCTCATTTTTTTCTGCTATCATAGATGCCTCGTGTGGCGTCTGTTCGCTTGTTCCAAATGTAATGAAGCACTACGGCTGGCACCCGGCAAGTAAACTATACAGTTGGTTCGGGGATCGTCTGGAGGACGCCACAGGGTGTAGAGACATCACATTCCAACAGGTACTAAAAGGGTAACTCTTCTTTTGAAGTAAGTGCTAAAGTGAAATATGATGTGGTGTGCTGCGAGATGTCACAAGGAAGCCACTTTATCACAATTTCTTTCTCATTTCTTTCACAAGCGGTACCTGTTAGGTTAATGAACATTTTGTGTGTGGAACAGCAACTGGCGGGGTGCTTACCATATCAATTTGGTGCATCCCTAAAATGTTCCACCAACAAAACTATCCTATTACATGCCTCAGCATACATGTACTAATTAGCTTCACCAACATTGTTCTGAATGAAGGTGTGAATCCGTCCAAAGTAACGCAATCGTTTTAACGAATACGTTCGTGGAATTGTTTTCTGCCCGTCAGACTTATGACCGATTCAACAAGGAAATCTGTATTGTAGTGACAAACGTCAACGTCATGGATGCCGAGTATTGCCACGTCAAGACCACACCCAACATGTCGATCCGGATGGCAATGCGCATGTCCATGGCTATTCCAGGTAAAATTGTGCACTCCCACTTTACTAAAGGTAAATATTTAAAGAATGCCCTGAGCAACCTTTGAAATTCAGTTGTCATCCTGAGCCTGACTCTGTTTTTATTGTGTTATTAGCACAGCGTCTATTTTCTCTTTGATTTCCTCTTACTTTCAGGCTTGTTTTGCGCCGTCAAATACAAACGATTTGGGGTCGAGGATTGCTACGTGGATGGAGGCCTTCTCTGCAACTATCCCATCCATTGCTTTGATGGTACGGTCTAGGTTTACCTCCATTTGGTTGTATTTTACCGTACAGGAAGAAGTTTACATGGGCTACAGGTCCCATCAAATCACATGGTATAGTGTCTAATTTCAAGTTTTCTTGAAAAAAGTTAACACACGATGTCATAATTGTAAAACAAATTAAGGTCTCACAATGCTCTCAGCCCACACAGGTCATTGAAACCACCGGCGGCCATCTCAGTAATCAATACAAAGAAAGGGTTTGTCCTGTTAACCAAATATGCCATTTGCGAATTAAATTAAAACAAAATCTGGTACACTTGGTTATCTAATTGCACATAAACATAACTAGTTGAATTCCCCAGGCTAAAGACACTGTCGCTATACCTCGTGACACCCAGCACGATGTATGCGGTAAAAGGGGACCCCCCTAACGTGATGCACTAGCTGCATACCCTAAAGCTATTGAGCCTACTGCAGCCCCCCTCGGAAATCTGACAGGAATTCCAAAGATTCCATCAACACAAAAGAAGACACAATAGAGGGGTCCACCTTTGCTGCATATCTTATATCATAAGGACATCGTGATTCAGGGCAAGCTTTTGCACAGCGATCGCCATATCTGAAATGGACTGGTTCCTTTGTGCCCTTCTTATCCATTGAGAACAGTGTATTGTTGCAAGGCGTCTCTTATGTAACTAAGGAAAAGCTTGCCCCGAATCACGAGGTACAGCAACATCGGTTTTAGTAAGGAGAATTCAAGTTGTTATGTTCACGTGAATTTAAAGAACTCAGTGTACCAGATTTTATTCAAATTTAACTCGCAGTAGTTAGGATGGCACGCAAAGCCAACAATCACTTTTGTATTTTACAGGGTAAGATTGCCGCTAGTGGGTTCAGTCAGTACAAGAGCATTGCGAGTGCAAGTGTTTTTATGGAGTCCGTGCGAGTGAACTGCATGGGTTGCAGAGTATTGTACTCGGCCTATTATAATCTAAAAATGTACAAAACATTTGCCATCGTTTAGGAGATGCTTGCTCAAAGAGTCACAAACCCCTTGATGAACTTTTTTCCCCATTTTTTAACAGGTTGGTGGTTGTCCATGAAACCAGAGGACAGTTTCCTGCAGCGACTTCAGCCCCTGGAGAACGCGGCTATCCTCATGCAGAAGAGCGCAAGGTTCGCTCCTGTCAACGAAAAGACTATCGGCTTTCTCTTGGTGAGCGCAAACCACATGGTAGAGCTGCAGTGTTCGTGCCCGCGAGAACACTCGAAGTCTGCTGCTCTGGTAGTTGAAAGTGAGGCAAAAAGCTAAAAATTTTCTTGTAAGCTTTCTCACCTCCACACTGTGCCGGATTGTAGGTCTAGGAAGTGTTTTCAAGGCTTTTCGTTGGCAAATATAAAAGATATGACAACTTTTAAGGAAATAAGACAGATAAAACCTACAAGAATGTTAAAATTAATCACCCATGATTTGCTGTCGCCAGTCTTCTATCAAAATAATGTTAAATCAACTTGCCAAGTAGAATCAATTTTTGTGGGGGGGGGGATTGTACAGTCGAATAATGGTATTTTTTAATATTCAGTTTAACATGCGATGTTACCATTTTCTACGTTCAAATGCAAAGCATTGCTGCTCCATTGTACTTTCACAGTCGGAGTGTTGATAAACATGCTTATAGAAATGTTGCTCATTTGAA
>NW_019091444.1:123438-187683 GCF_001949145.1 Acanthaster planci
TGTGTTAGGTAACCATAGTCTAGAGTGTGTATAGGGATTGGACAGGTAAGGGGGGTACCCCTCCGTCCCATATCTTGCCTGGTGTAATGTTGCTTGCTTCAATTGTTCCAGTATTCCAGCGACGAACAGGATTTGATGGTCAATCAGCTAGCTCTCAAAAACGCTCGCTGCACACCGGTCGACAGACCCAACACCAAGCTCTCAAGGTATATATTGACCGACGCAAGAAATGCTGATCTTACGCTGGAAGTTGTGGTCACGGGACTTGGCTGTTCACACCACGGACGTATATAAAAAACCTGGACTTGCAACGCCTTTGTATGAAAAAGAAGCCAAGCAGCGGCCATTTTACCGGGCGGAATACAAAAGCGTGGGTTGGCTCCCTTCTATTGACGTCAGGAAGAACAAAGGCGGGCATTACCAGGAAAGCTTTGTATTCGGCTTGGTAAAATGGCTGCGAGTGGATTCAATGACTCTGTAAGCTGATTAAGGGCATTGCGAGTCTAGATTTTATCATAAGCGTCCGTGGTTCACACACGATTGAAAACGTGCTCAGTTCTTATACAGT
The DNA here is from genome assembly GCF_001949145.1 of Acanthaster planci. The sequence goes on from NW_019091444.1 coordinate 124,007, forward strand.
ATTCTACACGCCTTCATATCAAGTGCGCAAATCACGAACATTAGTAATGTCATTACTCAAGCCGCAAAGGCAAACAGATCAGGCCGAGGTCTCTACTTGTTGAATCGAACAACTCATCCTTCTTTCGCAATCTTTCCTATTTTTAAGTTCTTGTAGTAGTCGCACACCGAACCTCAAAATACGAAAGATCAAGATAGGGTGGAATTACATCAGCAATGTACGTGAAAGAAAATCATACTATCATTTCCTCTTGTTATCGTGGATACTTTCCGAAAAACTGCAACCATCATTTAACTGTCTGTGTGTTTTCCCATTAGAAATCGCAAAGATGCCAAAATCAGGCAGTGCGAAGCTGCCCGAGAGCACCAGATTGTGACCGAGGCCTTGTCCAAGTTCTTGGCGGTCTTATCTGACAGTCAGCTTGATAGGAATATCGCTTCAATCAGCAGGAAGGAACTCGAAGCAGTCTTTGCAGAGGTAGGGTTCGAAATCTTAATGGCCCACCATTCCCAAACCGCAGGCTAAAAATTATTACATGTATTTTATGAGTGATTATATGGAAATTGATATAGGCCTCCCAATGTGCATTCGATCAATTCAACAGTGACACTTCCACGGCTTTCATCGCCTGTAACTATCAACGCTTTCTGTAAAAATGTGTTTTTGTTCATCAGTTTGAAGTTTAAAATATTAACAATAAGTGCTAAACATCTTAATTGAGTACTTCAGACTGGTTTTAGAATGACGTTTCATGTTTTCAAAATTCTTTACCCAACCTGTCCAACCCTGATAATAAGAACACTGTCCATGTAATAATTATAATGCTTAATTAATTGCTACAAGGAAAATGTTAGGTCCAAGTTACCTGCATCGTTGGCCGTGTCCGAAACGGGCTTCCAGAGCTAGGGCTAGGTCTATTGCCTACGCGTCTCCGCACATTTCCACTGGAGCGAACACCTAGACCTAGCTCTGGACAACTGATTCGCATGCAGCCTTTGTTTTCCATTCCTGAATGTCCTCAGAAACACCTTATCATCGGTTGGAAAGAGCCCTGTTGGTCGGGATAGTTTATTTTGCTAGTTGTCCCGCGACCGTAATACGCATGCATTTCATAGTTGTTTGTGAACCAGCAAAGTGCAATTTCGACCAAAGGACGCCTCTGTTGCTAGGAAAATTACGCCCTCTCTTGGTCAAGCTCGGGGGCTCATTAAAAAAAAGATCATTTGTTAAGCCCAGCCGGATAGCTCCGGAAGTACACCACGGGCACAGTCGTTGATTATAGATAAAAGCGATAGAGTGATCATTGCTTCTGTCCACAGAAATCTGACGAATTCACCGATGAACACGCCAAAATACTCTTCGGTGAGAAATATACAATGGAGGAAGTCTTTAATTACCTGGACTGTAACAGCGACGACCAGGTAATGACATATAGATATGACCATGGGTCGACATAGTTTTTACCTGCGTCAAGACTCCTGGTTTTATGGATTTTCGAACATTTTAACTATCAGTGGAAAGGCATGTAGGTCTATTGCCACCAAAACCTCTGTGACAACAACACGGGTGTAAACAATAACTATGACCGGTGCTCCACGCACCATCTATTCCGATTTTCTTTAATAATTGGACTTTCGATTTCGTCCCAGATTTCGTTTAACGAGTTGATGGGCCTTGCCGAGCAGAAGGGCTTGGGTCTGCAGAGCTACTTCCTCGGCTACCAGCGACAGGATATCACCTCCTTCCGGAGGTTCCTGGACACGCTGTCCAACACGCTGCTCGTGAACGTCAAGAGGGTCTTCACCACGGTGAGCCAGTGAAATTCAAGAAATGCTCTCATTTAAGGAGAGAGAGATATTCTCCATGACAACATGGATCTGAATTATTTTTTGCTTTACGGAAGACCCCAAGACATACTAGGGCATTACGGGGTATCCGCCTCGAGCAGAAGCACCCCCTCATCAGTTGAAAAGAGCCATGCTGGTGGAGAGTTTTCGTTTTGTTGGTAGCGTCGCGTACACAACGCATCCATCTCGTAGTCGATCGTGATCAGCTAAGTAGAGTTCCCACCAAAGGAGCCTCAGTTGCAAAGAAAATCGCTCCCTCTCTTGGTCCAGCTTGGGACCCAAAGAGTCCCGCAGTGAATCCGTCACAAGCATAGTAATGGCCCTGTTTGTTTCACACGGATCCAAATCAGGAATCTGTCGTTGGTTCGCTGACACAAGGGCCCGCCTAATGGATGGAGCAAACCAGGTTTGGGATCACAGACTAAGATTTAGATCTGTGTGAAAAAAAAAACAGGTCCTGTGTTTGTAAAAGGCATCAGCGACGGAACCGGTGCGTGACCCAACACGCACAAAAACCCAATTCGTTTGTATGAGTGTTCGGGTACGTAAGCTTGGTAGTGTGATGGTTATGTGAACTTTGTCGTGAAGGGTAAGGTGAGCTCAAGCAACCAATAAGCACACTTTAAATGTAAACATCGAGTACATTTTTTATTGACTTTTGGCATGCAGGATGGTGACTTGGAACGCACTGTGGGCATCGACACGCTCTACGTGAGTGCCACCGACTTCCAACTTGAGGAGGGGGATCGCCAATTTCTCGTCAAGGTAATGCTATTGACAGCCTATGAAAAGAAGGACCGCAGAAGGGAAGACATATTTTGATCATAATTATTTTGATATCTTTTTGTAGCAAGCTCCGGAGAAAATATCTAAACCTCTTTCTTCTGTTGTGATCTGAAATGTTGTGATGTAAGGATTGAGATTGTACCTTTTGGACCACTGTCTTTAATTTTGGACTCTGCGCGCGGGTTGCAACTCGTGTAATCTCATTCATATTTAATATCAAGCTTTTACTCTGTCTATTGTTACAGCAAGGGCAACGGGCAGCCGCAACGTTCTTGAATCAGTGGACAGCGCGCAACCCAGACAAAGCGATCCGTAAGCAGAGCTCGCCTGCACCCGCACCGATCGACCTGCCCACTACTCACAGAAGGAAGAGCCCAAGCCAAGTGGCCTCACTGAGCGAGGAGCAGGAGTCGAAAGCGACAGCAGCTGCCGGTACGCCTCTGGCTGTACTACCCGTCTCACCCACGAATACTGGTTCCTAAGAACAGTACGTGTAGCTACTCCGTCCGCCTTGAGCAGAAGCACCCCCTCATCGGTTGAAAAAGAGCCATATTGGTCGAGAGTGTTCATGTTGGTTGGTAGCTATACGCGACCCCAACGCACGCATTTAACAGTCGTTTGTAAACCAGCCAAATGCAGTTCCTACCGACGGAGCCTCCGTTGCTAGGAAAAATGCGCCCTCACTTGGTCTTGCTCGGTCTCATTCGCTGGAGTAAGTGAGACCAACGTCGTTGCTGATACAAAGTGCTTCCGATCGTGAGTAAGAAGTAAAGCCCAATGCCAGTTAGTCAAGTACACTCCAGATACACCGCAAAAGGTTGGTGTTGAACTAAACCTTTTGGTTTTGATTTAACACCGCACAGTATCTAGGACCACGTGGTATCTGCAGTGTGTAATGATCAGTGGTGTCTCATCAGGACAGCATATATTTTACGATCGACGTGTATTATAGCATCCACATGTATACAGAACCAAGGGTTTCAATGCAAGATCAGGGGTGTGTACACCTAGCAAGATACGGGACGGAGGGGTACCCCCGTACATGTCCAATCCCCATACACATTGTAGACTATTGTTATGCAACACATTACCCCCTAGCTGTCTGAAAATAATTTCTTTGTGTCGGTCAAACAATGACCGACAGAAAGGCGGGGTGCCATTCGCCTCATATCTTGCTTCAAATGGGGGCGTGGGATCTGTATAGGACCTATGGTATTATTACGAGGCGGTTACGATGTACATGTGTAGTATGATAGACCCGTGGTTCTACAGTCTGCACATATTCAAGGTTGCATATATCCTAGACAATAGTGTGGCCTGCATCCACTGGACAAAAGCGCTTGTTTGTACATTCCACAGTGACTCAGGACTTTAATACACAAATACTGAAATATAATGTAGTCACCTAAGACCGGCTTATCTTTTGACAGTTTGCAGATTCATTCCTTTGTAAATATATTTGACAATACGGGCCAATAATAACGGACTTGGATGTCATTTTTATCCGTTGAGTTTATTGTTTTCTTTTGCGCAATTTGGCGTGTGTATGTTTGCTTAAATACATGCCTTGAGTGTTTATTTCAAACTTCTTGGTGGCTAATGTGCGCCTGAAGACGAAGATTATTTATGTTGGGGTAACTTCTTTTGGAGTTACTTCAGTTTTTTTGTTTTTTTTATTTATGACATTGCTGTGGTTTGTCAAACTACAGATAATAAGATTTGCTTGCTACAAACCAAATTCTGAACTTGCTCTTTTTTCCTCTTTTTTTTAATGATCTTAACACGCAATCTCCAAGTCTTTGGCTTCATTTCCTCAGTGTTTTGTTGGTTTGTACTTCTGACACACGCCTTATTAATTCTGTATTTTGATAAGAGAGCACAATTTTAAGGAGGTGTAAAATGCACTACGATATTTCCCATTTTGAAAGAGTGTATTTGTGGCCCAGGTCCATCAGGTGTTGTGTTTTGTTGCTAGTACTTTAACACCTGTAAGAAAAACACCAGAAAGGTCGCTTCATGTATTCATTTGTATTTTATTTGCAGATAAAATCGTGTACAATAAATCACGTGAAATTTTCGTGTCTGGTTTCTGAACATTTGTTTGAATTTACAAATAATATTATTTGGAAATGGTAATTCGTAAGAAATCTTATTTCATAGAGTTCCTACGGGTGATACGACCTGAACATTATATAATTTTCCTAATATATTTCGAACTGAATCTGAAAGATGATGAAAATATTCCCAGTAGTTTTTGTGTAATCAAGCTGCTGTTTTAGAATTCTAAATGATCGTGTACAATTGTAACTATTCCTACACCATTTTTATTGCTCCATAGAACAAAGTAAGATAAGATTTCAAAATTTACTGCATAATTCCAGATGCTTCAGAAGTGAACAGACTGATTCAATGAAACTAATTTAAAAACATTTGCATGTAATCCCCCAAATGTGCTTTTTTAGTTTTTCATGTTTTTCGAAAAGGTAACGTTTATAAAGAGTTATTCTGGTTATGACACCGATAGTTGGAAAGCGATTTAATTGTCAGCACAGCTTTGTCCCTTTTGAGCAAAATCTTTTCATGCATTCGGCGCAACATGTCTTTGCAACTTCAATATCGTAACTCTACCTATCGGCGAACATTCTTAAAACTGTCACAAAATTTATATCCATCTTTATATTTCACTGCTTTTCTCATCCAATGCAAACCATTCACATCTTATGTGCTAAAAGCCAGTGTCGGTATTCTTAAGAGGAATCGAAGTGAAAGGGCTTGGGTTGAAGGTTTCTCAGGCTTACATAAGCTTTAAAGGAAACGAACAGTTGTTTTCGTTAAAAAATGACTTTTTGACTGAGGTGCAGAAAAATCATTCATTATGACCACACTTGGACAAGTCTTGCCTTTAGATGACGCGTACAATCCGATTTTAAAAAGATACTTGTTTGCACCTGAACCAAAATTTGTGGTTGGAGGTCCACTGTGATTCACAACTGATTCCAAGTGAATTTAGGATTGTAATTATGAAACAGGTGAAAAGGTGGGATCTTCTAACCTTAGAATTTGTTGTTTCGATAAAATACTTCTTTTTTTTTTTTTAAACATTAGTGATACTTCGAGATTCACATTTCTCCCGTGATGTTTACAGAGAAAAATCTAGGTTTATACAGGGGAAATGCTGTGGGTTGTTCCTTGGGTCCACGTTAGAAAATGGAACTTTATTTGGCCAATTAGAATATATAAATTCTTGGGTAGAGTAGACTGGATGCGGTATACAATAATGAGAGTTCTGATTGAACAGCAATGTCTTCGGATGAAGGCACAGCTAATTTTTAAGCTTGTGATTGCAACTATGACTTTATTTAAAGGCAGAATTCAATTACATGTACACACAAGTACAGAGTAAGTACACGTACTTCTTTGGTGCTCAAAATTCTACAGCAAGCTTGTTGAGCAAGCCGAAGCAGGTCCAGGTCCGGATAAAGGATTGAGGAAAATGAAGGAGTGATGAGAATGTTCAAAGAGGAAAAATTAAGAACGGAGTGGAAAAGTAGAGGCTTAACAAGGAACAAAAATGGACAGTGTTACCATTAACATCACTATTCTATCACTGCAAACAGTGACCTTTACCGGTGTTCCATTCTCACCTCGTGTCATTCCTTATCCGAGGCATCCATCACTCTTCATTAAACATCCAACTCATTACCTGTCACCACTCATACACACCCTTTACTCACCCCTAATCAGATCTCACCACTTCCGGTGTCTTCATCATCTGTTATTAGTTCTTTCTCTTCTCTATTATATCTCTTAATCATCCATGGCAACCATCCATAGCATCTGCCATCCATTATGGTTCCTTCATCCATAATCCTCCCTGATACGTGCAACTTGTTCTCACCCGAATAATCAATAATTATTTCATTCCTCCGTTATCATCCCTTGTCGCCCATCATCGCTTATCATTGACTATCATTCTTTCGTTTTATCGTTCTTTACCACCAGTAATCATTCGCTGTCATTCTGAAGCTGATTATTCTTCACACCACCTGACCATCCATTATCACCTGACCATCCATTGTCACCTGATCATCCATTATCACCTGACCATCCATTATCACCTGGCCATCCATTATCACCTAACCATCCATTGTCACCTGATCATCCATTATCAGCCCGATCACCCATTAGCCTGACCATCCCTTGTCACTCCCAATAATCCATCATCACTCTAATCTTTGTAATCATCCTGTGTGGCCTCAGATCATCCATTATCATTCCAATACATGTAATCCATTATCACCTTGATAATCCATAATCAGCTCGATCATCCACTACTGCCTGGTCATCCATTAATACCTCATAATATCAAACATAATCCCTTCTCGTCCGTTATCACTCCTGATCGTTCATAATCATCCACGCTCATCAACTGTCATTCCGGAGCGCAAAATCACAATATATGACCATCCATTATCACTCCCGATCATTCATTTTCACCCAATACCTGTAATCCATTTTCATTCCGATCATCCATTATAACCCCTATTATCCAGTATCCCCCAACAGTCATCCATTATCATTCTAATCATCCATTATCACCTTGATCATCCATATTACTCCCAATCATGTGCGCATATCTCAACCATACACTAACACTCAAACTATCCATTATCACTCCCGATCATTCATTTTTACCCAATACCTGTAATCCATTTTCATTCCGATCATCCATTATAACCCCTATTATCCATTATCCCCCACCAGTCATCCATTATCATTCTAATCATCCATTATCACCTTGATCATCCATATTACTCCCAATCATGTGCGCATATCTCAACCATACACTAACACTCAAACTATCCATTACCATCCCTGATCATCCTGCATTTCATTCAAGAGAATTCACCGTTTTCCTTAAACTATTTATCCATCGGCAATCTGTCACATGAATTATCGTCACCATCACCACATCACCCATCACCATTAATTTCATCCCTATCTAAAATAAAATGAGACTGGTAGACTGAATAACAGACAAACAAGTAGAATTAAAAAAAAAAGAAGAACTGACAAGAAAGCAATGGGTGATTCGAAACCCACTTACGATTAGCGATAGACTTCGTGGACCCGGGAGGGCAATTAAATACAAAGAAAACGAGGGAAAGGCAGAAAATGGAAGATAAAGTTGAGAGAAAGAAAGGACGCAAGAGGAGAAGGAAAGATTGAATTTCCAAAAATTTCAAAATGTTATGAGCTACCATTTCGTGCACATAAAAAGTTTTTGAAGCTGTACAGCACTTGGCTGGGGAGAAAGTGGAAAACGGTCTTAAAAACCGCGTTGAGGGATGTTTGAGCTTGCAGAAACTTTTCAAAGAAATCATTGCCATTATATTGAAGTAAATGTGTTCCAAAAGTCATGTCTGGAATTCCAAGCCCTTTTGCCTCGAACAAAAAAACATGAATGGCATCTTTCGTTTCTCGAAAGCTGCACAGCCATTTACGGAGGACGACAACCGCTGGCATTGAGACCATCTCCTTTGTCTTTCTCTTACACTGGCTCAAAAGATTCTTCATCTGACATTCCAGTCTCTTCCGGAGATGCACAACATCTGAATAAGGAAAAAGAACACACATTGTTCTAGACTTAAACCATTTGCCGGTATCAGAGCAGAACAAAGGGCATGCTGCGTTTCAATCGATTCGACCACGTGACAGAATTTGCAGTATGGTGGCTGCAAACGGGTTGTATTCGCTACTTGTTCAGAGGTGACACTGTACGAGTCAGAAGAGGTTGTTGAGGAGCCGGGCCAAAGTGGTGGTTGGGTCTTCAAGGAAACCAGTTTGTCGTTGGATGTCTTCCAAACCGATGGCACGGAGTATCAGTAAACTGGCAAAAAGCAAGCAGCTCAGAGTTTCTCGACACTAGGAAAAACAGCCACAAGGTACGCTTCAGGAAAGACAGGTTATTGTTGGGATTGTTGGCACATGTAGTTACCTGTTGTGTTCCCTAGGTTTAGGCATGATGCGTGACATCACAGCCGCCCTTATGTGCACCAAATTTGGCGTTGGTTTGGAGAGGACTTAAGCCAAGAGTGAAGATCACTTGTCGCTGTTGACTAATACCGTGCGACGGCTACCTGGTCAAGCAAATACGTAAGAAAGGAAATAAATATTTAATGTCTTTGCCTTGAAAACCCTTGCAGGATTACAGACATACGGCATAAGGTTAACACATTAAAAGCAATGCTTCCATATTTGAAATCAAGTGATGTGACAATTACACTTAATGTTGGGCGCGATTGGTCGATTCTACATGAAATCCCCAACTTTACTTCCCTTTTTGGAACCCTTCTTTCACAACCGTAAATAAAAAAGAAAGGGCGATTGGCGGATGGTGGAATTATTAAACGACATACCAATGCGCAAAGATCGACCGATCGCGCCCAACCTTATGCAGTACAAGTATATTAAGTTTTTAAGTTCTTTTTATTCAAAACCTTGGTCAGACCTCTCCGTCGTTATGTTGGCTGTGGGCCAAAGAGTCGAGCCTCTGTCACAAATACGATTTGAATTTGACAGTGCAAACACAATACCGGTAGATACTAGGCAGCTATGTGTTACAATGATCGAACTTGCCTCATTTATAATCTGCTCGCTCCAATGTTTATCCATCATCCGGTCTCTGTGCGTGCTTTCCACCGATGTGTCCTTTTCTCAATTTATTTTTTTTTTTAGGAAATAGATTGTTTTGCTCTTCTGGTGATATGGATTGAATTATAAACTGTATTGAAAGCAGTTAGGTCATTTTGGTGGCTGGGAAGCAGGTTTACAAAGTTTTCCCTTATCTTGGTTGTCACTATTTTGACTGCAGTGCTATAATTCTGGCTTGTTTTCCTCATTTTTTTTTGGGGGGGATGCATGGAAATGTCATCCCGTAACCTTCCTTCCCTATATGTCTCTATTGAAACAAATTTAAAAATAGAAGTCATATTCGCCCCGACACGTCGACTCGGGACGTTCCTCGGGAGAGGAAACCCTAGAGGCACGGGGGGAAGTCGTGTCCTGGGGTTCTGCTTCAGCCTGCTCTTCCACTGGAGACACGCAGACCTTGAAAAAAAAAAATGATATGACATGTCTATTTTGAATATTTACTCGCTGTTTGCAACCCCTTTTCTAAGTGTTGACACCAGATGGAGATAATTAAGGACGTCTTTCAGGCTTGGTTTGAGCAAATTCGCTGGGCAAACATTCCCAAGTTGGCTCAGATACTGTAAAATTGACGTGAGTGATGTTTCTGTATATAAAGCCTTCTTTTTTTATATCGTCCAATGGGTACTTCAACGCTTTGGCATTGGCTAGAGTTGAAATCCATACGTCTGTCGACAGAGGAGACGGAAAGTTTGAATGTGCTAATTTGTGGTGGTCCTTTTCCGAGTCCATCAAAGATCAAATTGAGAAGCGGTACGACATGAATCGGGCTTGAAAAAATCAGACGATATTTTCGGAGTACAAGTTCTTTCTACAGCATCTGAGTGTTTGTGTAAAATTGTATGGCGGAAGTGGCCAAGTGAAAATCGCCAATCACTGCAAATCCGTATCATCTCTTTGCCCAAACACTATCCCTTCTCTTTTAAGAAACTCGGCCAACACCAGCCAGGTACCTGGGCCAGATGGCCACAATCTGGTATATCAGCTAAGTTAGGAACAATTAAGGGAACCTAGCTACAACACTAAAGTCTTGACGCATACCTTGTGCAGTCTTCGGCCGAACTTGGTGAGGGGACGACTTTGTTCATGTTGCATGAACGCATCCAGGCAAGACTGGACGGCGGATGGCTTCCTCGTCGTATCCCTAGCTTTGCTGTCATGGTGACAGACAGAACTCAGATGAGTCTCCTGTAAAATGACAGAAATACAAAGTAGGTAATGCCAGGTGCCCCTCCCTCACCTTCATTCCTGATTTTTCTGCAGGAATGTATTTCAGTGTCTGCATGTATTACGCATGTTGATATTTCAATATATGCCCTGTTTTAGTACCTGCCTAAAACATGAGCTTCAAAATATGGTTTTCTTTCATCTTGCTTTGGAAATAAAACTTGAATGAAATTGGAACCTTTGATACAAATCTAAATCATCGCTTGTAACAATATCAATGCTAACAGATCAAGTCGGGCCCATTTTTAGATTGTAAGTTTTTGAAATTTTTAGGAAAGGTTAAAGGAGTAACTTTTTTTGTTGATTTTGTTGTGGTTGGTGAACTAAACGTCCGTCAAAGCAATATGAATTTTCAAAGATACTCTCTGATTTAAGGGAATGAAAAAAATCACTCTAAAAAGAGAAATTGCATTTAAAAACCACTGATAAAGAGTGAAAACCACTCCAAAATAAAAGAGTGAAATTTATACTCTCTCAAAGAGCAATGTAAGAGACAACTCGTAAAAGAGTTTTCACTTATATGGCTCCTCGTGTTAAGCGGTTCTTGTTTTGTTTGAGTGGTTTTCACTCTTGTGGGGTGGTTTTGTAAGGGACTCACTGTTTTGGAGAGTGAGAGTTATTATTATATTTGGAGAGTACAATTTCGTATCTACACTCTGGAATTCAGCGTTTTGCAAAAGTTCAGTTCATCCTTGAGTAAAGGGGGAAAAGGCTTTCCACTTACAAGGTGCTGTCGCTGAGCTCTTCTGACGTCATCCTGCAGTTGTTTGTCCTTGAAGTTGTTCTCCAGGACGGCGCGACTGAGGCATGACGGGAGCGGCCTAGTCGCATTCTTACCGTAGAGGGCAAGCTCCATTTGGATGCCTCCTCGTGATGGGGGGCGCTCTCTCCAGGCTCTCTGGATCGGCAGGCGTGTAGGGAGGGGACTTGCCGAGCGACTGGCAAAATACTGAACGGCGGTCACTGTCAACAGATGTGTTGAATAATCAATCTGGGTTTCCTCCTGTGGCGTTTGCGTTGCGCAAATATTTAACTTTTTTGTGAAGGGCTATAGGCCTATCTAGTTGTTTTGGAAATTTTTAATATATTAGTTTCTTAAAATTATTCGAAACAATTACAGTTGTACATTAGCATACATTTCGAAAGGTAATTAAATTCAGCGCTGCCTTCAGATTTAATGAATTTTACCGTAATTTACCCAGTACAAATTTTGACAAAAGGCTCACTACCGAGAAGTGCATGAGCACCCTTGATGTGTATGATTACTGAGTGAAGAAAAAAAAATACAAGTTATTCTTTTACTTCCTGTGTGTACACAGGTGTCTTTCCTTACACGGTATTTCTATAAATTCATGTAGGTGCTGCAGTACTACAAATTACATGCATTATGAACTGATTAAACGTGTAAAATCAACTCACTAAAAAGGCAGGTGAAACTTGGAAATATATCATGGCGTATTGTTCATGAAAAAAATGGATATTATCCCGCAAGTGAAATACAGGTCGACCGAAGCTTGGATTTCTAAAGAGTCAGCAATGTGCCGATATTCCTGCAAGTTGAATCCAACAATAATTAGGGGCAGAAAACGAATTATTTGCTTTCGGGGCTGTTGAGAAAACAGTGTATTTTGCCCAAAACTTTTCAGAAATTACTGCAATTTGTTATCTAGATGGAGCAGGTGGGCTATCAACAAAACTGATCAGTTCAAAAAGGAAAGATGAAAACCAAAACAAACAGAATAAGTAAAAGTGAACCACTAAAAGTGAACCAGCTTCACAGCTTCATGAACCGGAGTGGCGACAAAACCACGGGCACGAAAATACCGCACATTTTATCAGTTTTGGGCGCTTGACTTACTCTCTTCCGCCTCTTCTTCCAGGTCAATAACCTCAACATCCTTGCCCTCTTTGTTTGGCCGTGGTAGATCCCAAGAGGAGGCGGACTCGGGCCTGTATTTTGGGGAAGCCATGGCGGGGTCTACGATATCGACAACGTCATCATCATCCGGGATATCCAGGGGCTCGCTGGTTGGTTTGTTGAAGTCGGTCCTTCACGCAAATTCGGTAAAGTATTGAACATTTTCTTTGATATTCTTTTGGCACGATATCATTCTGAAATTTTCCCTCGAAGTTGGGCATTCGAGAAATAAAACAAGACTGGTTGGTAGTGCAAGATATGTCGAAGTATTAACATTTGCCTATTGCTGTGTTGTAACCAACATGTCAGCTACAGTGTGCTTTGTCGTACGCGATTACTTTTGCTCACACAGTTTCTCCTCAACCGTCACCTATGCCATTCTGTATTATATGCTAGACTGTAAAAACAAAGTGTGTAATAAATGCCCAACTGAAGGTAGAAGATTGGTAACGTCACATATACCATGCTGTAGGCCTACACATTATGTGCTGCCCTGTAAAACAATTCTGATGAAATACCTGACAGGTATGCCCAACTGGTAGAAGATCGCTAACAAAACGACAGTAGATAATTTTATCATTGCGAGCTCTATTTGTTTCATACAAAGTCACACACTGCTAAAAGCTTTGGGGCTTTCGCGGGTAATGTGTTATTCCATACAGGGTTTGAAATATTGTTTTCTTAGGTTCTTTTCTTCTATCCATTCTGCGCTTTTATTTCTTGTATTCCTCTGTTCCCTTCTGTGTCCTATAACGTGCGTCACCCCAAGTCGTATGGAAGTTGATGTTTTCTGGAGGATTTAACCGATTTTCTCTGAGAAAGATTTCGACCCCTACCTCTCGGCCGGCTCTTCCGGGTGGGGATTGACTCCGATAGGCACCACCCTGTTGGAGACACCACACATCGGTAACACGACCCTGCCAAAGACCCTCCGCCACCCTTTGCAGGGGGGCCTGCTGCCCACCCAGGCCTGCTGGCAAGGTCCCAAGGGCTCTAGACCAATTTTAGAATTCGTACAACCCATGTATGGATGCAAAAATCAAAGTTTTCTTCTCACAAAAACGTTCGCAAAGTACTCTCAGTGTTCACGATTTCGATCGCTGACGGTTTCTGCTGGTTTCTTAGGTTTTCTGTCAACAATATCTTTTTAATATTCATACAATGACGTCACAGTAGTTACTACGTGCGTCCCTTTTTCAATTGTTAGTTCTGAAAAATTCTTTCATTCAGGATGGAAGTTATTGAAGGGGTGGTATTAACGCTAACCAAAATGTCGCTGTCTTTCACTTTCAGATCATCAATAAAATTAGGATGTAATTGTAACTAGACTCATGCTTGTAGAATGTAGAGGGTAAAATATCTTCGGTTCATTTGGCAAGATTGCAGTGCCATTCTAATGAGGAGGCTACTTTTTCTCCCAACTCATGACAAGTGCGTACCTAGGGAATAGTTACGCGTAGTGAACGTCATAATGGCAATGTGTGCGTTCGTTTCAAATTGCACGCGCCATCGATCTGACGTTAGATCCCACAATCCGACAGGAAAATGCACATCAGTTGCAAACGATTTTATTCAATCAAAACACTGGGAAACTATCACCAGAGATATCTGGCGGGAATAACCAACTGGTTTTAACTATTTCCCCTTGCGATTATAATCCTGTTTTCATGTGCCTGTTGCATGCACCTCTAATGTTTTAATTTGAGTGCAGAAAAGACGTGTAAATTCTGAAAAATTCAAGGAAAATGTCTCTTTACCTTCCTACGGATGGACAAACCGTCCAAACTCACGAGGAACAGGAGAGAACTAATGTAATGAAGTACATTGTATTACTAATTGCAAAACGTATGAAGAAAGTAAAACCGACCGCGCTTCATTAAAAGCGAGCCTCGTGTCACGGTTTAAATCTAACTGCCTCGCCAAAAGCTCTGAAACACGTATTAAGAAATCGTCTGTTAAATAAATCACATTAGGAGCTAATTTGAAGCGAGGGGCACTTTAATTATTGAGGGCTTGGGGAATGTTTTGCCTCTGGGAAAGCTCGTCGGCCTGGTCAGATCAATTAGGCCTACCCCTCCCTTAAATTGGGCAAGATGGACGAGGGAATTTAGGCAAGAACTGAAGATCCATTCACTTTCACTTCGCTTCTTAGCTATCCTTCCGCCTTGGTAAAAGTTCTCCTCCATCCCTTGTCCGCTTAGGTTTTGATCAACCTTGACTTTCCCTGACCACAGCGAAGAGTCTTGCCTCCCTTTAGAAATCTCGACTGAACTTAAAGCAACGTTCAAATACGTCTCTGTATCTTCACTGAAAGACAGTAACATTCCTCATGCTCCTTCTTTTGCTGCTGCCGAAAGACGTATTTTCTGAGAAAAAAAAGAACAGGCTTGGGTAGTCTTTCCTTAAACCTCACCTAATTGCTCAAATTTTCCACCTCACCATTTTCTTCACCTATGGTACCATATGTTTATTGCCAATGTTTTGTGTTTTGTTGGCTTGCCGGACACGAATAGTTGGCAGTTGTGCGGGTGCTTCATCGGTGGGATGGTGTAAAATTTCGCACGGTCGCCTCTAGCTCTAGCGCGTAAAGGATACAGCATTCTCTGCCAGTTCACAAAGATGGAAAATTGCCCACGAAAATGTGCAACCCGCAAAGTGCAGATTTAAGCAATTATTTCACGGGCTGTACAGACTTTTAGTTTATTGTAGCAGGATCGATTAAGTGGCCGTATTGAAAGAGAGATCTCCTGCTGCTTTATAGGCCTATTGACACTACCATTTATCGCCGGGGGTGGTGAATTAAGTGTTGAGGGATGTGTAAATGTGCTCCGACTCTTCCATATAAGGTACTGTGACAATGAGACGGACCTCATAAAAAATCCCATCACAACAGTAGTCCCTTTGACTTGTAACAGGAGAAAGATGTCATTGCCTTGACGGCATATTCGAAGCCCATCATTGTACAAATCCCTTTCAAAGATGCAGTTGACTGAGCATGCTTTTACCAGATTTCGGAATCACTCAAATGTATCTGCTCTTTCTCTGCAATATAAAAATCTCAAAATTTGAAAATATTGTGATTCCTTTAGTAGGTCGCTTGGAAATTGATGCTTTTAGTCGCATTTGTGAGGGTTTGTGCGATACGACGGATCGGAAATTCCCCATCCATTAGCATAATATGAATTGATTTCCTGTAAATCGATGGAGCCTTAAGTACATGACATATACATGTCGGTAATAAAAATCATGTCACTAAGGTTTAATTTCTGAGGAAAATGACCGGTCGACACTGGAAATTTGGAACTGGGCCTCGGCCCTGGATTTACGTTTAAAGTAAGGAGTCGCGCGCTAGCAAGCACCCAATCATCGTTGAGACTCAGTTTTCACTGTAAATTTAATTACACTTATAGTTGACTATGCACCACCCTCATGACCTCAAAACATGTACCGACGTGAGGCACTTTGTTTACTTTCGAAAACAAATGCCCAATTAGCTTCATGTTTATGTGTTCGAGGGCATTAATCAAACTTCAAAAAGCTTCATTAGCTGTGGAGCGTGAAGTGTGGTCGAGGGAAGTCTTCGATGTGAACTGCTCGTCTGATACGGAAAATATAAGTGGATTTGGATCTCTAGAATGAGACTGCTTCCCTCGTTTCTGATATAGCTAACACTGACTGTGCTTCTCAGAGGAAAGCCGGGGATTGCTATCACATTTACCTCTGAGAGCATGCTGCTTCGACAGGGAACAAGCTTGGATTCGGCGTGAACGCGTGCCGTGAGCATCCACGTTGTGTTCCAGACGGTGTCTGATACGTGGACTCCGTAATGTTTAAGTACCCCTCGACATTTCAACACCACAGCGCTCCCACTGTGCGCTGGGGCCCATGCGCTTGCAGGCCCTACACATGGTGCACATTCAGAGGAAAATGCACATGCACCATGCGCACATAAACACTCTGTGTTTATAACAATCTCATTTCCCGTTCTTGCTCTGAGCCAATGAAGCTTCTTGACATCAGTGCTGGCAAGCACCGAGGAACACACGAGCAAGTCTGTGTTTTCCTCCCTCCAGTATGCCGTGTGTTGTGACGTAGGAAGTTTTTTGCTGGACTTGAGTGGTCTCCAGTCGATTATTTGAACTTAGATTTACCCTCGACCTTCCACGTCGTTGACTTTCAAGATGTGAGGATAGAAATTGGAGAGGTCCACTTGTCATGACTATTCAATATAATCTTCACCAGATCCGGCTTTTTTTTCTGAGGACATTTGATTTCACCACTCGCCCGCTATTCATCACCTGCAAATAGTTCGCATAGAAATGCCATGCACACATGTGCCAATTGAGACAGAGCTAAACAATAATTACGGGGGATGCTCGTGTGAGGAATGCCCGCGCGCCACGGGCAGCCCCCGCCTTATGTAATTCTTGGATGAGCGCATGTGGTGTTCTGCGCGGCTCACATCGCCTGGGTCTGGGCCAAAATACCGGCAGGCAGAGCAAGGTCCTGCGTTGCGAAAAAAAGCCAAACACATATCTTAAAACGGGGTTTGAGACTGATTCTTGGCGCGTGAAATTCAATTTTTCCCTGCAGTACCTCCAGTTAGGGCAATAAACCAGCCGATGACAGGAAACCTAACGGGATTTCATCTTGGCGATACTGTGCGCATCACTGTGGTTTAACAATATAACTCGCCGACACGGCTCAAGAAGAGAATTACTATAACCGACGTTCTCACTCTGAAGAATCCGCCTTAATCAATCTTTAATGAGCATACGCGGTGATTTGTGGATAAAATTGTCTCCGCAAGCTGGACCTACTGATACGGTTGGCCAGGATGGCCTAATTATCTAATGGCTTTACCACAATTAACGATTTTAGCTGATATGTTAGCTGGGCAGGAATGATCCCCGCAACCAGAGGTACAAGTATCTTCAATCAAATCAGTCGAATACAAGACAGGATGAAACCTTAAGAGGTAAGACAGATTTATCGAAAAGAGCAGTGAACTCGAAGTATGAAGCTGTATATACTTGATAAACATAAACGCAGTATACCTGTAACAAAAAAATAAACTCAGGTACAACGGCATATGGTGAGGTAATTAAAATTGGACCTCCGTATCAAAAGTAATTTTATAACGACCATCACCGTCGGTAAGAGTACGATCCACCCTTGTGAGGATGCGAGGACACCGCTACCAATTCCTCTGAGCAATCAACCGTGATGGGTGGGTAATTGAAGAAAATACTATCCAAGGCAGCTGGTACAGTCGCCAAAGCACCGGAGAGAGGGGCTCGAGTGACCCCTTCAATCGGTGGGAGGATTTAGCATAAGCGCCCCTCACATATTTCGGCAAGTGCACGCGGTCCTGTGGGCAATGTGAGACGTCAGGACAGCGTCAGCGACAGGACAGTTATATCTTACAGGAGGGTAATAGTACTTTTCTCCGAGTTTCTGTTTTTCTTTAAATGTGACGGTTCGACAGAATCAGAGATTGGCACCCAAAATATTGGTTTTTAAACCGGAAGATCAAAGAGATTCACTCGAAATTACTTTCTCTACCCGTCGAGTTCATTCATTGACAAAGCCTACAAGGACGAGCACCTGCCCTGCTTTCCACCAATCATGAAATACTGCACGTATGGTTGCTATTTCCAACTTAATTGTCAGCTCGTGTCACTATACGAGAGCGTGTTACCTTCCGGGCACAACAGTCTCGTGGCAGAATAGTCCATATTTGAAAACGAACTGAAGCACGTGGTATAGTAGACCCTGGAATCACCATAGAAAATGGTGACGAGCAAATGCTTGATTCATCTATCGCACCTTCAAACAGGAAATCGCCGTATGTTTACAACGGTGTTAATATATCCTCTGTCTTGTAACTTGTAATTCGTTCTCCTCACAGTGTAATGAATAACACCACTGATGTTTGTCGAGATGGTCGTTTGCATGTTCATTCCATTTGTGCAAAAAAGTGAGCATTGGTCCATGCAAAAAGGTCAGTAGTTTAAAAGAAAAAGCCAGGACAGAATAAACATTTCCATTTACATAAAAACGAAAATCTTAAAGCCTTGTTGGCTGCCTTGGACAGCATTTCCAACATATCATTACGGTAGAGCTTTTGTTCAAGAAAAACCTCCACTAGTCAAGACTCCAGTTGTTTTCAGTTGAGGCTTCCACTTATAGTTTCCGTGGTCTTCTCCGTGTCCATCTTTGATTTGCCCTGTTCTCCTGCAAGGTTGCCTTTTCAGCCAAGCGTAGCTAAATTCCTCTTTGAGGTCTATACGACTGGAGGGCCACGTGAAACACTGCCTTGGTGCTTATTAATAGTTTAGTTTACTGATGTCTGACACTTCTTGCGCCATCTGGAAAAGTACCGCCGGCTGCTGACCGCTGCCATGATCGGATGGTCTGATTTAATCAAAGACGCTGGTATTTATCTAAGCTGGTTTCATCATCTGGGTTGTCAACGTCTTGGCCGGAATCTTTCGCCCCAGTAATCCCCCTCGCCGGAAACCTCGTGGGTTTTCGGGCTGTGACTTATATACATATATATTGGCTGGGAAATTTCAGTTAGTAGGCATCTGGTGTGTCGTGATTCAGAGATCATCATCTTGGTATAAGCAAGGAGCAATATTCACCCTAATGATGCTTGCTTACGCATTCTGGTTCGTTTTGTTGGTAGTACACCTTTCAAATTGTTACAGAATTTGAACCAATCTGGTTATCAGTTTGTAAAAATGCATGAAAGTCTAAATCCTGAATGCCTAAGTTCAACTGCTAAACACTGACCATGTTTACAATCTGCTAGCAAAAAGTGTTCAGGGAAGTTTTCAATAGTCGAATACATTCTTTTCAGTCCATCGTAAACAAAATCTACCCTATCTAGTTCCATGTGCCAGGCTTTGACAGTTGGTTTCATGGTTTACCAAGAGGGTCACTATTAAACGTCTGTGGGGAGTTCTGATGAATGTCCCAAACGCAGGCAAATGTTGGAGCTAGGCATCTGTTGGTGCGAAGTGCACGTGGGAATCATCATCCAGGAGCTCGAGGAGGCGTTCATGCATGTGAACCTATAGAGACCACGTTCTGTAGCGGCGGAAAGTGCATTTGCAACGGGATGTAGATAAGAGGTTAACCCGCTTTAAAACGGGAAGCAACAAAAATGACCTAATGCAAACCAGATAATGGTAGTGGAAAACTAATATAGATGTTCGGTGCATCGGTTTTCCTCGAAGTCGTATTGGAGCTATACCAAATCAAACCACTACAAACCACCGAGAAATCTCCGCTCCAGCTAACTCAAAGTCCTTTCTTACCTACTTGTCACCATCTACAAGATCTCAAGGTTGTTGTTGCACCACCGTCTCTTTACCTTTCTGGAGGGTGTAGGAGAGACGAAGGTATTGGTGGAGCGAAGAAGCTTCTACCTGCGGAGAATCCACTGTGATTTCACGAAATTCTTTGCAATTCTGCTTTTGTTTTGTGCAGGAACTTCGTGTGAAATGTAAATGATAAGTATAGTTTATTAAAGTTACCAGTATTACCTATCCATATGACAAGAGATCTAGTAACAATAAATCGAATGTAAGTATGTGAGATCGGCATCCAACATTCTTGTTTGCTCACTCGTCTAGAACCAAGTATAGTTCAGATCAGGGAAACATACTGGAGGTAATTAGGGATCGAACACTGAAACTGAATCAAAAATAGTACTGCAGTATTCGTCCAAGGCTTACTGAAATTATATCAGAGGATGAAATACAGGCTTAGCTTCAACGGGGAATGCTTGACAAAGAGGTAATCGATGTGCCTTTGCTTATTTGTCTAGTGGCCAGTTTGTCTGCAGAGCCATTACATTATTTCTGCGCTGATGCAACCAATTGCTCATCTCTGTCACTGAAAAAAAGGGGAATGGTAACAACTGTGCATTCCTATTCATTTCGTTTGGATGCCTCTGAATGTGTAAACACGGCTTTTAGTGGAACGACCGCTGACGAGTAAGAGAGAGCGGAAAAAATGGATCCGTTTCCGGACTGCGGATATTTGAATGCTGTTTGAGGTCCTCAGGCAGACATGTGGCGCATGAATGCTTTTAAATCCGTCTGCCCGTGACATTTGATTATGGCGACATCAAAAATTACCCTGTTCCTGTACAGACCTCGTGTCTGGTAACATTGTGTCTTGGGGAGGCAGCTTTCAATAACTGGCAAACATGGCTTTGTACCCTATCTGTTAATCAGATGGTGCAATTTAATGCATCCTGTAATTCTGTACGTTCTTCATTAGGGCAGTACAATCTTTCTTCATACAGCCCCCCCCCTTCTATGTGAAGGCATCAGCTACTAAATTTCTGGAAAACACAAATTCGTACCAAGGAGTAATGGAAATTGTCGAAACAATCCATGTTCCTGTCACCGACAGACGACATTTGCCTTGTCCGCGTCCGTCTGCGTTGTCATCGTATTGAATTATCGAGGTCAATATTCCGTTAACCCGCGCGCTGGTGCACCTTATGTTCGTTCAGATTTCCCAAGAAACTTCCCAAGTCTGTGATTGGATTATTGGTCGGGATGGACTGCTGTTGAGGGACAGGTTTCAGACACTCATCTTCAGACAGGTCGTGCGGTAGCCTTAATTCAAGGATGAAATCGTAAGAATGCTCACGTCCTCGGATGTTTCGTGTGAACTCTTAATACGGGACCCTCATTTCGGTAAGGTACGTAAACTTGTGCCGAGATGGCAAATAATGTAATACCCGGAGACTTACTTTTTCAGTGGCTGCAACAAACCCGAACCGACCCGACCCAACCCGAATCACGATCCGTATGGAACCACGACCCGAACCGAAAAGTGAAGTGAGCTGAGGGATTGTAACTTGAAATGCCTATCCCCAAGGCGGATCCCTATTCCCAGACGCTCATTAATTCGTCCGAAGGTTCGACAGTCCAAACACATGGGTTTCCCTTACCTAGGGATTCACCTGTCCGTAAATAAGACTAGCCAATGGTTTAGTGGCCGGAAGGATTGTTAATCCAAATAGCACACAAATTCCATTAGTCCAAATTTGACTTTCACTTCCCTCCAGCATTCGATATTGTCTTTGGGACTAACTGGTGCTCACTGTTGACTTAGAACAGCTTACCTTCGGACTACTGAACCTTCGGAATAAAAGACCTCCGGATTATTGAACTTCCTGACCACCATCAAACGACAGTCATTACTATACGCAACCATATTGTAAACGGTTTATGAAACCTGGGGAAAAATTTACTTCTTTTTTTACCTTGGCTTGTCAACTGAAGCCACATTTCTGCTGTTTTTGTTACCCGAGCTCATGCGTTTCACGTAACAACCCACACACGCAATGCTGAAGTTTCACTAAAATCTGTGGTTATAAAGTACCGATTACGGAAGTGACCATGTCACCATGTCACGCGCACAAGTGTGTAAAAGGCATTAGCGCAAGAACCAGAGCATGAATCAACCTGCCGCATGCTCCGATTTTGTTTGCACTACATTTTCTGGTTCAAAATGACGTCACACTCTGGTACTCTGTCTGCTTCAAGAGTCGACACACATACAGATGTTTGCCTCAATACCTTGAAGAAAAAGAGGGGTGTGAAATCATACTGCGCATGCGTCAAGGGAAAATAAAGGTGGTGGGGGTGCAAGGGCGTAGCCGGGGGAGGGGCTTGGAGGCACGTGCCCCCACAAATTCCCGCTGCTCTCCAGGTGCCCCTCACTAAAAAAACCGAATAAAATCATACTTTGCAATATTGAATAGATATTGAACAAGGCTAACAAAAGCTTGCCCCCCAAAACCACATTACTGATAGCTGGTGCCCCCCAGAAGATGCTGGTTCCCCCTTGTGCACCCTCCCCACTAGTAAAATCCTAGCAACGCCACTGTGGGGTGGCTTCAGTGCGCTAGCGTATTAGTCAGTGGGAAAGACCCCATCAGCAACCACTCGGATCATGTACACAATATACAAAATGCAATAGCGCAGTCACCGCTCCATATATTTAATGCATAGAGTTCTCCATGTAACTATTTACAATTCGAACCCCCAAACTCTTGGACCTTGGACCCAGTGGCGTAACTAAGGAGGAGAGAATGGGTACAAGGGCTTCCCCCCTCCGCAGCTTGAGGCCTGTGACCCCCGCTCAGAAATTAAAGAAGCTAAGCATCTGGTCATAGTCCGCTTTGCACCCATTGAGTGCCCCTTCCCGTGAATGAGCGCCCCTAGAGGGTCTGTTTTTCTTTCGACGCCACAGTCGTGTTTTTGATACAAGTACTTGCTTAAACTATGGAGGGCCTTTCGGACAAAAGTAAAACAATAATTCACAAAGTGTTCAACATCCTACACAGCTATCAGAATACTGGACAATAATACACATACTAATAAATAATAAATGAAGATTCAGACCTATTTAAAATTAATTGGACAGATGTCCATTTAAGGTTGAATCGAAAACCAACCAAAAGAAGACATTTCTGCCAACTTTTGCTACCCATACAAGTTGTTGGCAAATGAGAGTGGTCTTTATAGTGTCTATATAGTGCACCCCTGCCAAATGTACCCCAATTACGCCACAGCTTCAAACAAAAAAAAAATCCTGCATCCAGATTGGAATAGAAACACTGTTTGCCTTGCAGGTTTGTACAGATGCACAAAATTATGGACTTGGCATAAACGGACGGTAGCTACAGACTGCAAAGAAGACTAACGGCATCTACCGCCCGTGGCAATAATGTCGCTCAGGTCTCTTTCTGACGTGCCTGAGTGCAAAGCTTCCTCGCCAAGAATTGATTTACCCCATGAGCGATATCATGCCTGTCTACCTGTCTATTGTATTTCATGTTGCATTCAATGTTGTGATTACAGTCACTGGCGAGTGTTTACATCGAATTTTTTTTATATTCCCGCCTGGTGTTTTTCAGCCGTTAATGCTGACAGATTAGATGGCCGCACGCGGACATGTTGTGAACCTTTCTCCACACGGATGCCCCGTGCCCAGGTTGAGACAAGTGAATTGGTTGTTTTAACAGGCCACGAAGTTCATACGAAGGACTAATGAAAGAACGTAATCCTTACAATTAAGACGTTGGCAGCAGCAAAATTGCCAGGTTGCCAGCGCTGACAGATGCATTACCCCCCTCCATAAATCCTCATTCTTCTCAGCGAGTGCTTTGGGCGGCCTGGAGTTTTCTGCTGGTGAAACTCTCGAGGCTTGCCAAAGGGGAGACCAACCGAAGAAAAGTGCCCGTTTGTTATTTCAAACTGATCGTCGTCATTGCAGATGTCGTACTTCATATTAAACTGTCGCTAAAAGGTCTATAGATTGGCTGTATTTAGTACAAACAAATTGAAATTGGGTTGGTTGAGAAAACATGCATCAGGTGATTTATTTATTTTTTGTACAAGCATGGATCATCAGAATCTCTAATTAATATAAGAAAATGCTGCCGTTGATACCATTATCTAAACAGTGTAACAAAAATCCATGTAACCTATTATGGGTGGTATAAATGATGGGCTACTGCACTCTTTCAACCTTAAATGTCATAACTTGGCTTGAGACAGATGACGTGGTTACAACGCCAATTTGGAAATCGTCATTGCCCGTCGTGACCCGTGAGGCTTAGCAAAGTTCATTTCAATCATATTACGTGCAGTCATATGAACTATACTACCTATACGAAACGTAATTTGACGCAATTCAAGTGAATTTACTTTGCAAAGTCGGATTTCCTTGTGCTGAAAAAAAGATCTTTTTTAGATTTTGCTTGTGTAAGTGTCTTAACCGGTACAACAGTGATAACATACATTCCTAAAAAAATCGACTGAAAATCAAATAAACTTTATAAATTCACAAGTCTAGACCTAGGAACAGATTCATTTTGAGCGCCTACAGAATTTCGAGACAGCAATAGCTGAGTTTCCATCCGGCTCTGCACCTCTCTCCTGGTCGATATTGAAAACTGGAAGTATCAGGTATCGTTTGTTTGTCGGTGTTTCTAAAGGGACGGATACACCAAATAAGCGGAGCACCCCAGGCGATGTTCCTTTTTGAAATGTCAGCTCATGGAAAATTTGTTATTCTAGGCGTCAGAGGGGTGGAGAAAGTGCGACGACAAAAACGGGATCGAATTCCGCCCCTCCAAACTGTCAAGGAAACGACCGGGGTTCCCCCCCCTTTTCAGTTGGAATTGTGACCTTTAATCGCACGGATTTACCCTCAATTGCACTAGATCTCTTTTGACAGGCAAAACGCATTTACCAAAAAATCGATGAGCTTCGCGCTTGGAAAGAAACAGAGAGGAATCATACGGCAGTAACGCTCCATTTTGAATTGACGTTATACTTCTCGTTATAAGTCAGAAAAGAGGTATTCGTTCGGCAAATACCAAGGGCCACAGGTGTTGGCTAGTTTCCATGGCAACAGTACAAGATTGACACGGTTGAGGCAAACTTTCCCGGGCTCTTTGACGCACTTTTCAACTGATATTGAGGTTCTTTGGTGGTGGTTCTCACTGTTTACGTAGATGGATAAACACCCCTGCAGGGGTCGGGTCATCAGCACCATACCGACCACGGTGATATCGGTACCAATAGACTCTGAAATCCCCGTTGTTCCCCACCGGTATGAAGTTACCAGGTTTTTTCTTTCTTTATGGGGGGCTTGGTGGCTGGTCAGGCGCGAGTTTCACCGGCTGTAAACCGTGCATCCGGCAAGTCATTTGGTATATAAAGCACTGTAAAAGTTGCTTCTATTCGGTATCGCGCAGTGAAAGCTGAAACCAGTGAAAAGGCGGACACCGTGACAAAGCGAGCCCATGAGCCCAGTTAGCAAAATGTCAGGGACACTCCGTATACCACGTTATAATAAGTAAGACAATCATTCTGAATGAGGTTAACATAATTGTCCTTTGGTACATTTTATACCCTGATATCGCATTAGTTTTAAGTAGCACAGTTCTGGCAAGTTTTTATACATAATTATAACAACCTCTTTCGCTGCTGGAACGGCTGTATCAGCGCACAGCAAATCGTGTATTAACTCATCTGACTTAGGCAACATTTATCAATAGAGATCACAATGTGCTGTTGTACACAAAACCTTGGAGCCTCGTAACCATTGGCAACAGACCTGCCTCAGTGCTCTAGGTAGTGCGTAGGTGAAACAGTAGTTGCAGTGTATCTTGAATACTTGTGTATTCAATGAGAGAACAAGTGTACAAAGGATAACATCGCTCCTGATTGCAAACAAGAATTACCAATCGGTTGGGAGTAACGTTTGTGTGATATTCAATAACTGACTGTAATCCACAAATTCCTGATGAGGCTAGCCTCTCAAACGTAAGGGTGTCAAACGAAGTGAACGGCGCACAAGTCAGGGACAGCCATTGACAAATTGGTCGCGTTTCATGAAGCATGGTACAGAATGGAATAAATACGAAGAATCCAGCTATCGAGTCACTGTGGAGAGATTGGATGTGATGGTATTTGCAGTAAGTAACTAACGTTTTGAAGCACAGCATTCGGAACATTCTCAGCATGATATCTTTATCATACTCAGAGTTGACGATAGTCCCTCCCAAAACTCCACCGTGGAAACAAATTCGTCTGGGTGTGTACATGTTTTTCTCAATTTTCCAGTAAGTGAGAATTTGTCAGTTAAACCTACAGTTGAATAGAAATCAATGTTGCGTTGAATTGAATATGATACTGGTGTAATTTGCAAGGTGGTGCTGGCTGTACGTGTCATAATGACTGTCGCCAATTTACCGTTCGTTTCAATTGACCTACTTAGCCCCTGCAGCGTAAGCTTTGCGTTCGCATTCCCGTGGCTCGTTGAGGTGGTAGGGGGGTGATAGTCAAGCAGTTTGAAGTCGTTTGCATTGGCTGGTCGTACGAGTTTCTCCTTTTGGTTTACTTGGCAGCCCCAGTTGCTTGGTTTCGGAATGTCTTCGTTAGGAATGGGATCAACGCTGTTTTGCTTATACACCGCAAAATGGTGTTTGCCCTTTCCCTTCCTTAGTAAAGGTTCTTTAAGCTCAATGGTCGTGCAACAACACTGTGAAAGTATCTGCTGTCTGAATGATATGATTCTGAGACAGTGAGCGTACCTTATTCTGACTGTATCGATCATTTATAGGCCTTTTTCGCCCACGTGACTGGATTGGGCTAAATGTAAACAATACCACCTTATATGGACCGCCACGGCCACGGTGATCGCATATATTCCTACGGGCAGCTTCAACCACTTGCAAGCGCACCTGCGAACGTTGCGTGCTTGACTAGTTAATCTTGAATAAGTAGATTACCATTACAACACTATGCACCATTACCATCACAACACATAGTGGTCCGGCACGATAGTGACATCACAGGAAAAAGGTCTATGTGGGTTGACAGTTCGGAGCATCTGTTGTGGCCACACACACGGTGTAATATAGTAGCGTTCCAGATCAGATCGTCCCCGTATATTTTCTTGCCATATGGATTCCCTATACTCAGAGCAAGATCCCCCCAATCGTCATCAGTGATAAACCTGCTAAGATTACTCCATAAATCATCTTCCTTGGACGGGGGTTTTAACGACGCCCTCTAGTAGACGTAAATACCCGCCCGTTGGTACCCCAGGAATTTTTAGCCAACTCGCGAGGTCGGCATGATACCAGCTGTCATTCTTTTCTCTTAATTTTTGTATTCATTTTTTTTTTGGGTCTCCTCAGGTCTCTCGCCGTTTCGTTTCAGACGCACGATCAAGAGTTTAAGCCACTTTCTCCCCGGGGATCCGTTGAGAGCAGAGCCGGCTCAGCAGACAGCGATCACTGTCACTCGCGATTGGTAGAGAGTCAAGATCATCTATTATACGCTACAGAAGGTCGGCCTCTTGACTCTGAAAAACAATAACCTGTCACCGGAGGACTCCAGTAATCTGCTCCTACCAGGACAGAGGTGAGCTGTTTCGTCATTTCATGTATTCTTTATTTTACAAACGGTACCGGTAGTTAACCAAACGTTGCTGTGCCTGACGAAGATATGACATTTTCGTTGATGAACGCGTAGTGTTTCATTCGCCCAAAGCGGTACGGTTGTACGGCCGAAGGAATTTTTTTGATTGGAAGACCGCATGAAATTACATATGAAGCTTTGTCGATGCATCAAACTTTTGACATTTATAGACGAAACGTGCACTTGAAGGCTTTTGTAATACATAGAAACTCATACTTGTTGGTATCCTCAATTTTTTCACCCGTACTTTTGTGAGGAGTAATTGCAGGAATGTCCTTAAACGAGCAGCAGGACACGTTTGTTCAAAGGACACAAATAGATCTTTAATAATTAAAAGTGATTTCTCGGAAATGTAATTAATTGGATGTTTTCTGCATGTTGGCGTTGCGTATGAGGCTTTTTGGAATCCATCCCAAAATGGCCTCACCTTTTCAAAGGTGAGGTATAGAAACCCTTCGTTTGATAGGGATGTTGTTTCGAAATTGTCCATTTGGACTGAGGCGTCATGAAAATCAGTTTTATCCTACGTGCTTCGTGACTCTCTGATCTGGAGGAAGATCATTCCAAACAACAAGAGGAAAAAAAACCGAGAATAATGTATACATTTGGGACGCCGTTTATGTCGAGCTGCAAAGGGCATGCCTTTGGATGTTTTTTCAGGAAACTGTAACGATTCTGTGTTGTGAAATTTGAGGCGAAAACTACGATATAAATAGAATATAAAAAAGATGTAAATCGAATTTAAGAGAATCACGCCTCGAAACTCAAAACGTCGAACCTGTCGCTGTCAAACAGTATTAATAGAAATCTGAAATATGTCCACAGGGCTGAGCCAGTTGCTGGCTGTGCTCCCTGCGGTGTAAGAAATAACAAAATGCCGCCCAACAGATCACTACAAAATGTATCACGCGGAGGCGGCGTTGAGTACAGTTCGGGCTTAATTCTGATTGACACGCCACACAGAACACGCAACAATGTGCTATATATTTGTAGGGCTGCATGTACCTTGTAACCTATGTTTCTCTTCACAGCCAGAGCGCGTTTTGCCTCTCTAACTTTGATGTGTTTTTTATATAACAGTTTGTGATCTTAGTGGATCAAAGGGCATTTTAGTCAGTTACTTTGCAGTGTAAGCTGTGTACCAAACATCGCCAGCTCTCACATTCTGTCGTACAAATAACACATATGAAGCGACAGGGGTTCCCCTATCAATTTGAATTTACAAGTTTTTTTTTCACACTCACGCCAGTGCGTTCAGTAGTTTTCTTCCTACTTCCAAAGTGAAAATGGTCTCATATTTACACTAAAATAATTTCAGCTAACCACTCTAATGGAAACTCGAGTGGATCTCGACCAATTCGAGTGAGTAAATGTCAGTCTGATGTGTCTTGTCCTGAGTTTCAGGCTGAAGAAATGGATTTTCATTCGAACAGAAACGTCGGGACTGCTAGTGCCTAAACAAGCATGTTAACGATTTTCTAAGCCGATGTGCCCCGGTTGATGACGTCTTCTCCCCGCATGCAGTCGCTAGTGTGCACTGTACGTGAGAATAAAAAGTGACCCATTGTTCATGTGGCTTGTCTTATCAACTACGTTTGAGGAAAATCAGTGATTTTTGAGGTCACCCATGGGTTGAGCAAGGAAAAGCCAGTAGCTGAAAACTTTCTATTATTTGTTAACGAGAAACACTTTTATTATTACTGTTCACTAACTAATCCCTAAACTGTGGTCACTGCGGTTGATTGAGTGTAATTAAAATGCTGTAGATGATGGTTGTTCTTTAATCGTAATTCCGCCCACCCACAGCGACTCTGCTGCGTCTCAATTACAACACACCTCTGGGTATCGGCTCGTGTCACCTGCTCGCCGCAGATGGCCGCGGCTGTTGCTGCGCAGCGTTCGGGCTGGAGTGTTTGCTCTAATTATGCGCCACGGAGGTGTCGTTCCCCAATCAGTGGACGACGCTTTTGCCCGACACGTCCCCAGTCAAGTAATATCCGACTTATCCGGACAGGTGGAGAGGATATACATGTAAAC
This sequence comes from Acanthaster planci, assembly GCF_001949145.1. The sequence goes on from NW_019091444.1 coordinate 153,565, forward strand.
AAAGAGTGTCGCTGTTTTCACCTCCACGGTACGGCGAAACAGCCATGGCCCCTCCAAAATCTGGCCCGCTAGGCGCGGTCAGGGCCCGGGCATTGCACAAAGCTTCTTGGAAAAAAGAACCCAAGTAAATCTGAATGATTCACAACTTGCCTCAAAGAAGCTGTTGGTATGAACGACAATTTTTCAGATGTTAAGTAAACTAGATAGGTTTTCGATAGCACCATGGATATCCCTTTTTGAATATGTGGGGTTCAGGCTGAAAAGAACTGGTGGTACTCAACGTTTAAGTTGGACACCCCTCGTGAAGCGACGATTGGGCGTAGTGGAGTGTCCGCCTTGTGGATCTTGGGTTGCCTGAAGAACCGTGGGCATTTTCAGATGTTTAAAGGTTATTTATTGGACTCCATTTCGTACGAGATCTGTTGAATTCATTAATCTAGTGCGGTGGTAGTTCATCATTTAAAATAAAACAAAAACCTTCACCGTTCGGATTTAATTGAGACTAAGAATTGAATCGATCTAGACTTAAAGCCAGGGACTCGAAACTTTCCAATACCAATATGACCAGAATTTTCATTCCATCAAAATTATTAAAACAAAAACAACAACAACAACAAACAAACAAACAAACCAACCCCTACTCACGCCATTTGATGCATTATTGCACAAATGTAACAAAAATCAGTTTTTAACCTCTTAGACTGGCCGAGCATCTCTCGTGTGAAGTGTACACCAGCTCCTGGTCTCTACCTGGCCAAGGAAGTGTAAAAGACAATCACTTTTGAACAATGCAGGCTCATTAAGGGAACGACCATACTGATATCTCTAACAATTCAACTCATTAAACTGTAGAGGCAAAACCTCTGCCGTTCAGATCTGAGGAAGGCCGGAGATCTTAAATAATTCATCAAGGGGATTTATGCATCAAGCGAGAAGGGGTGGGAAGTTGCCACAGAGGAATATTTTCAAAGATTACTACGTACACAAGAACCTCTCATGTAAATTTCGTCTGTGTTCATGGACATGCTTGGGTAATGTTGGCACTTAAAACCTATTTTTATAGAAATTGGTACTTACTCATAATGCCTGTCCGCTGTACTTTTTTGCAAATTTTTTTTCTTCAGTTTACAGGCCTCCCATTTGAAACCAAGAAGTATACCTCACTGTGGTTACACATTAAGCTTTGAAATCTTCTTGCACTGAAGGGTTTATCGTAAAAAAAGAAAGAAAGTAAAGTGCAAACTGGTGGTGTTAAATTGTTGATTTAACACCCTCCGATAACAGAGAACTGCGTCCAGTCTGGTGTATAACACTTACAGTTTTTGTCAGTGTAATGGAGAAACTGGCTTGCATCAAGGCCAATGCTATTGCTGTGCTACTTGTTTACGTACAGCCAGGTAACCGTGTTATCTGGGATGTGTCCACGAGCAGGATATGTTACCTCAAGTGCTTCCTGAAATCTACATGCACATGGCATTGCTATTAAACGGAGCATGTGATACAATTATTTTACTACAACCTTGAAATTACGCGTTCGGGTTTCACTTACTAATATTCCCAAGTTTGTTTTGCTATCTTCTTAATCTACATTTAGGACCTCAGTTTTGGGTTTTATGCTAGTTTAAATTTACGTATTTATAAGCACAACTGTGATGTCATCTCAGGCACTGAACCTCAATGTTGCATTGATTTGTGCTAAAAGAAACAGCTGGAATTTTTCTATTTTGTTGTCGCAGATTTCCATTTTTTGACTATTTACTGTTGTTTGTAAGTATAATTAGAGCAATAAGCCAGCCGGCAACCTTTTCTCAGACATGTTTTCAAAGGTAAATTTGAAGTTCAAAATTTAAACACGAAAACATGCAAACTGACCAGGGCGGTATCTTCCGTGATTCAAATCGCAGCAGCAGCGCTCTCACTTTGGAAATCTGCGATGTTTAAAAAGTTGACTTAATGCCAAAAGGATTCCAAACAGTTTTTTTTTCATGCAGTTAAGAAGAGTTTAAAGATGCACAATTAGAATAAATACTCTTTGCATGGATCGTTTGAGATTGTTCGGTAGTCTTTGACCCTGGTGGCCGGCCATATGTCGTTTGACTGTCATTTCACATAACCATGGTTCAGTTGAGCAGATTGCGGGGAGGATATATGTTGCCAGCGTGCGAGGAAATGACATTAATGCGACTGCAATACAGGCGTTTCACAATAGTGCGCCTCCAAGAGTTTGCAACGCGTCCACCAATCACAGTGCGCGAAACCTGTCGACCCCAATGCGCGTTTGGAAAGGGTCGACAGATTTCGCGCTCTGTGATTGGTCAACGCATTGCAAATTCTTGGAGGCGCACTATTCTGAATCGCCCGTATTGCGTTCAGAGGAAATACGGTGAATCTAAACGAAATGTCGCGCCGTATTTTAGCAAATTCCGTCTGCTTCTTCCTGGCACGTTGGAAGGACTCCCTGCCCGTCAAGTTGTGCGGCAGCACCCGATTGAATGCAAAACACTGCAACGCAATTGTTGACAAATGTTCCTATAATAAGGCACGCATGTTTTAATATCAAGCGAAATGCAGCTGGTTAGGGTGCAGATAGAAGGGAATATGTACCCATGATTACCTGGCATAAGATTTGATGCACATTTACCACGTTTGCTGATCGTTATCACCAGACTTATAACGATCAGTGTCACAGTCAAACGACCGCACTTGAAGACGGAAATCAGGATAATAACATTGCTCCTATTCCAAGTTGCATTGGCACCAGTGATATTACGCCCATTAGCAAACTCATCACTGTAGATTTGGCAAATACATGTGTAAATTTTCAGCTCCTCATTCTTGTGTGTTATTACAGACGTCTCCGGATGAGAGCCATTGGCGATCGGCCGGGCGTTTGCCTTAGGGTCGGCTCGCGGCCGGCACGTATCCGTCGACTTGTCCCAGTGTAGGCCTGCTTCCGATTGGCTGTGAAATTATGATTTGTTGAAAGGAGCGTGATCGTCGACGTGAAGTGGGCACGACGTGCACTCTACACATCGGCAAACGTACCACTTTCGGGGAGCGACAATTATTGCGGCGGAGGGTTTTTTTGAGTGCGAGAAAAAAAAATGACCGGCTTGCTTTTTAAAATTAATCTTTGGCTGAACTAGCTTTGCCGCTCCCCGTTTGTTCCGTTTAAAGACAAAAGTCATAAACAAGCATTCGAGCCTGCGGCAAAAATCAAGGTATCACATTTGATCGGATTCTCCCCTGCCTAGTGATGATGTGAAAACAAACGATGCTTGGAGTTATCCCAGTGTTTTAGAGAAATTTCCAACATTTTTCACCAAAGTCATTAAAAATAACTGCACCAAATACTCCCAAATACTCAAAATAAAGGGTTTCCAACGACCAATTATTCAGTCGGCGTTCATAATAAATTTGGAATACCATTTAGAGAAAGTTTTACTTTGAGCAATTCCTTACAGCTGCATTGATTTAATTTGCGGCTTTATGTCATTCAGTGAAAAAAGACGGCAAAAAGCAACATTTCTACACCGCCGTAAGCTTCCACGGGTTCTCCCGCCAGTGGAGTGGAAGCTTTCTGCACGCAACGGAATACGCCTGTCAAGTAACGACTCCATCTGCTTTTTTTGGAATGTTGTTGACTTAAGACGAGCCCCTGGATCGGTAATGAACATCTGATGCGCAGTCGAAACCCAGGAGGTCTGACCAATTCATATTTTTTTGTCGTTGCAAAGGTTTACTCTGGCTGTCTGCCCGGGTTTCCTGGACGAGCCACAGTGATCTTGACAAGGGCTAACACATTGACTATATGGTGGACCGCTGACGGATAAAAAAACGCAGGATTTCAATGTGTGCTTCTCTCAATGACAATCGATCATCTCCTCGCAGTATCTGCCGTGTGCGATGCTCATGTATTTTGATTTAATGCATACAGGTTCGATGCTACAAACTGACTTTGCACGAGGGGTCTATCAAGCGAATCCAAAAGTCAGCCGTCAAAGCTTATAGTCCTTTTGGTTATTTTATCGTATTGCAGTTCTTTAATATCGGCTGCAGGAGCTGCATTAAATAGCGAATTAAGCTTTCATCATGGTCGAATTAGTGAATGCTACAAATTAATGATAATTAGGCCTATGGCTATCCTCTGTGTGAAAACAGCCCCTCCTAGACAACACGGACGCCATTTGGCTCCGATAATACGTGGAAAATTTGCAATTGAAATACAAGAAATCCTGTGGGACTTTGAAGCTAATGAGAAGCCTATAAAAAACTTTTTAGTTTTTTTTTCGTATTTTTGCATATGCCTCTGTCTTTTATAGGACTTAAGTGATCATTTGATAGGTCATAACAGGCTACGTCGCCCTAAATGCAAATGGCACTACATGTATTAACAACGGTCGATGGGAAATCTACGAGAAACAGCACCCCAACCACAGAATAGAATGGACACGAGACATTGGCAAATAGCAGATACCCTTGGGGTAAACCTCATCTAACTTAACTTTTTCTCAGTTTGTTTGTGTTTACTTTTGATAATGGCTTTTGCGCGAGGGCTGCCGATAGCGGTGGTGTCAATCAGCAACAGTAAACGTTCTTAAAATTAGTTCGACACCTTTGTACACCGACCAATCGTGAAGGTGTCATGGAGGTACATAACTCTTTCACTGACAAATCCAGCTTGGCAATAAATTGTGCCTGCTACGTTGACCAGTCATCTCTAGAAAAAATGTATTTCAAAAGACAGAGAAACTAGGATTGCCTTCATTACGCACAATAGTGACTGCTGAATTTCAATATCTTAACTCGCACTAGAGATGGAACGTTGAAGAGACGTATGGGCACTTGTTATGACATGTACAATTCTCCCAAAAAATTGAAACATGACGACTTACGTCACGCCGACTCGAACATGTTCAATGAGCACCGAGTCGGCGTTCTTTAACCTCGTTCCCATGGATACGATCTTCCCACGCCACGCTGGTCCCCACCATGCTGGCGCTCATGAACTGAAGGTCGAAACTGGCCTTCGGCCGCACGTATAGGTGTTGATTATTCCGAATAACCATCGATGAACTTCAGTTTGCGCGTGTGCCGTCGAAATAGAATACCCGACTGGCACGGTGTCACAGAGCTTGTCTCAACCGACAGGCAATCATTGGCGTTAGACTGATTTGATTCATTTCTCCAGAGCAAGAATTAACTTGAGTTACCTTCCTGGGAACAAGGCCTTGTATAATTGCAGTTACTGACAATACAATACGCCGGACGGAGACTGCTCTACGGAGACCGCTCGCCCACTGGACTCATTTCTCTGCAGGCCCCGCAACAGTTTGCGCGCCGGCGTATTATTTTGTTTATTACACAACCGTCTGGGAATATACCATACACTTTCCAATCGAAACTGGTTCTTGAGAGGAGACTAGTCTTCATGCCTCCTGGGAACTTCCCCTGGTGAAATGTCGGACTCCATTTCTCTTTACAAAAAATCCTCCAGAGCCATGATTCTAGCCTTTACTCAAGTTGAGTTTCCCCAGCGTGTTGTGTCAAAAATCGAGAGCGAACTCCCGCGTCGTACAAGTTCAATGCCCGCCTAGCACCATCACAACAAAAAATACGGTTCTGCGAGCAAATTCATTCATTTTGTACGGGCCGTTTATTTTGTAACATCCATAATCCTGCGTTCGTCATCCTTCCTGTCCGTTTCCCTGGGCTGATCGCTTCCCTGGGACCTGCGGCTGCTGTCAAAGCTGAAGAACAAACATAGACAGCATCTCATTCTCACAGACCCCTTATCCTTGCTGATTGAGTGTTAAAAAGACCGAAGGCTCTCATCACACGTACTGTTTGCATCCCCACGATATTGCGGGTACTAAAAGGACTGTGTGAATATGCCAAACATTAACGCTTTGATGGAAGTCATATTTTTTCGCTGTCATGTCGCCTGTACGCGCTATTTCCTTTGTGGTACTATGCATGAAGAGGCAAAATAAACATGACAGCAAATTTACGAAAATCAAATTAAAAACAGTGACGCCAAAAAGTACGAGCTAAAGTGAATCACTCTAAAATAACACCATAAAAAGCGAAAAAAACGATTCACATAAATAATCTGCCTTGAGCAGAAGCACCCCCACATCGGGTTGAAATGAGCCTTGTTAGTCGGGAACTCTCATTTTGTTGGCAGCGATGCGTCCGTATCCAGTGCATTTCATAGTCTTTTTTGAACCAGCAAAGTGCATTCCCGACCAAAGGAGCCAGCGTTGCTAAGAAAATTGCGCCCTCTCTTGGTCCAGCTTGGGGCTCATAGGCAAAGCGTAGGAGAGCAAACACGATTGTTTACCTTCCTCTCATAACTGTTGATTCGTCAAACGTTCTAGGGTAACCAATATCTCGAGGACATTTTCCGGCTAAACACGGTGTAATAACTCAATCGTTCCTTGAGGGTGACAGAGGCTATGGTCACAACTTGCTATGATAAATATTGAGCATTGGTTGTTGTTTTTTAATGCATAGTGTTTCACGGCTCGGGGCCGCCGTCCGGTTTCAGCAGGGGTCCGCTGGGTGTTAATGTGACCAAATGACAGAGACAAGTGAGTTGTCAGTGCCATGGAATGCAGGGCAAGTATACTGCTGGAAACACACAGAATTTCATGGAAGAAAATGATCATAATTCACTTGATGAGTCCAGTCATTGGCGCATCGGGGGACTCTCTGTAAACGCCAGGCGCACAAGCACTTTACACTTATGGAGAGCTTGTGCAATGGGCATACTTCACTGCGTGTAAGTACGGCCCGCGGTCGTGTTGCTCTGGTGCGACTAAAGCGCGCCCGTGCGCTTCTAATTTAGTGCCAGAATGTGATTATGAATAAACTACTAACAAGATGGTCTTCTTGAGCTGAAGAGTGGAACACGACCATTTTCTCTCGTCCCTCGTCGCCAACCCCCCTCAATTGTGGAGGCACTGTTGCATTCATTTCGCACAGTGAAGTCTGGAGTCGTTCACATTCAGTCTAAAGTCGATGCACCCGTGGACAGAATTATGATTGCCGATGACTATGTTCGAATCGAATTTCACGGTGCTCGACACGATCAAGTATTGATGGATGTGCGTGCTCCCTGGCTATTTTGATAAGGATAGGCTGCAGTTTCCGAGTCGAAAATCCAATCCCCGCACGCCCGAGCAGTGGACGTGTGCGCGTGATCTTTTTGCACAAATCCACAATTTTTACTCGAGAATCACATCGGGAGTATTATGCCTGGAGCAACCCAAAGGAACACAAAAAAATAACAGTCTTGCTTTTTTTCCCCAAAGCACATCCCCAGGTTGCAAAAGGAATGGGAAGTTTTTCGATGTTCATATGTTTTGTCTTCACTTTTTTTTATCATGTACATTTTTCTCCCTGTTTTAGTAATGATTTGATATAATCCTACTTTGCCATTTTCATGGTCATATTCTTCTCTGTTTCAATCATGTTCTCGTGTGGACCGTATTTTCTGCTCTCTTTCGATTGTTAAACATTAATCTAAACTTTCTTACCTGATGCACTAACCATGTGAAATTCGGCTGTAGGGTTGTGAGACGTTCCGTTTTTACAAAACGAAATGCATACGTAAATAATAATTGAAAATACTGGAAAGACACCTGCGACAAAACCAGAAATCTCTTAGTTGTCAAAATTTTACGAATTTGGCATTTCTGTGCAAACCCCTGGGTTCACAGAAAGTGCTGTTTTGTCAGTCGTCCCCAAGGTGTGCGTATTTGTAACTTCATTGATTCTCTGAATACGGTTCTGGAAAATTACAAAAGCAATTTTGCCACAACTTAAAGGAAAAGCTGTTTTCCACTATAAACAGAGGGCGCCTGTGTTGATAGAAGTTATGCCCTGCAAGCGTCTTCAAGGTCATTACTTATGTTATATGTATATTCCTATGGAACAAAAAACTGACGGGGAGGATGCCTGCCGCCATGCCTATTAAACCTCTATACCTGCGGTTCGCTTCCAGCTTTATGATAATCTCTCTACGTAGGCCTATGCTTACGTAGATAAATGGCAGTTATAAGTTGTTATGTTATAGGTGGAGAAGCCCCAAAATGTTACAGGGTAATTCTAGAAATTAGAAGTCCAAAAAGTGACATTTTTGTGTCCCTGTTACATCTGACCTTTGTTATCTGACATGGAAATATCACCCCAATTGATTTAAAACTATTACCATTTGTTTGGAAGGTACTTTGCATTAATTTATTACTCTTGGAAATTAGAAAATGTGTTCTGAACTCACAAAATCATATGTCAGATGTAATAGGGACACCAAAAATAAAATGGACCCCTAATTTCTGCAATTACTTTGGTATCCAAATTTTTGACGTAGTTGTTGAATCGTCATGTCATCTTGGATTTGTGACGCGGCTACGCCAAGCTGTTTCATCTTCAGTGAAACTGTGACCCAGATAATGTCCCAGGTGAACTTTTTTGCCTCAGAATTTCGGATTCCCTTTCTTGCTCGTTTTCGTCTTGTCTCTGAGGACGATTGATCAACGATAGACGAACACAAACACAGGAACTGATTGACCTGTTCGGTATCCCGGTAGACAAAAATTCTGAAATTCCCAAATGGAGTCTTTGGGAATTTTATTACATGTACCATTTCATAGGAGAAACTTAATATCAAAGTCCTCTTCCGAGACTTAGTTTGACCAAGACGTAATTAGACTTCTTGGAAAATTTGAAAGGTCTCCGGGGAGCAAAGTTTTTTCACTCCAGTATTGGTCTTTTATCATCGGTTTCATGAAATTCTTGGTGCATAGCTTACCAAATACGGGGGCTGGACAGAAGTCCACCGCCTGCCGGCTCCCCGCGGGTACAGGAGGGGCGAGAGGTGTCGAGGGTTCGGGGTCGAACCCCTTTGCTGAGGCAAGAGGGGGCTAATGCCGGGCGCGTGGCCAGGCTGGCCTCCGAGACCGTGGGGCCCCGTCCGGGGCCGAGACCGCATGCGACGAATGAGCCAATTATTGGATATGCACAAAATATCCCGGAGTAAATTGCGCGGGAAAGACTGCAGCTGATACTGTAATGCTCCCCCACTATCGGATTTCTTTATCTGTAAATTCCCGAATCAGTCGTCAATTGCAACCGACGTGAACTTAAAAGTAATCCCCTCGGTTCCTATTCCAGCTGATTAGCGGGCATTCCAGGTATTCAAACTTACCTCTGAGGCAGTCCTGTATTCCCCCCCCCTTCGAAATCGCCACAAGTGCCGCAGATTGCAACCCGTGTACAAATTGACATCGCGCGCGCCTATGGCATGTCAGCCCTGTGCGATCTCGATCCCTGGCGGATGTTGACTATTTCAATCAAGGGGTCGCTAATGTCTTCGCGGAATCAAATTGCCTAATCCGCCGTCCAACACCCAAGGGATATTTAACAACGTTGTAACAGAGAACTCTCTCCCATCAACCTCCCTGGAAGAAATTGGAAATCTCTAAACACGATGTCTGTGTGGCCAGTATGCAATCGGGAACGATACCGCCTCTGAAAACCGATCGCGGCCCCGGAGATGTCGGGTAAATTTGCACCCACCCATACGGGTAAAAATGTGTGCGCTCACCGCGTGTCGTGTTTGCCGGGCCTGACGTGAGTCCGCTTGCGGGCCGTGACAGGACATGAAGATTCGACCGGCGAGCCCGACCCACGAAAATCGCTGGAAATTACGGTTTGATTGCCTGGTGCGGCAAACACAATTTCCTATGTGGCTCAGTTTCGCCAAATATTGTCACTTCGCAAAGCCGAGGGGGAATTGGAACACCAAATGATAAACCCACATGGACCAGAGGTATTTGTTGAAGAGGGAACGTATTTATTCATAAACGGATCTAATATTTGCTTGGCAATACAGAGAAATTTCCAATGCATTAGTATCAATAGATAATTGCCCACTGCTTTTCCCTTGATTTAAACCAAGCCACAGCCTTCTCGTTTCTGCAAACATCCATTGTAGGTCTATATCTTTTTGCATTTGCATCATTCCTAAGGTACTGTGCATTCTATTGTTATTATATCCTATACGTTTTTACTCCGTTGCCAAACTCAGTATATCACAGGGCACGCATAATATAGAGCAAAATAGTAGAAATTGAGAAATTGTAGAAATTCTCATCCATACAAGTGTTTAAGCCTTCTCAGCTCGTTCTTTAGACGATTTATATAGGTCGTTAATCAATTCATAGTTTAGTTTTGATTTTCGTTTTCCTTGAAATACCAGCGAACAGTTTGGTATAATTGTCAAGGACCTCATTCGTTTGTCATCTGTGCATGATCAGTAGAGAGCACTGTTTACACCATTGGTACCCGAACGATGTGTGTCTCCTCATTTTGGAACGTTGACAAAGTCTCGATATAACAGGAATTTTCACATTTTGGAGATGTCGCCTCAAATCGCCTCAAATATTTGCCGAGTTCCTTTCTCACATTCGTGACAAACGTGCAAAGTCAATGGCAAAAATCGCGGCAGACACTCTCAAAACATTTTATTCCGCAAAAAATCTCGTCAAATGCTTTTCTCTTGGCTGCAGAACTAACGAATGTCTCAGCGTTCTGACCGATAGAGGCGAAGGGCATTTACATACAGTCGTTAAAGTGAAAAGGAACACGCCTCGACAGGAGGAGTTCTCGGAGGAAGAAAAGGTCGACGTTTATTCTGTCCCCCTTGAAATCGATTTGCGCTCAAATGAGATTGAAATAAATAACATTTCAATGTCAACAGGCATTACATACAAGTACGTGGGTGTGTCAGTCATTACAGACAATAGTGGTTATCTGTGACAATGCTTTCAACCACATCAGTAGTGATGATGAGTTGCCCCTCGTAGGGTTCAACTCCTCGCGCAGTTTGTGTAATTTACAAAGTCCCTATCCGGCAGCAGCAACCTGATCGACTACCCACCGCTGCTTATAAGCGAGGCCTGTGCAGCAAAATAGCCATGCTCTAACTGTAATGCTAAAATATTTTCGTATGATGCGATAGGTACAGTAGGCAAACTTATAAGTGAGGCTAGTCAGCGTCACGAAAATTTGCAAGCAGAAGGCTCGAACAAGCCTCACTTATAAGTTTGCCTATTGTATTGCACCAAACGATAATATATTACCATCACAGTTAGAGCATGGCTATTTTGCTGCACAGGCCTCACTTATAAGTAGCGGTGGGTAATCGGATAGGATACACCAGCAACAGCCGGGCTAAAAGTTTTCTCATTGACTCAGTTCTCTTTAAAAGAATTGGGCAGATTTAGAAAGCTGTAGAGAATCTTGTCACGCGGGATGTCCTCAGCAGTCCTAATGCCATGGGAAGGAAGAGTTGGGACAGGCTTTTCAATATCAAGTTTTCTCTTGTGGATATATCAGTATGCCCGAGTCATTGCCAATTCGGACGCCAATCGGTAGCGATGATCTTGCCTGCGTTTTGTCCTTAAGACGAGAAAAACCGTTTGATGCGCTTACAAGCGACGTGGGAGATGGGCTGTAACCTCAGACGATCAGAGAGTGCTTAAAACCGGAGGTCAAGTGCAGGCTGGAGGGGGGGGGTAGGCTGAAGAGCTGAGTTGACGGGGCCCATCCACTGGAGAGAACTGTTCTGTGGCTCCCAATCAATCATAGCGGACTTTACATTGCGAATGAAAGACAGAATATAATTCAGAACGGTTGAAGGACACAGCGAGGAGGAAACTGAATGGGCAAAAGGGTGCTGGTAAGAGTTGGGCCCTGGAAAATCAATAGGGGTGGTGGATGAAGGGTGGCATTACAGACGACCATGAAATCACAACAGGTCAGCGACTCCGCATATCGTGTAAAAAGTTGATTAACGGTGATGGTTAATATAGGTGTGAAATTACCTCAGGGGTTAATTCGTATATGATTTGCAAGGGTGTTAGATAACAAATATTGTTGCTAGTAATGGATTTCAAGCGAAATGCTTTGTTAATTTTTATGACTGATACGTGCAACGAATGATACTTTGTAGACAGTGGCGCGTACAACGGTCCGCTGCAGATTATGCGGGCTGACGCTTCTTGCTAGCCTCCTATGTAGCCACACTCATAGGTTGCACGTAGCCTTGTGTTCAAGCCTCATGCCAAGCGCGGCTTTTGGGCACAGCCCACACTATAGCGCGGATGCAGTTGCGGATCTTTCTGTAACTTGAACAATAACTATGTACAACTATGCCCTTATTGTCTGTTTATTCTGTCCCCCTCGATGTTTTTATTGCCTGTCAGCGGTATCGGTCGTATTTGATCGTAACATACGGGATGGGCTTCGTCTCGCGCCCGATTAGAGTGCTTCGTAGGCCCTACAGATGTCCTCCTAACACCCGGCCCCAACTCCAGACATAGGCGCCGGCGTGAATTCCTCACGCCGGTAACTTTTTGTCCCTTCTTTTGTGTTCCTGCTCCAAAATACATCTTGGTTTCTCGCGGGCAAGGTAACTTGAATTAATGGACTACCTCCCAAGCTGGATAGCTATAAACGATTCTAATGAGGAGGTTCATTGGTGATAACCAACAAATTCAGGTAAAACTCGCTTACATCAATTTACTTGTGCATTAATTTGCACACGCGGATAATAAGTACTTCCGGGGAAAAAAATGTGGTACAAAAGAGTACACCGTAGAATGGATTCCTTGCAACACGCAAAGCATTTAGCCGCCAGGTCGCTGGATCCACCTATTGCATTAGTTAACTCTTGAAACTTTTCAAAAGGAGATGTCGGTACTAATCGAAAAATGATCTTATCGTCCCTCCGCCTCCCGTCTTTTCTCCTATATGTGATTGATTGAGTGCAGGACGTTGGGAAGTGACTTAGCTGGTCTACATGTATCTCCGATATCAAATTGGATGGTAGGACTTCAAAGAACTCTGTGGCCTTTTCTAGATACGAAAAGTAGACCAAATTCCCCTTGCCGATATGCAGAAATGACAAACCTAACTAAACATATTGACACTGTTCATAAAGAACAAAACGCAAGTTAAGAGTTGAAATTTTCAGTGTCTGCAGACTGATTCCTGTAAATTTGAACCGCGGTTGAGTGTTGTTGAGACTCGGGAGTGCGTCAGGGTTTACCTGGAGACAAAGTTAATTTTGGTAAAAAGTTGCTGTAAAACAAACTGGAGAGGGCCAACTGAGCCTGTGATGAGTCTGTGGCAAATCTGTTGAGCCTCCCGGCAAGGACATAAGCTTCAAGCAAACAGGGGCACACAAAGGGTGTTTGCGGGGTTCGGGGAAATGATAGGAACTGTGCACTTGTCCAGGCAACAAAAGGCAGGTCCCAGAGAACATTTTCCAATCACGGCTCGCCAATTGCCAAACCGCCATGTTATCTTGTTAGAGACTGGCCATCTCTTTGTGCTCGCACAAAGAGATCTCCCTTGCCTCCCAGTAGGTGACGGTTTCTCAAGATGACCGGGTGATGGGGATTGAATTCAAAAACTATGATAAGGGAAAAACCCTTGAAATCCCTACTCTGAAAAATGTCAAAACTAATGCATAGTGCTTCAAGGTGGAAAAAACTCAGTACTGAAAGGTTGACCCAGTAAACTAATACAGCAGAGAAAAATCAGTTTCTTGTCTGAAGTCAGTATTAAAGGAGAAGTTGTATTGACTGAAATAACCCAAGTGGAAAAAATACAGGGAAGGGCAACTTATACAAGTCATAGCTGTGTATAGAGAGGGTAGCGCCCACCTCAGGCATTGGAACTAAAATGGGTGTTCATTATGTGCTCATTGTCCACGTTCACTGACTCATAATCCACCATTTTGGTTCCAACAATTCAGACACTCATGTCGCAGCTCTCTCTATAGACAGCTCCGACCCAGGCATTTGGGAGCTACATTTAAAGTTACTCGATACGTGAGTGAGAGAGGGCGCTTTGTTACTTGGCAACGATGTCGCTCTGTGCACTTAACACAGCGTGCGTGTACCGGGTGCCACCTGTATGGTGTCAAGCACTACGGTGCGGTTAGTTTCGCAAAAAACCCCATAAAATCATGAGATCCTCATTGGGAATGTCCCCGGATCGAAATAACATGTATACAACAAAATTAAATGTCGTTACTTGTCACTAAAACATTAGTACATCACCTCACATTTAATGTGAGGTGATGTACTAGTTCTATACGGTAGACAGTGATAGATTGTTGCATATATCAAAAGTCCATGACAAGTCATATTATCAGCAGTATGCTAGCAAGTTATGGGGACGAACAATAATAAATTTCCCTGATCTGGACCAAGAGAGGGCACGATTTTCCTAGCAACGGTTGCTCCTTTGGTAGGAACCTCACTTCGTTGGTTCACGAACGACAATGAAATGCACGGGTTACGGACGCATTGAGCCAACAAAATGAGAATTCCCAACCGGTCGGCCGGCGTTGTGTGCGCGTGGCTACCAACAAAACGAGCACTCCCGACCAGCATGGTACTTTTCAACCGATGAGGGTGTGCTTCAGCTCAAGTCAGATATCTTTGTGTTGCAATTCATTATTTTCTATACAGACAAACTGAAAACTGGTTGGGCTTCAGCAATGAAAGTAATAAATGACAAGCGAAAATGCAAACCAATAAGAAACCTGTCTATTGTCCCTCATCCCAAGGGGTTATTTGTACCTAATTAGAATTTCCGTTTTCATTCAGCTATAAACCTAAAATGACACATCGCTTCCTCAAAACAGAGGAAATGAAGGATCATATTAGACACATATTGACGCATCGCTTCCTCAAAAACAGAGGAAATGAAGGATCATATTGGACTGATTTGGTACTTACGTCAATCCAAATAGCTCAGACCAAAGCTGCAGGTTTATGTAACGGTTATTAGTTGCTTCAGCGAGGCTGTTGCGTTACCTCAGATGACTACGTCACTAGCTGAACGTGCTTCGGGCAAATTAAAATGCAGTCAGCCATTTTTCCCCACGCAGCAAGAGGGACAGCTTAAAACACATGTGGATCATGTTCACTTCAAAATCTGTGGTGTTAATTTAACACCCTCGGTGGTGACAGAGGACTATACCGCACTGGGTGTAGTCCTCTGATAACACCAAGGGTTTTGAATTAACACCAATATAACACCATAATTTTGCAGTGTTGAAATACCAAAGCTTGTAATTACATGTATATATAAAATGGAGTCACATCTGAGGTACTGCGCATATAACCTCATACCGAGCGATGGCTCGGTAAGTATACGTTTTGTAGCGGTCACGAAGAAAATCACGACCCGTAAGTCTTGCATCGCATATGTTCGATTAGAAATGGCCAATCACAGATGATATGTACAGATCTGGGATTCAAATTCACAATTCCCAGATGTCATGGTGTAATTTCAGGTGGCAAAACATCGCAAATCAATCCAAAACTGTAAACAAGGAATTCAAACTGAAAATCACAAATCACTATTCAGTGATGTGAAATCAAATATTGCAAATCCAAATTCGCAAGTCAGATCATCGATGTGAATCACAAATCGTAAACAGCAAGTGTTTGCGTGGTTGTGCTAACGGTTGCGGGCGCACTGGGGTAGGTTCACCATAAGTTCAGCAATATTTGTGCAAAAAATGCGCGTCTTTTGGTGTACTCACTGCTGACAAAAGTTACGATCTCCATGAAATTCACGGAGCCCAATTTCATTGCGCCGCTAGGCACGAGATTTTATGCTAACAGAGGTTCGTTGTGTTTCATGAAGACCGCAAATAGTAAGACAAGCTTACCTTGGAGGAAAAATTTGCTTAATGTAGTGACAAAATAATGGAAATATATCTATGCCGGCACGGCCGTGGGCACAGTCACGCCAAGCGCAGCCCTGAAAAAGTGGGCCCTGGGCCCAATTTCACGGAGCTGCTTAACAGTTAGCCGAAAACACTTAGCAGAAAAATTTGCTAACCTGAAGCACTATTTCATTGCGGTGCTTGACGTGGTTGTGCTAAGGGTTGCGAGCACACAGAGATTTCTATTGCTACGTCACTAAGTTTAGCACATTTTTCCTCTATGATAAGCATGCCTTTGGCTGCTAATACTAATACCCTTTGCAAGCGCAACATTGATAGGGACCAGTTCTTTCATGGCGCTACTTGAGAACGGCCTCTTAAAAATCTTGAATCTTGAAAAAATCTCTCAGTAACACTGAGAAAAGCAATAAGTAGACTCTGCGTTTTGGGCTGAATGTCCCAACAGAGACACAGAGTGGCACCAGCTGATGACGAAGTTAAAGGAAGGCGAGTTAAAGCTTCCAAGGGATCTGCAAGGCCGATTAGATCGTTAGTCTGCTTGCGAAGTGTCCGTACAACTGAGGTTGCTCATTAAGGTGGAAATCAACAAACAGCACGGTTGTTCATTCTTAAATGCAGAGCCTTCATTGGTCGTCTCGGTTGCGAAAATACGAACTACTTCCCGGGTAAAACAGTTGGGGTTTTGGCACACGCTTGATCTTCAAGATCAATTCGATGATTACAGTGACTGCACAGAATGTTCATACTGCTGAGGTTTCTGAGTTAATTGCGATGGTGCGAATCATGCTTCCCCCATTAAGTTGATACGAGGACCTCCTGTGCTCAAACCTGCAGGCTTCATGTAAGGTATCTTACTTGGTCGGTGGTAAGACTTCACATCATATTACGCGCGCTTTTTTCCTCGCGCTTGGTGATCGAACTGCGCGAGCATACGACTTAGTTAAAGGCGCCTTTCCCTTGATGCATTTGCCGTTCGCGTTGTCCGTATTCACGAGTTGTGAAAAGTGCCCTTTGTAATGTTCGAAATAAATCAAAATGCTGCAACAGATACACGTACGGAACGCACCAAAACGCATATCCTACAGAAAGGCGCCCTCATAGGCTCGCAATCAGAGGAACCAACTTGCAAAAGCCTCCAAGTTAGTGTTAGGCACAGCTGCACACTGAAACATATGCGTCCGTTGAAGCGTATGCACCAACGCTATAGAGGAACATTTCACCGGGAGTCTGTCAGAAAAACTAGCATTTCTGCAACGTTCTATTACGAAAGGTGCTGAAAAATGAAGCAGTGTAGCCTACACATCCAGCGGGACCTTTAGTCCTTTTTAATGTCCTTTTTATGACTATAATTAGTTAACTTAATAACCTCAACCTCGTACGGAAAGCGTATCATAAAAATCCTGTAAACAGAGTCTCAGGCTGTATACTCCTGGGAGCGACGCCGTTGTGACGTTGGCGGTCTGGCGTTGCTCAGTATAAGTAGAGTTTACTGACAACAGCCGAAATGGCCGTGTTCGTAGCTCAGCGCAGACGGCGATGATGTAAGGCCTATTTCAACCAGAATGTACACAAATGGGCATATGCTATGACACACCAAGCGAAATATCATGTTTATTACTGTTCCACAATGGCTGTTCAGTCCCCACAGCCCTTCGGGATCGCTGCACACAAACTCTGCACTGTCAGACTCAGCAATCGGGCTCGCCATAATAATCTCATTATATCACTCAATAGAAATTTGGGCGTTGAGCGCTTGTGTGTGAATTGGGGAGGGGGCGTCCGTCTTCAAAGACCACTACAAGTGCCCTGCAGGATCTTATGATGAAATCAAAATTCGCCTTTTAAAAAGTGCCTGCTGATTGACACCCACGAATACAAAGTAGAATGCCACCAGGGCAATATTTTTGAAAAAGGTAATCCAGTCTAAAGGCCGTTTCATACTTCAGGCTAATGCGAAACGAATTTGACGTCACGAAAGATCTGCTGCTAAATTTCGCTCGAGTTAAAACGTGTCCGTCTTTTTTACGAATTTAGGACACGAATGCTTTATCTGCCCTCACAAATTCGTGTTCGCTTTGGCATGAAGTCTGAACTGGTCTGAATACTCAGCAAATACGTGAGCAAATTTTTCCTTAGTCATTTAGTTTTAGTTATTTAGTTGTTTAGTTATTCCTGTCAACCACGACAAGTCTTTCATTTGACGCAGCGGAAGGAAGCAAACAACGTTGTCTGCGGTTTCGCCATATTTCAGCAAAAATTGGGCTAGTTGTTTTTGCAGCGGTTGAAATGAAGTCTTTCGCCAATAGTCTCGCAAATATGTGAGGTTAGGTACCGGTATTATCCCGCTGCAACACAGCTTGTGAATACTCAGAGTAATATGAAACATGATTGTATAAATATAATTTCATTCGTGCAAACGAAAAATGTCCCTACTGATTTAGGGGCAGTTTTCACAGCCTAGGCGCAGAGACATGCGGAAATTAACGGGTAACCTTGAGCAAACATTAATATGCGGCTCAGTTATCTGAGCAAAAAGACTTTATGTGCTTCCCAGAAAATAAACATTAATCCACGCCCAACCGAGCAAATGAATTTGTAATTAAAGCAGGTCTCATCCTGAACCCAGGAATAACTAATTCCTTTCAAGCCTGACCCAGTCTTCGTCTGATCAAGTATTAAGTTTGGCCAGCCGTGAAAAATGGTTAATATTTATTAAACTATAATAAGCCAATGTGAATGGTACGGTGGATACATTGCGAGTCTAACTTCGCGATACAGAAAAAAACACAAATGGTGTTCGTTTATACAAAAGCCCTGTGATGCCATCAAATATATTTTCAAAAAGTGGAGTACATGTATATATTTTCTTAAAGTTCGTTTTTAGGAAAGATATTTTTTCCGATTTCGTTCGTACGAGATACATTTTTTCCAAGCTTCGTTTGTTCGAGACAAACATTCTCCAGTTCTTTTAATGAGATCTATATTCAGAAACATTTTTTTTAAACAAATCGTTTTAACGAGCTATATTTTTGATAAACTTTGTTTTTATGAGATATATTTGTCCATGTTAATTTTAAGGAGATATACATTGTCAGGTTTGGATTTATTTTTCTCATAAAAACAAACGTCTAAAAATATAACTCATGAAACCGAACTTTTAAACCCCAACAGTGCAAATTCCTCCGATTTCAATATGATTTTAAATAGGCCTACATTCGGGGGTGAGGGTAAAAGAAAATCTCCTATAACGAACTTAGAAAAATATATCTCGTAAGAACGTACCGTTAGATGAAAAAACATACTTCGCGAAAACGAAATAAGACAAATATAATTAATAAATAACGAACTTTGAAAAAATCTACTTCACTTTTTGAAAATATATACCTTACAGCGCTTCAGGGCGTACGTTCGTACGTATCATATGTCTACCAGCGTGTTTTGCCAAGTTGGTGCATTAAGCGCCGATGATTTCGTTGACGGACTTCAGTGGATCACCGCTCGCCCTGCGTGCGTTTTACGAAAACGCAGAAATTATTCACGAACCACCGCGCTTGCGCACTACCGAAGGGTTGTCTCGCTGGCGCTCCTCGTAAGCGCGTTCTTGCATGCAGTGGGCGGGTTGGTTCACCCGTTGGCAGTATATATCTGGAACTGACCGCGGAAGGACACGATACTTCCTCGAGCTTTAGTCGGCCTACCTTTATACCACAAGTCGTTAGGACGCTCGCTGCCTGTTCCCCCCTTTTTCCTTCAAAACCGCGATGAAATATCTCACTCATCAGATCGGAGAGCTATAAGACGGCCCGGACAAACAGAATCGAATCTGTCACATCTTGCTGATTTTACAACGGGACGGTTTCACGATCAGGAAGGTAAGCTGTCCATGTTTCGGATATTAGAAACTTCTCACTATCTCTGTCATCCCGAGCTGTGTTCAACAAAATTAATTGCAGTGCGGGATGTAGTCCCGCATGCTGTGGAAAACCAATCCTTTTAAGACATATTTATACGATGATTTAGGGGCCAAAGGGTCACGATATCGACGTTACTCGTGGAGCGAAGAGAGAATTTTGTCCAGTAGATGTTGAAATTCTGTCCTCATAAAAATAATCCTCTCTACACCTTGCGCCATCAAACTCTGCGTATCTTCACTTTATGAAGAAAAAATTGCAAGAACTGTGGCGGCGACTCTCCCGTAATTTTTGACTTTGGAATGTTTTATAGATAGAGTAACATTTTCACGTTGTCTCCTAATAATTATGTTTCGCACGAAAGGTGTAGATTGCATGTGCCGTTTCGTAAAACAACAAACACATAATTCGACCCAGGGGAATCATTTGGTAAATAATCAAGAGAATTAAGCTTTCGAGAAAGTAATAAGTTCCTGTCCTGTACAGAAATTTCAATACTCACAACTATACCGAATTCCCATTTTCCACTTCAGTGGCTAAATTGAAATAATTGCAGTCCGTCTTCCGTCGTCAGGTGAAAGATTAGATGGATAAAAAGTCGGGTTGTACGTTGTGCAAAACCGGACCGGGGAATCATTGTGCAGTGTAACTAGATTAATATGCAGGACAGACCCACTAAGTGGTTTTGGAAATCAACTTTAAAGTGGCACTGTATTATTTATGAGTAGTTTTTTTTGCATCAATTGATACAGCAAAATAGCACATAAGCATTTAGTTAAAGCAAAAAACTGTGGACTATTTTCCCTTGATCGTCGAATGCTTCAGTACGGATGTAATGCCATTCGTTGTGTATATGAGACCCACTCTGTAATAATGAGTCACAAATCGCCAGAGTCACTTTAGAGTAAAAAGTCCTTAGAATAATTTTGCACAGTGTAAATCAATAGGAACCCACAGCATTTTTCACCATGGAGTATCCACTTTCATCAGGGTGCCAAACTGAGTGATACGTCAAAACAAAAAGCTCAATTTGCTCTTTCCAATACAAATAAAAACTCAAAAAGTGGCTCGGGCGACTTATCACTCATTTTCACAGAGTGGGTCGCATATCACTCGTGTGGCAGACGGAATAATAACAAAACAGCACAGTTCTTTGTAACGGTCAAATAAACGTGACACTCGATAGCGGCGATTGCACTTTTTTGTTGCACTTTACGGCTAAGAGTATGGAGTTTCTTTCAGTAAGAGAAACAATCGGAAAATCAGTGAAGGCCAAACAGCACTGTGTTGTTCAGCTCAAAACTGAAATTAGATCCTAGACCAGGAATTAACATTTTAGTCCTTGGTGTTAATTAAATGAGCGAGAACTCCCCATATGAGCAATGACAACCGCAGGGCCACATACGAAATATTCATGCTCATTTTTAAAGAATTAAAGAATAACCAACAGACAATTTGCATATACAGACTTTGTCTGTATAATTATAAACATAAATATTCCCGCCCCACTTAATTTCACTACGAATATTCCCACTCTGTGATGTAATTCAGTGGAGCATTCGCATTCTCTTGGAAAACAGCAGTAATACACGACTCGGAGGATAAAGGATTTCGGTGAATTAGCAGCGACTTGGGTAGTCTTCTGTTATCCCCTTTTCATTGCTGCTTTCAAACTTCTTTCAGAGAACCGGAAGTAGCAATGGACTTTGAGAAACGAAGAGCGCTCTAGCTGATGTTGATTTATCCTCAACTTTCAACTGTAAAAACAATACAGGCCTTTAGAAGATGTAAGGACCCCTTTTGGAAAGTCTTTGCTTTGGCAAGGACGCTGGCATGAAACCTTTTTTTTCTGTGACTATGCTGCAAGGAAAGATGACTGCAAAAGCCTCTTAACTGGTCGAGTGAAACAATTTTTATCGCGTCGGTGTTGATCATCCATCATTCATGTTATTTTTGTTTATTTCCAGTCAGCCCATCATTAATTTCTAGCTAGTGTAATCTTACGGTTGACTATCGGTACTTTGGAAAATTAATCTGTCAGGCGCAAGAAGTATTGTGCACTTTCTCCTCTTCCGACCTGTTGTCTCTACTTTGTCGAAAACCCTGCCTTTTTGATAACAACTTTTGTTAATTAGTAATGTTGTCTCAACGTTGTGGAATTCTCGTCAAAAATGAGGTCGTCATGCGTTTCTTTTCATCGTCTACAGCTTCAATACCACGCTGTGATTGATGCCAGCTGACAAGCCAATCTGGAGGTTCCATCCATCATGTACCTCCACTTTTCATGAAAAATCTTACATCGCGGTTAAGGCCGTTGCATGCGCTGATGTGATGCCGGCGTATGATGAACCGTATATATGTACAGGTCAACGGAGAACCGCATGTAGGCCTATCCCCGTTGGTTCTGAGAACGCATTTTAAAGTAATGAATGGACCTCCTGCTTTGAGTGTTTACGCGCCTGTGATCAGGACCACGCGAGATGAAGAATTCATGAGAACTAGTTGATTGGGTCGTCATGTTCAAGTCTTTGTACCAATTTTGGACAAGAGCAGCTCATCTTGTCGAGATTCAACGAGGCTTGAAGTGTCCATCCTTAGCTCAAGCTTTTGCTGTCTCGCCCGGGCGGCTAGTCTTAAATCACCAACTTAACGCGTTTCGCTTTACCCGGCCAATCGTCCGAACATCATCGTGAACACGGGTCTGGCTTCCCGATTAAAACCCTGTACTCTCCAACACAGTTCTTTGCACTGCCTTCCCCCGAAGACATTCCCATGCCAGTCAGTATTTCAATTGGAATCTTTTTCTTCATTTGTTTTAATCTCTCACCTGCTTGCAATTACCAGAGCAGACCCTCATTCCTTCCGGTTGAGCTTTACATTAAAGAAACAACGAGCGTATAACTATATATCATTCCAGAAATACGCCCTTATTGTTTTACATCGTTCTTCAGGGTGGGCTATAATGTTCATGAAACACCAGCACCTATCAATCATAATCTCGTTTTCGTAACTTTATCTATTCGTGGCATCATTTGATACGTGTGGAGGTTCGTTTCCCATTGAAGTACATTTTGAAGTTCATACGCGATTTGCAAGCAGCTCTATATTTAATTCCTTGTGTATAGTGTTTAGACCACAAGTTACGTGCTCGCAAGTTGTGCGTTTTTGGTCGCGTGGCACCAGCTGTTCACTTTCAAATGTAAACCAACTGTATGTTTGTTACCGGGAATATCGATACCTTACAAATTACTGGAGAATATAATCCGGTATAACGTTTTTGGTCCCTGTGAATGTGTGGGGCAGACGTGTGGGGGCGGCCTTTTCTTGGACGCATCGCCTATGCTCGATCTCCCTGTATTTCAAAACGAGGAATCCCGAATGTATTGATACGATGGAAAATGATTAAATTGTTTGAAACATTTCCACTAAAGAAGCAAAATAAATTGCGGGACAATTAAGTTTTTATGGAGGCATTTCTTAAAAGTCGAGTGATTCAATGTGGAAACTGAACAGTTTTTTAAAGAGCGCCTTCCTTCTTGAAATGATTGTAGACCCATGCATGAACAGGAAACGGCTTAAATGTGCAAGTGGTGTTTTTAGAGTTCACCCTCTTTGCAACTAAACCCGCCACGAGCAGAAGCACCCCCTTGTTGGTTGAAAAGAGCCATGTTGGTTGGGAGTGTTCATTTTGTTAGTAGTGATACGACCGTAACGTTTGCATTTAGAAGTCGTTCGTGAACCAGCGAAGTTCATTTCCGACCAAAGGAGCCCCTGCTGCTAAGAAAATTGCGCCCTCTTTTGGTCCAGCTCGAGACTCATTACAACACACATTTGAGTTGATGTACCTTTTGAAAGCGCGCCACATGGGCTGACAACACAGATTTTATACCACAGTCCAAGTTAATCAATACCTTGCCTCAGGTGTCAGGTCCATGCCATCAACGCGGTGACAAATGAGGCGCAACTGTTGCGCCACTCAAACGCAAATATGCCGGGGCCCGTTCCAGCGATTCACCGACAAATTCGAGAATGGGTTGAAATTAGATTTTCTTACATGTGCTCTGGGCTGCCGTAAATCTCAGCTGCTGTCGCGCCGCGCCGCGTCAAGGGACTTGCGGGGTTCATATCCAGGAATAGTACCATGTCCACTGAGAAATATCCGGTTGCAATTTTGGGGGACAAAAAGAAATCTATCTTGTTTACTGTTTTAACACGGGGCGTATGTCATGTCAAAAATGGCCTTTCTCCGTTGTTATTCCCTTTCGTTTGTGCTGTAACCATCAACTTGGCATTAGATGTTTTCGCACCATTTGATATGCAGTTTCAGATTTACCATCTCCGCATCAGAAGGGCTTCGTGCCCAGGTTTCAAGTTTAAAAACGAAAAACCAACCCGATCCTGATTTCTAAGGAGTGGGATCATCGAGGATAGATCAAATAGAGCAAGTTTATAGCTCTCATCATCATTATGTGCTATTCATACCACCCACTATACAGCGGACACGTTAATGCCTCGAGCTGCAGTAAGTTTACCTCGACGACTGAGCATAGGCTGCTAAACTCAAGTTGAATCTACCCTGCTTCTTTATATGAAATTGACACGTTGAATTAAAGAGTACGAATGAGGCCCAGTTCATATCTGAGGGGAACGCGCAATCGAAGTTGAAGTGACTTCTCGCAACATTTCCGGCGAAATTCGCTAGGTTTGACATTTGTTTGACTTGTGCGAATCCGCAGCGCGCATATTGGATCTGAAGTTCGCGTTCGTGCTTGTTTTTCAAGCCAGGTATGAATCGACCTTTACACAAAGTCAGAAAAGAAGTCTTTCTGTATGCTATTTCTAGTTCTCGCTATCCAGTATGATTTTGTGGCAACGAGATGGGCGTGGTTGACTCCTGTTTACATACAGCTATTACACCGGGTATCAATAACACGCCGCAATTGTGGGGGGGGGGGTGAAGTTCAGCATTCAGCCAGGCCAGCATAAATACATGCCGAGGTAGCCTCTTGAATAACGGAGTGACGCACGGAGGTACCGGCTCCAGCATCTTTCAGCCACGCAGGGCCACTCCCACGGGGAGTTGCCCATCTGTGTCTGACACACCAACCTCGCCCGGTATTCAGTCGACACTCTCCTTCAGTCCCCCTCGCGGTCGTCCCGGGAATCGGACGCTCATTAAAGCAATACCACGGTCACCGGGGGGTCTCCCGGGTTTTCGATCTCCGTGACCTCGCGCATGAACGCTGTGCTCTCTTGGCGTCACCACGGGACGGATTCCAACTGGGGCGCGTGCAGACGACAGGGTCCTCGCCAAGCAACCTAGGCAAATATTTGCTGGCCCTAGAAAAGGAAAGAAAGGAAAAAGAAATGCAGGTTCAGATTAGCATCTCGATTCCGCATGAAGAGAGGGAGAGAGAAAAGACGAAGTACCTGAGTATTTGAATGTCGTATTCGGTCGCAGAAGTGTTTGTCAAAGGTTCAATATACCTTGGTCTCCACACAGTAATGAACATGGCGTAGCGCCACTGATGCTGTCGACTCCAAGGTAATCCAAGGTAGAGTAGGTAATAATGATAGGTAGCACGAATCAGTACTCAGCCAAAAGAAAACCCTTTTTTTTTAATAACGAAGGGTTTCAAAATTGAGTCATCGTTAAAAGATCTTTGCGAAATGCCATCATTCATCCCTTATATTTTTGGTTGGGAACGTGAATGTCTTTTTATTCACGATATCTAGTTGGTCGAAAGCAGTGCATGTCATTTCAACGGTGTGTTGAAGTGCATGCCTTATGTGCGAGAAGTCTCCCACACCGTTACAAAATAAACCACCCACGTCCCGTAGCATAGTGGTGACCTCTGTCGCTGCTGAATTTTCCGTTTGAAGAAGAAATGAACAGAATATGCGTATACTGTGATTGGAATGACATTTGCTTTGTATTTGTAAATATGCCCTGGCGTCCCCGTGAATACAGAACCCTATTTTTTTTTTCTATAAACCGACTTGATCTCTGCAAGACGCTCTTATCTAAAAGGCGTGGCTTGAAATTTTTGTACCAATTTAAAGTGCCGAACATACAGCGTACGCGTCCTTGTTGGCAAATTATTACAGATATGGCAGATGATACCTGAATTTTTTTAGCTACCAAACCAAACTCTGAATGGTTGATAACAATGTAAGAGGCTGGTCTAATGGTAGCAGGTACGTCAGTGATTCTTGGGACGAATTTCCATGAATTATTTTCCCCTTACACGATGCACTAATCATTCCAGCTAGTCGGTATAGAGAGTCAATCTCCAAGTATCATCGTGCATAACGCCCTGTTTCTTTTTTTTTCACGTGTAGCAGCAGCAAAGTGTGACCATTCTGGTATCTCCTGGCAATGCATTGTTACAGCCGGGGCTTTCAAAGGTTTTCAAAATGAGATAAACTTGGACATATGATCCGCTGACAATTGAATCACTTCCAGCGGTCCGTAACCCGGTCCGCCTCCTTTTTGTATTATGGGTGTTGCATTCAAAGCATGGAAATTGTGGACGTGTTTGCTAACCCTTTGGCCTGCGATATCTGTGCAAGAACGGAGCCTCCTCTGACGACTGCCATCGTCATACCCGACGAGCGGAGTCCCAAGGGCGCCCTCTTCTGTAAAAAATACAACTAACACACGCCCTTCGCTCGTCGCCCAGCGCCCGAACAGTGCGCTAGGAAGGGCTGACCCTTCCTAGACCCTATAGGCGAGACTTTGTGCATGTCAAACAATAGCTACACGCATTATTTGGCATGCACAGTATTTATCCACTACAAACACAGGGCGAGGGTGCCTCGTTTTATCTGCTTTCTCCAAATGACGCAGTCTACATTTAGAATTTGCATCTTGGCATGAACATGTGCAACAAAAAACCCTTTTTTGTTTTTTAGTTGAGCTCTGAAGACACTGCAGTCGAATCGGATGCGTTCATATTTATTTAAACAGATAAAATCAGATAAAACAAGTATTCCTTATAGGTACTCTTTAAACACTGAGGAATCCAAGAATCTGACATAGTTGTAGGGATATTGCCTTTTATTCAATGACTCAGAGCTACGGTATCCACCACGCTGAATGGCATATGAACTGGGCTGCATTTTGGAACGCATTGCCGGTTCTTGCTTGTCGTTTGAGCACGTCACCAGACTTTAGATGTTTCTTCCCGTTCGGCACATGACTAACTTCGCCAAACTTCCCCGTTCTCACTAGAAACGATCCGTACAACATCGGCGCAGTCTGTCATGACGCTTTCCTTGGAGGCATTTCCGCTGAATGTTTTCCGCTCACATTCTATATTCAGTCTTGCAGATTTCAGGCAAACCACAAAGCTTGGGCACTGAAAATCTCGGAACGACTGGGTATACTGCAACTTGCTACCCCAGGCGTCTGCGGATTTGTACTTTCCCTGCTGCGCGGAAATTGATAAATGAGACGCTGGTGTACACCGGCTCAGAGTAACGCGTGGGTTGTCGTCTATTTCTGGGAATTAGGACAAGCTTCGGCTAAATCAAGGGTTCCAGGCAAAGAATTGGACGACCAAGGTGAACCAAGAGGGAAAGGATTATGGAACTGTCGAAATGAATAAAAAGGTACAAGCTATAAAGCCTAATTGTGGCACCAACAATAGAAACAACGGATGTGAATGTAGAGGGCGCACCCTGAAATAAAGTGGGCAATTCTTGCCAAACGTTCTACGCAATGTTTGTCCAATTTTTAGGAGGGCAAAATTTTTCCCAACGGTCGTTGTACTGTACTTGAATAAACTAACGCTGGAGGTAGTGTTGATTAGAAAAAAACATCGCCTTACAGTTTTTCACCATTTGTCTTAAATTATGAAGACAAAGAGCAAAAACCTGGACGGACGGAGTCTTTTATTCGATTCCATGGAGGCTAAGCCTACGTACATACAGTGAGTGTACGACAGGTGTTTCAATTCAGCTAGGATTAAGAAATTGTTTGACTTTTGCCAAAGGTAAGATTTCAGCGCTCCGAAATGTTTTAATTTTGGACCGCGCCTACAGTCATTTTTTGGCGCGGACGATTGATGCAGCTCCTGCAGATGAATACAGTGCCAAATCTGAGTAGAAAGTCCGAATGGATGAAACACATTTATTCTTATAAAGTAAAGATAAAAGTATTCGCTGAGCTTAATCTCTAAGGGATTTACAATCGAAAATTTTACATAATAGATATTGTGTTAGTATTACATGTATTCTTGTGATCTTGAATCGGACAAACACTGGGAACTGAAATGATCGTATTGGCAAAATGACGTCATTAGCAGTTCGGTTAGCCCACACTGCGTTGCCATGGTTTTCAAACAATTTTGTATGCAGTCGTGGCAGAGCTGATATTCCAGGCGGCAAGGTCGGTGCACAGCGCAGCTGGCCACTGAGGCTAAAATTGCACCCCCTGCTTACGGGGAAGACTTGCTAATCATCGATTGTTTTGCCTTCGTTGTGATGTGCCTGGGGATATCCTGCCGCGTTGGTGATATTCGGGGGTTAACGAGTTGATTCAAAGGGGAGGTTTTCCAGCGCATGAAAGGTTACTACATAGGATTTGCACGTACTACAAGTTGTCAAAATTAGCCGATTTGGGGGTTTGTGATTTACTTTGTGTGTCGTTCATCATTCCATGAGCCTGTTTCATTTTTTTGAGATCACTGATTTGAGAAAAATTTTGAAAAACGCTGTTCATTTTTAATTAACCCTCGAAGAATTTGTCTCGTAAAAATCCGTGGGCCACTGGATGCTCCAGAGTTCCTGCACACTGTACAGGCAAGGTCGATCTGCAGACCGATTTGTCCCTTTATGTGGCTTCGTGAAATACTAGTGGTTGGAAAATGTATGTTCTAGTTTGTGTTTCCTCTTTAGCAATGCAACGCGGGGAATTTATAAACATTTCATCGCGCAGTGAAGTAACTGTACTCACCACATTCACTGTGCGACCACAAACCTACCTGTTTTACATACAAAGTGTGGACATTCCTTTGTTCTCCTGTGGTTAAGGAAATGCTCCTTTTTCTCCAGCTAGGATAACTTCTTCGAGCTGGATTTTTGATGATGATTTCCTGGACTGTTCCTCTTCATTTTGCCACTGCATAAGCGTGACCCAATATGAAAGTGTTTTTTACAGAGAGGGGGGACATTGTGTGGACGTGTGTGAGTCCACACAACACCATCATACCCTACATTATGTGGACTTCTTTTGTGTAGAGGTCCACACTGTGTATGCCACGCCATTCTAGAGGATCGACCACGCATGTTTTTTTGCTCTCCACACATACGTTCGTCGGTCAAAAAACCGTCCACACACCGTCTGTGCCCATCATAAACACTTTACAAATAAACAAATATGGTAACTATCCTTGCATTTTGGGCACAAGAGTTACTGTTATTGGAAAACAGAAAGCTAGATGTCTCGATATTGGAGATTTTGTTCGAGAAAACCAGGCTTCGGTTCTGAGCTTCGCAGGAACAGCCATTGGGCCATACCATTATCTTAAGGGGTTGATAGCGAGATGATACTAACATGTTTGGAAGTTTACCTCACGTGAATATATTATATGATATTCACGTGGGTAGAACTTCCAAAGTTTCATAAAGATACTTTAAATTTAAACCAGCCCAAATTCTCCTTTATACTGTTAGCTACGGTTTAATGTATCTATTTCGTTAGTTAATAATAGTTTTAGGCTTACTGAAGGTTCGTTACGCATGTTCGTGATTTATATATTACCCGTTAATATAGACTCTTCCAACAGCTCCATGCTTCACACACATTTTCGCTGCACCCGTTAACGGCTGCAGTATTTGAACGAACTGTATTTCCTAAGTAAGATATCACAGATTGTCTGACACTATTGTGTACTTACGTTGCCATAAGATGTTTCAAGATAATTTGACAGACTCGTTTTGGAGATCTTGCAAATCCTATAAACTGCCTTTAAAGACGCATTATCTCCGTGGATATCGTAAACCGAACCGAGGTGTTGAATGATCGGGCTGGGTTGGCTGGGAAAAATGTACCGGAAGCCGGGGACGTGGGAGGAGGCTCTTATAACCTCGTTGCCTCCACAGAGATCTTATAGAGATATCACAGAGGGTATGTTGTCTTTACACAAACTGGTACAAGATGCTGTGCAGTGTTTCGCTTTGTTTTTATTCTTCAGCTGATATACAAAATTGCTTCAACTGTTTGGTTTAATCAGACGAGTTGGATCAAACCCTTGGGAATAATTTGCTCGACGATCTTGATATTTTGACCAATCTCGGGAAGGATATCAACATAAGGGCCGTGATTTGGGATTCTGGGAAACTGCACTGTTTTTGTGCTCTTAGTAGAAATGTTTTCAGAGTAATATCAGAAAATTTCCGGCAGGTTCATAATAAGCGCAACATGCTAGAAAAGCCTGATTGTCAGTAACGTGTTGTACTTACCTCGGCAATGTTTTCCGTGCTTATCATTAAACACAAAGAATGCGTTACAGAAACACATCAACAAAACGTGGCACGTCGCCGTATACGAAAATGCTCTTCAATACGAATAACCTTCTTAGGTGTAGCACTTCTTGCATCGGTTGATCAAAACAGCAATTTTGCAAAGGCTTAAAGCTCGCACTCTTATTGACACGGGACAAAATTGGAAAGAGTAACTTCTTTACGGCAAAAATAATATATTTCCTTTCAGTCAGAACGTGGTAAGTGCACAGAAATATAACTGAATGTTCTTAATGACAGCGTGAAAAGAAATCGAAATACAAGCGGGCGAATAATGGAAAGCTCGTGACAGTCTCTTATAGGGTCGAGTCTGAGGAGGTGAACAATAATATAAGAGTGACATAAGTCTAGGTTTGTCAGCTCCTATCTGCCTCATCTTTCTCGCAATATGCCGGCCACAGAGTACCATCGGTGAACGCACCCTCCCCTCGCTTGAAAAAAAAAGACAAGCCTCTGTGTATAAATGTTGATATTTCCTGTCGTCTTCAACGTCGGCGGTCGGCAGCGAAGCACCGTCGATGTCAGCCCCGATAAAAGGCGCTGCCGACCTCAAAATCGCATTTAATTATACTCACGTATCCAGCGAGAGTCGATTCTGACGGGGGAGCATTACCGAGCTGTCCCCCCGTAGAAATCCGATTCCCCTGGTGTTTCAATCACCGTCGAAATCAATCTAGGGAAACGCACTGGCCCTCGGTCCACTCGTGTAGACACGGGCACGACAACATTAATCTAAATGGCGTACAATTACCAAGCATCGCCTGTCGCACTTGGCCGAGAATACAGGAAAAAGACTTGTAAGAAAGAAAGAAAGAAAAAGAGGAAGAAATCCGGGTAAGACAGTTGAATTGATAGCTTCATTCATAAGAAGAGTTTTATTGGGAGTATAACAATATCCGGCTTGATCCGACTTGGCTAAGCAGTCTTGATCCATGACTTATTGCCTTCATTTTTGGACGTGACAGGCTGCTACCGCTCTGAGCCGATATAATGAAATGCAATTTATCCACTAAAGGTCCGCCATGTGTCCTGGCTTCGTACCTAATTCACCCGAGTATTACTGGGGTACCAATTTGAACAACTTCGGCTACGATATCGGCGGAGGAAGCAGTATTATGCTTATTCAGTGTTGAACCAAATGTGGTCACGCGGTGTGCAGGCTGCCTTCCACTGTGTTATTTGATATAATTCTGTTACTGGAGCACATGAAATGAATGAAATTCTAACCTTGAGATCTTTCTCGTCTGGATTTTTAATAGTTGCGTTTATCGTCGCTGCGTTTGATAAAATATACGGAGCATTTTCGATCGCAATGTTACACTTTCGGCCCCTTGCAAAAGGCTTTAATTAAAAGTGGAACTATCATTGTGCTATCACGTAAACGCGAGTATCCATTACAGACAAACATGTACAGCGCCTCAATAGCGTTTACCGCCTAACATTACAGCTCACGGGTCGGGTATCAAGAACAGTCTTTTATGGAATTGTGCCGGGAACGAGTGTCGCGTTGTGTTGGTATCGGGTGCTTGTTTGCTTTACCCCAAGTCTCGTGACTGGCCTATAGAAATGCCCTTTCGGAATGCTGTGACCACGGGGCACAGATATCGCCAGCTTGCACTGAAAAAATCGGATGACTACAAAAAGTATTTATCTTGTTATCATACTTTGGAAGAGCACGTCAGCCTATCTTCTTTCGGGTGTCCTTGTCATGAATACATGAGACCGGATTGCCGAAGTCATTCTGTACGACGTCTTTGAAATTTGGTGCAGACACTCAGAGATTGGGTTTCTAAGGGTTATTTTATCTAATTGAGTGATTTTTGTATTTTTTGTCTAGTTGGTGTTTCTTCTGTGGTTGTATTTTCCAAGTGGAGTTTTATTACACGCACTTTCCTCTCAAAGTGTGGCCTAACGGATAAAAGTTAATCGGTGAACTCTTGTGGAGATAAGTTATGTTCGGTGCACCTAAAATATGTCGACGGTGGCATTTACAATCTGAATTCTTAGTACCATGACGTTTTACGATATCTGAGATGGTATTGGCTGCTACAATCGACCAGTGTGAATGGCTAAATTAGTGTACCTCTGCTTTCTGCTCGTTTGGGTTCGCTTCGACTTTATGCATAGTTGGCTAGTTGTCTTTTCCTTCACCACTCAGACAGCGGCCACATTTCTCTGCACATTCAACTTCTGGGAGAGCAAATCTATCAATAGTCTATGCAATGACCATTTCTTGTCTATCCCTGTCGGCTATATCATCGCGAATCTATCTCCGATTCTGCCGACAGTATAACTGGCCTTTACTGAAAGCGACAAGTCTTTCCCTCCATCAGGAAAGAGCGCACCGTTCTCCATTTTCTGTCCCCTTGGCTGAAAGTCTGTGAAGGCTCTTGATCTGATACGAGAGATCCGTGTCCACGGGCTGCCTCCGTCACACAGGGAGAGCCGCGCGCGCACGGCCGGCGCGTCCCCGCCTCCCGTGACGTCCGCGGGCGCAGGTTGATTGAGTTAGGAGTAATACTGCCCAAGTGTCACCGCGAGGCGGGCTTCCATGTCGAGCTTTAATTTGTACGCCACAACAAGATCACGGCGGATGGGGAAATTGAGGCCCCGAATTGATGGAATTCATAATGGCTGTCCGAATCGGAAATTCCCGATTGCACCGAATTGGATGGCACATCTCTAGGCATTTTGGTAGAATTTCACAAATCCGTCTACATGAAGGTGATTGATAGGACATTCCTGGGGTCAAAATGACATCTGGACATCTTGCTGTTTTGAATACTAAAGTTGAACAGGTTATTTCTACCTTTTTGTGTTAATTTCAGTGCACAAATTAGCTCTGATTGACTTGGCTACGACTCTGACATGTTTAGCTCAGTACTGAGGCCTTCGCCCTTAGAGGGAGTACCGTATAAACCATTCCCCACTTCTCAAATCACTGACTTTATGCACACCTGGCTTCGGCCCTGCACCCCACCAAGTGGCCTTTAGGCACCACTAATACGGGCGATTCACAATTGTGTGCACCGAAGAGTTTGCAACGCGTGGGCCAATCCCAATGCGCGAAATCTGTCGATCTTTTCCAAACGGGCATTGGGTCGACAGATTTCGCGCACTGTGATTGGTCATCCGTTGCAAACTCTTGGAGGTGCACTATTGTGGAAACGCCTGTATTAAAGTGGGACCTCGAACCCTGTTCCCTGTCACGCTCCGCGCGCACGAGGCATGATGACCTTTCAGAAATAATCCCCCTACATGTGACAAGAAATCTCCGCCCATGAATATAATTCAACGTTGCGCGTGTACAAGGATGCACTTTTTCCACTTAATGAAAACGCCTTTGCCATTTAACTAACTTTTAATTGAACGCGTATTTCTGTTCATATCGATCTCTTATCAGGTTTGTTTTGAATCGCGGCATAAATTGCTGCTGCGTGGTGCATTCACAGTACCCGCGATTTTCTTATTTTGTCCCAATCAGCGATAGCGTCGCCATCATGCACTTTATATCCCCCCGCCGCTTCTTTGTTGATCCGAATTAACGACAGCAAAATGGATCGGTATTGCTTCAACTCTTGTGTCAATATTTGCACATGTTACTGAACAGTAAAGTAGAATGGGGGCTAAAGGGTGTATGGCACGCATTATCACTCGGAAAAAAACAAGGTCCCGCTCCTGCGAGTCCCCGACGGCGTTGATTGATCGCTCGGGATGAATTGCGTTTAATAACAGCGGAAAGCCCAAAACGTCCAGTGCGTCACCCTGCTGACGGTCCGCACGAAAATGTTTATGCCCATCATCAGTGCAAGACACGGTTGTGTTGGAAGTCGCTGCCGAGGGTGTCAGGGCGTTACCTGACATTTTCCTTGAGATGGTTTGCATTTCCTAACGGGCTCTAAT
>NW_019091444.1:193344-218122 GCF_001949145.1 Acanthaster planci
AAGGCATGGCACGAAGTCGCATTGAACAGCAACCTGAATAACTCTCACCCTGTGATGAATCCGCATGCGAACTTGTCAGCGAACCGCATAGGCCGATGCGATTTCAGAATCTCTTCAGAATTGTCGTCTCTCCTCATGAGCACATAAGATGTGAATTCGGACATCTTGTCTGGATCAAAGCTTTGGAGCTTAATGTCGTTGATGAGTAAACTCACAACTTGTGCGTCAAACTTAATTGTTAAAGATGAGTAACAGGTATACTTTAAAGTATTTCACATTTTTTGTTTCCACTTAATTTTCATTACAGAATTTGAACTGCTAACTTATACGATCTCCAGCCAATCAAGATGGAGTACGCAGCAGCGGTGGCTGACACCATCCTCAACGCAACCTTGTCCCTAAGCCCTTCGGAAGATCTGGGTATACCCGGAGATGTCTACCCCATACTGGTGCCCCTCATCATAGCTGTGATCACGGTGGTTGGCCTGGTTGGTAATTCTATCGTTGTCTACGTCATTGTGTGCCAGGGCCACCTGAAGACGGTTACCAATTACTACATAGTGAATTTGGCCATTACAGACATCTCCTTCCTGGTGTGCTGCGCTCCCTTCACCGCCTCTTTATATGCCACGCACAGCTGGCTCTTCGGGCAGTTCATGTGCAAATTCGTGTTCTACATGATGCAAGTAAGTTAGCATGATCTTGTCTTGTCCACATAAATTGCATTGCATTTTGACACAATACATGTGTAATGTCGAGGCCTATTGCTGATATGCGAGTTTTTGACACTTGGTGGCAGCAGACGAACTTGTACTCTTCATGGTTTAGGATGTTCTAAAAAAGGGTCCAGCAGGGTTAGACCATCCAAATAATGGCAATTGGTCGTTTTATTATTAAAAGCATTAGTCTGCGATTCTCTGAAACTCGACTTCTGATTTACTTACTTGTTTAAAAGTAAAGTAAGTCGTGAGCGGTTGCTATCCAGCACACTTCTGCGTAAATATGTACGTAGTGCGCCTTGCATGAATGGAAGATTGCACTTCGATGGCTAACCGTTTGGAAGGAATCAGTACAAGAGACGCCTTGCAACAATACACTGTTCTCAATGGATAAGAATGGCACAAAGGAACCAGTCCATTCCAGAGATGGTGGTTGCTATGGAAAAGCTTGTCCCGAATCACGAGGTATAGCAACAGTGTCTTTAGTCTGGGGAATTCAAATTGTTACGTTCCTGTGCAATCAGATAACACAGTGTACCAGATTTTATTCAAATTTAACTGGCAAGTGGCTTATTGAGCAACAACGAGTCTATACAAAAGAAAGAAGCATCGACTTGACTGTCTATATTATGCGTCTTGCCAGGGTATGACTGCATTCCACTTTGAGTCACTTATTACTCTGTAGGTCAGGTAAGACTACAAGCGTTAATTTTACCTCCACTAAGGGGCGGGAGCCGTGATTTTCATGAAGAGTTCAGAATTAACGGAAAACGTTCCGCTTCTCACGATCGACCGGACGAGCAAATCAATTGCTCAATATTTAGTATTTTAACGAAGTTTGAAATATGTTAATCTGCGATTTAAAATCAAATTTCACGTGAAAAGAAACCACTTAAGATTTGGGGAACATGAACTGTGGGAACTGGAAATTAATAAAGAAAGTAACTTCAATGCCCTTTTTTCACGTCTTAAAAACGTCGACGAAAATGCTCCTTGTTGACGTAAATGTTCGGTATACATTTGTACTATGGATAATGACCATGAAACTTTTTTTCGATGGTACGCATACTGTCTCAACGTAAAGAGCTCTCTTCTGAACAAAAGTTGCATTCATGGAAGAACTTGATCGGAATTATCACATACATCACCGTCACCGAAGAGTGAAGTTTTGATGAAAGCAGACACTCGCTGATTGGATAATAACTGTTGACGTCAGTTGCGATGAGTTGAGTGCGCTTTCAGATGCCCCTTCTCCGTTCACCCTTCGTTTCAACACACAGATGGTGCAAGAAAGTGTCCCGTCGATGTACATCAATGAAACGGACCTTTAGTCAGTAATTGATGAACAAAGTACCTTGCTTCAAGGTCTTCTCGACCCCAATTATTTCCGTAAGTGTAGCCAGCAAGTCGGGCATATTAGGCCCGCCGAAACGAAAAAGCGAATTGCTAATTGAGCTCGACATCATCGGGGGACTTGGACGGTCAAAACAGCGCATCAAATCACGCATTATTGTGCACCGCAGAATCACCATGTTCAGATTGCCTTAGGGAGTTGTGTAAAACGCTGTCGGTGGTGCTGTATCCGGGTAGTCAAAGCAAAATCAATTTATAAAGGACTTACCGTACCATTGTCTTACATCTCGAGCAATTCGTTTAAATTTGAGTGCGATCAAATTTCCTTTGGCAAAAACTCAATAGTTCACTGATCTTTTGGATAAGGCCGTTTGTTAATGAAGTTATCATGAAACCACTTATTTCCTGAAATGCAGGCTTCAACTGGCACCCTAAGCAACCCAGAAGTCAAGACAGTTGAAAATGTGACAGTTGAAAGAGTGGAAGAAAAGTCTCACTTCTCCGAAAATACCTCAAATGGCTATTGATTCCTTTCGCGCGCCACTGTGAAAGCCGTAGCCGAAGACGGTGCCCGTTTGTGACACAGCTCCTGGCATTATGCAGAGAGACTCGAGACTAGAAAGGCAGTCCGCGTGGTTTATCAGGTGCCATACTACAGGTTCAGGTGGACAGGTACAGGCAGAAAACATGGAAAATATCATCCTTTCAAGCTACTTCCTTGACCTTTTGGTAATCTTCAAGATGTTCCTCTATTTTGTTACATGTCAAATTGGCAAATTTAAAGATGACACAATAGTTGTTTTGCCTGCAAGCACGGGAGAAATAACGTCCAGCACCTTCAGTGTGCTGAGGGCACTGTTAAAGCCAAGAGTAATTGCACGTTCCGTCAGCCTTTGCACTGCCAGTGCGACGGCTGTTGCCTGTCGCAGTGTCCTTTGAGGAAAGGCGGGCACATTGAAAAAGCACTTGAGGTTGACCTTTCTATTTGAGCAGGCGTCTAGCAGGTGCTCGGTCTAACGTTGTGCTCAAAAGGGTCGCATACTCGATCTTGTTAGGAAGACCCATCGCTGGTTGGCGTTCTCCTCTTGTCAATCAAGACCTAATGATTGAAAAGTTGCCCTCCGCCTCTTGGCGGACAACATAGCTCCCTTTGAGCCGCAAAAGGGTTTTCAGTTGGAACCGTGTAGCAGACATTATCCCTGTACATTCCGGGTGAGCATAATTTGCAGCTGGCTCCCCTGAGACCTGAACTCGTGACTTCCAGCTTGGCAAGGCAGGACGACTTCAGCACTTGACCAGCGTTCCCGCCACGGCCGGCAGGCTATGGCCGAACAGAGGAAAAGGGGTTATCCCTCCCGCCGCCACTCCAGAGACGTTAAGAGTAATACGGCAGTCAGGAGGATTCTGGGCGACAGTGGACTGCAGTCATCTTCGTGTCTCCAATGCCTAACGTGGTAATCGACACTGAGTAACCCCCCTTGGGCACCTTACGCTGCTAACGCTCTAGTTTATGAGATCGAAAACTAGCCACCAGAGGACAATTGTCCTCGAAAATGAAAGTGGTCAATTAATGCGCCGGAGCCTAGCTGCATTATAATCCTTCCAGCAGTGTGGATTTGAACCTACGACTTCAGGGTCATCATTCCAGTGCTCTCCAAACGTTGTGTTTTTATTTTCGTGATGTTCCCGTTCAGATATGATGGAACAAAAGCGTCGATTGGCGGACCCAGAGAGAATACACGGACGCGCTTTGCTTATGCGCATGGCTAGCCCGTTTCACACAGGACATCCTGGTCTGAAGTAAAGTTTGAAGCAGGGATAGCGTCAGCACTCGACTCGAGCAGTAATTAGGACCTGGGTGGAAACAAACATGTATAAAGACAAGCCGCGTGCAATGATCCACACAAGGTAAAACAGACTCGGGCCGCATCCGAATCTGTTGTCTAGAGCTAGGTCTAGGTCTTCGTTCCATTGGCAATGCGTGGAGACACGCAGACGATAGACCTAGCCGTAGCTCTGGAAGCCCGTTTCGGACACGGCCCAAGCTTCGAACAGGAGTCCAAGCACGGGATTCCCAACGGCTGTTTCACGGCTTGTATGGTTGGTATACATTTGGTCATAGAACTCTGTCTAGCTGAGGTCTGCTTCTATTTTTTTAATAATATCAAACTCACAGAGAAAAACAAAGCCTTTTGCAAAGAGGGGTCGATGGTCCTTTGACAACAATTCGCTGGTAGGCATTCGTGGCGAAAGGTAGATGGACGTCAGCTCACAAATTTTTGTCACCGAAATCACCAGACCTTTCGATTTTCTTTTACAAGCTATTAAACGGACACTGCCTGTGATTAAATGCCGGGCCCAGAGGCGCTCATGGCAACAGAATTATGTGGTATTTGAAAAGAAAAGTCGCCTCAGGTTTTTTGTATAATCTCGAGCTGAGATAATTGCAATCTTCTCTGCAATTATGACAGATTCTCTGTCTGGATGCTTCAACTAGGAGAGACGAACTGACTCCGCATATTCAGTAACATATATGAACTTGGTAGAGTTAGCACATTAACCAGCGTTGGATTGAAGGCACTTCACAGTCACCTCAAATTGCTCGGCCCTATTCTTTCCCCACACTTTTTTGTGTACATTTTGTCGAGAATATCCAAAGACAGTGTTTGACTTATATTCCCTCATGTGCCACGTGAATGAATTTCATCTAAAAAACAAAACAAAACAAAACAAAACTTAAGGTTCGCTTGGTATGTTGAAATTGGCACCCGACATGTGGCGTGAAAACCGACTTAAAAATAAAGAAGTCAAAGAGCAGAGCCTACACGAGCCACGTATCAAGTGACCGAAACCTCAAGAGGATGGTTACTTGCAGCATGGTGCTTATGTCAACGAAGTGACGGGACCTGTCGTGCAGTTCACGATCGTAATTCAAACGAGACCGTGAACACTGTCGAGGGTGTTGGCTTGGGCCGTTGGGAGCCGACAGAGTCAACTCACCCGCCGTGTTGCTCGTTTTTTTCGAGTACTGCATGACTTATGCTCGTTGATAGAGCCACGTGCAACCTCGACACGGGGAAGTGGCAAAATGCCCCACGCCAACGGACCCACGGCAAGGTGTCCAAGCAACGGGGGAGGGGCCCCACCATGTAGGGACGCGCAGCGATGCTAGAATTAGCCACCTTCCCGCTTGGATAAAATGCATAAACAGATGTCCGGCGGAACAGTTCAAGTCAATAATCAGCGAATGGAAGAAAAAAACTACGCGACGTCCGACCAGGGTATACAACTCTTTTCAAATATTGATAGGCCATTACTGAGGAGGGTCGCCCGAATGAAATGCTAAAGGAGCGCGAATGGCTCGTCATTTCTAATAATTATTCAAGAAACTGTGTCGTTTCTCTCCACACGAACCTTTCCAATGATGTAGCGCGTGACAGAGACGGGAGATCTAGTTGGATCTAATTACGAAATATATTACTACAAATCGAAACAGGAACCACAATTCATTAAAATGAAATTTTCTTAATTCCAAACGGATGGAAGAGTACGAATGCATTTTGGGCACGCGTTTTAAATGTCGACACATTTTCTTTTCCTTGGACCGGTAAACGATGAGGCGTGTCCTACTTAGTGATGGAGCGGTTAATGAAACGAAGCGATTGGAAAGGCGTACTAGGCGAAGTACTTTCTTGTCAACGTTTTTCCTCGTCGGCTATGGATGTCAACCGTTTGCCTATTTCAACTTTTTCTTGGAAACAGTGCCTTTTTGAGTCCGTTG
Source organism: Acanthaster planci (assembly GCF_001949145.1). The sequence goes on from NW_019091444.1 coordinate 199,198, forward strand.
GCGGGGGACCAAACAAATTATATTGTACAATACCCCGTATTGTTCTGGAGAGAGGCCTGACACCGTAAGAGGGCGATGTTCATGATGCAGATGTACCTCTGCGATATGTATCACATTCGTGCAGAATCATACGTCAGAACGACATATTTGTAGACTTGTTATTGTTTTCCCTTTTTGAGTGATACTGAATGCATTGGGTTGTTGGGAAGTCCGAAAAGTTCTTCACAATCTGCTTTAAATTTTTCTCACCACGAAAAAGTTTTTGGGGGGGTTAGTTCACTGGGCCGCCCCTTGCCAAAACGTGAGAGGATTTATAACCTCCATCCCCCGATCTTTACGCCCCTTTATTGTTGTCTAACATTTTTGAGGACTTCGCATTTTGATTTGTGTAAGTGTTCTCTATTTCTGTCCCATTGAGCCGGACTAGATAGATGTATCAGGTCGTGCGTGTGTGTCGATTCATCTCCTCCTCTGAGGACCATCCGAGGTATTCGATCTTGGCGAGGCCGTTGTTCCTCCGCATGATTCCAAATCCGTGACACATGTAAACAAGTTTCTATCCAATTCGACCGGCGTCCAGGTTCAACGCCTGGTGGAACTTTGAGCAGTGCGGGGCGGGCGCCGGTTACAGGCCGAGTCGAAATCGAAACCGTCCCTCGTCATCGCCCGATGAAATTACAGTACATCACCTGCCCAAAAGATCAGCGACTTAAAGAATGTTTAAAAAAATTTCCTCCCCTTCACCCGGTGGCAGAGAAAACACAGACGGACGATTTCATTAGGAGTAGTTGTACTGCAGTTGCATTAAAACCTACTAGACCACAATTCATGTGTTGGCCTTCTCCTGTAAATGCCATATGATCAAAAGGAAACTTGACAGTTTAATGCGTGTCTCAAATTGAAAACGTAGTGGGGTGACCAAATATCGGATTTTGTTCGTGAGCTCAAAGTTACTGGCCCTCGGATCGTAGACCTGCTTTCCGGTACTCGACCGTTGCCGGTTATTGCGTGACTGGTAATTGGAACCCCGTTTTAACCTGCGGTTGATGGAAATATACGGGGCGGTATTACCCCTGTTATTAAATTGATATTCCGCCCTGACATAACAGGAAGTAAATACAAGAATTCCCTGGTTGCGGACGAGTATACCGCGGTCGATATTGCACGCTTGAGGAAGTTCGCCATTGTCAACACTGGGGTGATGCAATACCTCCATCATGTAATGCGCGTGCACGTTGAACACGCTGTCGCTCAGAATTTTTGTCAATGGCGCTGTTTTCTCGTATCGAATAATGAACTCGCATCACAAAAGCTGAGGCGTTAAATTGGTGTTAAATTAAAACCCTTGACACCGAGGGTGTAAAATTGACACCACTGTTTTTGCATTGATTCATCAATGTTTGTACAGAAACACCGATTCTATTCCTTGCTGAGGGTAACGCACGATCAGAATTGAACTACTGGTCTTGGCTTGGTTTCATTCACCCTGGAATTAGTTTGTCTTCTAGTAAAGCACTAGAAGCCAAACGCCCGCAAGTAAATTTGTCATATTCTTTCCTTTTTGCCACAGGATTCCTGTACAAAGGCCTATCAGGCAGTTCCGAAAATTTCATTAATTTAAACGGGCTTTGACTCGTGTGGAGAGGGCCCCTCATGTTGTCCACGTTGCACTTAGGCATAGTGACGGTTCGAATCCCGCCCGAGGCTGTTCAAGGGTTTATCGGAGCGTTTGGACTTACCCAGGCACTTTCCGGATTAAGTTGCGATACTACCTCAGGGTGAAATTTAGCAAGCAGTCTTTTCAGTTAACGCGTTTGTAATAGCATCATCAGTTTAATGCATTTTGCTCGGTCTCTGTGTTATTTCAACCTGCCATACTATCCGCTATTAGCAGATTGTTAGCACGGCAGTTGAATGACTGTGAGATCTCTCCTTTAAGTCTTGCCTGCAATACCGTGCCCCAAGGCATGAGGCTGTCACTTCACACGAGACGTTGTCACGCACGCTCATTAGCCGTGATGGTTTTGTAATCGCGATCGAACCTGTGATAATGTGTTGAGGGCCGGTTCGCGTCTGACTGCCTGGCGCGGGGCAAATTTGCCTTCACGAACTGTGTCGCCGGTTTTGAAACGCGTTCGTCTTTAGCGAGAATAGTTTCTGTGACGCCACAACCAGGCAGGCAGCGACACGCCGTTCGCGCCCAAATCCAATCCAACCTTTCGTCGAAAAATTTCACGAATGTTGGCATTCGCTTCATATTATAAAAGGGCCTGACTCAACTAAAAAATATCTCATGTAGACGTTTAGACTTGTTGACTTCTGTGTGCCATGTAAATTAATATCCGGTGGTAATTTGTACCCATTTATCAGCTATGGATAAAGTGTTTCCGTCATTTCGTGTTGGTCTACGCAAGTTCCTGGAGGTGGGATACATTAATGACGTCACTTCCCCCCTTGCACACATGCACTAATGTGCCTTCATGGAATACCACCATCTTCGCTAGTTCCAATCCTTGTTATCCTTGATGCATATAAGTCGGGGAAAAGAGACTTGAGAGGAATCTACGGATCTCGGTGCCCCTGTTGTAATGCACTGATTCGTGAGGCGAAAAAGGCGAGAAAGCTTGTGACTGAGGGATTTGCGTTCCCCCCGAGGGATTTCTAGGCCGGGATATCAAGTTTAAGAGGCGCATGAAATTGAGCTGCACAAAGTGCCAGCCCGCAAAGCTCAGAGGAGCTGCAGATTAGAGGCAAGTGACTTTGAATGTTACTGTGCTTACTCTGTAGGTCTCTGTTGGTCAAGTATCCACACATTTACGGTGCCAAGAATTAACAGTTTATAGACAAAGCATGATTTCACATTAAAGGAAATGCAAAGATAACCATGGAGATATGTGATAAAATTATTACGACTAGTGCTTTCAATTACGGATATAGGGCCGCCTGACAGTGTTGTTTCAACGTTGTTGCTACCGCAACTAAGGCATGCAATGACTAATGGAAATCACGACGCGTCCAAATTACCTGCTTAGTAGAAGGATATTCACAACATGACATTGTGATTTACTCCACCATCTTGACTGTTTTCGTGCTGTGTTCCATGTCTGCATGCATGGGCACCACACTTATGCGAAATATTCCCCGATAGAGGGCGTTCACATATTCAGAAATCCTTGCCCCGAAACACATTTTGTTTCATTTGCTTAATTTCCCTTGAAAATCGCGGGGAAACTTCATTCCGCCCACACGCTACTTTGTCTACGCTGGCTGGTTCAAACACAAGTGACACAGTGCTGTTGTCGTTTTTACACCTTATACGAGATTACTCCTGAGATTTTAGACTGAAGAAATGACACATTCTGGGGCAAGAAGTCTTTCGGAGGATGCTATGGTGTTTTGATCACGTTATACGGCCTTGATTCACCAACAGGTGCGCCCTCTGTTGGTAAAAGCAGAAACTGGAAGACCCCCTCACTTAAATGGGAAGGATCAGGAATGATGATAGAGAACACTTTACCCGGGTTATGAATAATACCCTGGGAGGCGAACATTGGAACGTTACTTTCGAAGGGGTGTGACGGACCTGCAACGAAGAGCCACTTCTTATCCAACAAACGTCATGCTTAAGCAGTGGCACATGAATCAAACATATCAGACAATTTTGGTATTTTTAACACCCGTTGTAAGGCCCCCTGAATCCGTACACAAGACCTTGGAAACCCAGTTTCAGTGTCCAATAGGTCAATATTATCCGAGGGGCCTGATGCTACCCACAACGTGAACTGATAGGACCGCTACACGGTCGCTACAAACTAAGTCAACCAGTAGCGATTTTCCTGTTTCCTCACAGCGGAAATCTGAGCTGCTGTGTGTGCCCACAACAGTCAGGTTGCAAGTATCGGAGTAGCGGGATTCGAGGTAGTGGGGTCTCCTAATGGCGGCTTGGTCAGCGCTCCTCTAGCCACTATAGCTTCCTCGTAATCCGAGCCGGCGAGCCCGCAGATAACGACGGAGGAGGACTCAGGGCAGGTCCCTGACGAAACATTACACAGATCCTTTAACTCCTGAAGACTCGGTAAGATGATCGCGATCGCCTAGATGGGGTTGACGGCTTATTTGGAACGGGGGATGTGCCTCCTTCGGCCCAGGTTCGCAAACGGCCCCTCCGTGTGTGATTCTTATCAAGTCACTGCCGTTTCCACGAGCCAAGGATGAGAAGTTCGACCATTTCGTGGGCAGTCTTCCCAAAGGAATATTGAGAAAGTCAGTGTAAACAAAAAGTCACACTCAGCAGGTTTTCCTGTAGGTCCGTGGAGAGCAGATCTGTTTCTGTATACACGGGGCTGTCCTTACGAACTCCAGTTTTTACTCACAGTAGTTCAGTAATAACGATTTCTGTTCAGTTACCGTCGGCAATTTGACATCGGAAACCTATGGACCTCTTCGATTTCCTTACTCAAGGTGCACTGTGGCTTGGAGTGAACTACACATAAGACGACCCTCCGTAATGGAGTGTCGTCAGCGCCATCTGCTAACGATGCTTGCCGTGTCTAAGCTTCCAGCTTGAGAAGAGACTGAGGGCCCAGTACCCATTCCCTTTGCACTCTACATGTCTCGTCAGGATCTCCGACCTTTATAGCCTACCTCACCCTCGATCAGTACTGACAGAAGATAACGAATGCCTGCAGCACGTGCAGTTAACAATGCATCTTGGACACTAATCGGACCTCTCTGAGAATTGACAATCACTTTTCTGCTCAGATGGGAACGCCCCTGGTTACGAATAATAATTGAGCCTAAAAGAAATACAAAATGATTTGTAGAATTAAATGCCTGCCTTGCTCTTGCGAGGTATTTTGACAGGCATTAAGCCCCATCACCATAATGATGCCCACGTGATCTACATTACAAGTACAGTAGTGCTTGGACACTTTTCAGAATTCCGATGCTTAGCCGAGGAAAGATTATTGAAGAGGTAATCTGGGTTCCGTGTATTGGCAAATGCGCAGAAAATTTCACATCTTAGAATGTAATCGGATACATGAGGAATCTTTGGTCCTCACTGGTCTTCAATTGCAAAAAAAAAGATTGTTTGAGAAGGTGTGATAACCGAAGTCAAAGTCATTCGAATCCTGAAACGAGACTTGAAATCGAAAGGTCCCCTCGAGCCACCTGATGTTGCTGTAGAATTGGAAATAACAAATACGGCAGCGTGACGTGTTGGTGCACTCGATCCGACTACCCACCGCTACTCTTAAGTGAGGCCTGTGCAGCAAAATAGCCATGCTCTAACTGTGATGGTAATATATTTTCGTATGATGCAATACAGTAGGCAAACTTATAAGTGAGGCTATTCAGCGTCACGAAAATTTGCAAACAGAGGGCTCGAGCAAGCGCGCATTTCCAAACGCGCATTGGGTCGACAAATGTCGCGCATTGTGATTAGCCAACGCGTTGCAAACTCTTGGTGGCGCACTACTGTGAAATGGCCGTATTGGGAGCTTTCAGAGTTAGGGCAGCCCTTACATGCACAGACAGCCGAAAAGTTCCATAAGCTGTCTTTAAAAACATCATCGATGCTGCGATATCACGGGGATGGGGCACGAAGATCCGAAGGGCTAACGACAATGGAGGCCGGCTCACTGTACGTCACCCCGCTGCCTCCATCCATCAGTAGACGGAATCCACCGAGAGGACGAGATGGAGCCAAATTGATTGAGAAACGCCCCCTTGGCTCTCTCTTAAAGAAATATCCCTCGTTTCAACCTGGTTTTGCTTCAGTTGTTTCTGACAGTGTTTTAAACTTCCAGCTCTAGACAAAACGAGAGGTTTGTTCCGTAAAGCTCGTTAAGACACAAGCACAAGCCCCGTTGTGGGCCCACCATTCAAATTCATTGCCGCATTATAAGCCCGTGAAGGGGGTCTTCTAGTGCCCGTTCAATGCTCAAATCGACGGGCAATACTCAAACCTTTCTTTAAAGAGTGTCACAATACAGCTCGGATCAACGGAGAAGATCACGAAGATCACAACAGAGAAGATCACGAAACAAGGAAACTATACGATCGAACATTTTGACTTGTGGTGCACACATTTACAGCCCTTAGCCATAATGCTCAGACATGCATGATCTTTTTTGTATTTTGGTTAAGCCTCCTCGACTAAGCTTCGTCGTAAAATGAACATACCTCTAATGGTCTTCTTTATGAAATCGGCAAACCCCGAAACTCGCACACTCGTTTGAAAAGTGCATCTTGTCCAACTTTTGTTCGCCTGCCTGACCAATTCCCCGGCGACAGACGAAAGCGATGTCCCCCTGAGGCTGTGGAATTGTGCTCGCGCGGGAATGGCAATTTCTGGCGAGGCCGGATAGAAGCTTGGGGTGCAAAATCCATCCTCTGAGCCCCTTGCCATTGCCGTAAGCCGCGCTTGTTTTGAAAGAGTTTTCAGACATCCTTACAAAATCAGTGCATTTCGGAAATGTTCTACCCCGAAATCGCTTTCCTGAAAGCAGGTGAAAAACACTACACACTTATATATAGTTGACCTTTATGTGAAGAAAAAAATTAACAGTCTTCCGTGTAATACATCTGTTCAGAACAGTCCAGTTTTTAGACAATTTCCCTGAAGAGGTAAGACTCCGTCCGATCGCACCACAACATCAGACGCCTTCTGGCGGCTTGTTTGTGCATACTTTATTATTAGTTGCCTGATTTGTACGTCTTTGGAGGATGGGGAGAATTTTGCAGGATGTGGGAAGAAGTCCTGACGAATCGGTCCGATGTTGATCGAAAGCCGAATAGTTCAGAGAACTGCCTTGTCTTGCGGTCGATGAACACGGTCATCGGGGAAAATAACACCACCGTAATCCTATCGTCCCAGATTTGCGCGTCCCACGTCAATTTTCGTTTATTATACAAATAATGAATGTCTCACATTCGCCTTATGGAATGGAACATTTCATTTGTCACCTCATGTAATTCTTACCGCTTGACGAATGTGAAACAGTCATTATTTTGTTTTATACACTATACCCACATAAATCCAGCGCCGTTCCTTTTCTGTATACAAACGGTGATCGCGTATTTGCGTCTGCCACTTGCAAAACCGATTCGTGTATGTCCGAAGTGCCACCCACTAGCAATACCGTGCACTGTTAGACTAGTTCCCGTCCCTACATTAGTTGCCTCTTTCTTACAGGGAAACGAAATAATTATGTGAAATGGGGTGGAAAGCAGGCAAGTGTTAATAGACTTCTATTCACCGTGTTCCGTGAAATAGAACGAATCATTCAATGGCACGTGACCAACGAGCCACCAATCGCGTTCGCGCGATTTTACCGCTTATAAATTACTGCTGTTTTCTGTTTAATCACCCGTACACTCGAGTGAGTGTTTTTCATCCGATTATGCCATATCTTGATACCATTTAGGACAAAGCTGCCCCAGAGAAATCATTTCTGTAACCGTCAAAGCTGATGTCCCCTCTTAATTGTACAGGGCAAGTCAATTTCAATAAATGAATATTCAAATATTCCTCTGTCCATTTCGGTAATCGTGTATTCGTGAATTCGGTTATACCAGTAATTAATTTCTGCATTCAGCTGCCTGTAAGGTTTACTCCTAACTTCTTTATCAATGTTATTAGAATGCAATGTTGTAACAAAGTACTTGAGTTTTCCCGGAATTATGTATTGTTTGTATTAATTTCCACCTCCCAATGACACATTTTGAAAATAAATATTGGAAAATTCTATTAAAAGTTGAATATCCAAATATTCGAATTAATCGGCACGGTCCAACTTACTGTCAAGTTTGACCGTTGCTCTAAATAAAGAGAGAAAAAAATGAGTAGAAAAAACGGGTTTTGAGACGATTGGCTCATCCTGCAATTTTACACTTTATTGACTGAATTCGAGCTTACTCGTCAACACGCGGCAGTTGGGAGACTTGAACACTGCCACTGATGTTACCCTATTGAGGAATGTCCTCCAGTATTGGCCTTTATTGGACGGGGCTATGGCGCAATTGGACTGTTGTCACCGAACGTAGTTTGCTCCTTGTGCGGGGAATATACTTCTGCCTTAATTTGAGTTCGTTGACTCGGTGCTGTTGTGACATGCTATATCTCGCCGCTGTAGAATTTCCCTGAAAGCGTCATTTATAGCTAAGGCAGCATATAGGATTTGGAGCTACTTTTCACCATATTTTCCTGTTGTTTGTGCCAAGGACTTATTTTGCAGTGTGTGTGAATGTATTGGTGATTTTTGTAAGGCATGCTGGAGGCACGCTCGGCTAAGGGAAGGCACGTCTCTGGAAAACATTGAAATCTAATAGCTTGATCTTCAAAGTAATTTGGAAAAAATTAAAATACGGCCGTTGCACAATAGTGCACCAACAAGAGTTTGTAACGTGTTGACCAATCACAGTGAGCGAAATTTGTCGACCCAATGTGTGTTTGGAAATGGTCGACAAATTTTGCGCGTTATGACTGGCCAACGCGTTGCAAACTCTTGGTGACGCACTATTGTGAATCTTCAGTATTGGGGCATTCTCCATTGTTGTAACAATCAGCTTCAGGAGAGGATGTTGTTGCAACCTCGCAACTGTCGATCGTTACTGCTGCTTTTGTGAGAGGCATGTTTTGTCCAAGATAGTACAAACGAAGTCAACCTTTGCTTTAATGTGCATTACTAAAGAAGTTAAAATTATTTTTCTGCTTTACCATTAGCATTTATCATTTACGTTTGTGTTAGTTAGTTTTCAGTTAATAATAATGCGTTCGTCGAATTAGGAGAGGGGTCTCGTCGCCGTGTAGTCTCTGCCGATCGCTGGGGACATCAATCGTGACTGCCCGGGTCTGTTTTACCCACGAGTCAATGAGTTGCGATGAAGATGCAGCATTACGGGGTGGCTTGGAAATGCGGTTACTTGGGGGCGAATGGTGTACTGCAGAACTGGAGCTGAAGATGAGAGGGACGGAAAAACCGTCTGGTACATTGCACTGTTTCAGTGCGCTGTCCGATCGAGTTACGCCCCACTGTCGGCTGAGGCCTCCTTCCAGCGTACGATTCTTTTTACTCAATACTCTTGGGAATCCCGACTTGAGTAAAGGCTATAATTATGGCTGTGGGGGATTTTGTCAAAGGGAAGCAAAGTCTGACATATCAATAGCTTCCACGAGGCATAGAGATTAGTCTCTTCTCAAGAACCATTTTCCCATAAAAAAGGTATACCGTGTATCCCCAGACAGTTACGTAATAACAAAACACTCTTCCAGCCTTTCAAATTATGGCACAGCATGGCCTGAACACGTGGTCCAGTAGAGCGTGCGCACATCGGTTCGGACGGCGCGCGTATCGCACGCAGCACCCGCCCACCTTTAACCAATGATCAACAAAAGGCCGTTGATCCTCAAACATCTCCGTTTGTATAGGACATCTGTTCAAAAGTACAAGAAAATTGTACCACCTACGTTTGACGTCAGCGCACCTGAACGTGTGCACAGGACAGAAGTGAAGCTCACGCTAAATGTTTACCTACCCTTTCACTCCACTGGAAGAAATAAGCCTGTGATGTTGACATTCCAGCGGATTTTATGGTTCATCAACGCCTGTCGGCTATTAATGACAACATAATTGACAAATATCTCTTCATGACCTTGAACCAAAGGCTTTGGGAAGTGATTTCCGAAAATGATAACTATTTAATAATAATTATAAATAAATTACTATACTATAAACTATAAATATACAATAGAACAAAATAAATTATTATAAATTACTAATAAATTTAAACGATAAAGGATAAGTACTTCTGAAGAAAGTCTATGAATAATTGAGTTTAGATCTCTGACGGCCCCTGTTTCTAAGGCCAATCAAGACAAACTCGACCCATCGAATTTGCCGTGTGGAATTTAAAGGGAAGTTGTCAAAATGAGCAGTAAGGAAAATACCATTGTGCCAGTTCGACAACCTGTCCTGGGGCTCTAGCCTTATATTAGCACATTGCGGGTTATATCTCAATTTCGCCAGTGTCTTTGAATCTTCGGTACTACACAGAAGCCATGCTTCTTGCACTTTGTATAAATAGATGGCTGCTAGGTTTCTCCGACGAGCCTATATGCTCGCCACTCCATTAATTATCGGATGCTGTTTTTATGGAATTATGTTGTTAGTTGTGTTATTGTATTCTGTGGCTGGAGTGACGGAGCGCTGAGGTGTCGGATGACAGGAAAATATTTGATACCATAAATACCCGCGCGGCGTGACAACCGAGTTTGACAAGCCACACTCGTTTTTCCTCTTCCTCTTCTTCTTTTGATGTCTCATAAGCTTAAAAGGTTTTACCAGAGGGGGCCCATGTGGATGGTGTGTTTGGAGAAGACGTGTTTAAGTGCTCCAGAATCCCTGCCGTTGTCATTTGGGTCGGTAGGCCAGACTTTAATGTGACGGTGCCGATTATTTGTGTTCACCCGTGCGGCGCGCCCGGAGACGTCGGGGACACACACCATCAAGTCCACTTCGCTGGGCCGACGTCACGACCGGGACTGAAATTGACGGGAGACGCCATTGTATGTGAGAATATTGTGCTCTGTTTGCCGCTTTGCACCCCCTCCCGTCCAACAAGATTAACTTCAGCACAGTTGTCCCTACAACTTGACATCCACACGCACATGGATTGAACTTAAAGAAGACCACTGCAACATGTTTTCAGTGTAGAGTTTATTTCACTAAGAGTTTGTGCCGGCAACGGGTTGTAAAGATGAAAAGTACGAACATTTTCAAGCCTGGAATTTCAAAACGTTTGTAGAAATCTGTGGACACGACGGGAGGACGGAAAGTATTCGACATCACTTGGCAATGTTTTTAATAAAGATTAACGCAGAAATGCGCGCACATTGCATGGATATACAATGTACCAAATGTGCACAATACATATTTCGGTTAAATACACGTCATTTTCCAGGCGGGTATGTAATGATGTTACATTAAGTTTACGTTTTGGAGGCTCTCGGTTCTTTTGGTTGCAGTTGGTCCTCTTAAACGCTAATTTTACTTCTATGAACAGTGTTGTTGACTGAAGGACCGTACAGTCAGTTTTTCCTGATCAAAACGTAAGGAGGACATTTACGCAAACGGTTAGCAGAACAAAATATCTTGTTCACTTACTGGATGTGTAAATATCGTCGCTTGTAAACATCCTCTGCACTCTGCACCTTCGATTTTGATCTACAAACGAGACTGCCCAGTCTGATCTCCTCCATGCCATCGGCAATTGAGTACTTTTACATGCTGCCACCAAGCGGCTAAATACAATCCACCATGTTAGATTGTTAACCAAACCAGTTGTTTCCGAGAGCAACTTTTTGTTTATCAAGTTCTCTGCCAAGTATTGGCCATTTATGTCGCCCGTTGGCCGTATTAACCTATTAAGGAGTCACTGGACGACACGTACGCGTGAAGATCAGGAATTTGAAATTGGGAGCCCTGATCTCTTTCATAAATAGTGTCAAATCCTCTCTTACGTTATCACGGTGCACAAGCTGATTGTCTAGACGCCGTCTGCTCGAGACCGGAGTAGGGAGGTGTGCGCACACGTGCGAGGCGAGGATGAGACTAAACGCGGTATGTGAGCGTCACTGTTGGCTGCTCAGCTGAGGGACGAATTAGCAGGGGACGGGAGCCAGGATTCCGGCAGGATTGCAGCAATCAGCGGGCCGCTTGGGGCGAGCCGGCTGCTGGCATTAAGACCGGGTAGGGTGTTTACCCCGTGACTTAGGCGCGCGAGCGTGTTTACACGGTCAACACAATTCAATCAATTCCTGAGCGGGAAACATGCTCCCCTTTAATGACTTTCCTCGTCATTTCCCCCCCCTCTTTCATCTGGCCGGGGCTTGGCTTTGCGAGGGGAAGTGTTTGGATAATGCTCAGTTTCCTCTCAATGAACTGGAAGATTTTCCTTCTTAAGAACCTGTGTGTGTAAGTTTAATTCGCCTCGGTGCGACAGACATTTGCCCGGCGCCCGTAGGTCGTGTTGCATAAAAATGTTCCACTCTTACCCCCTTTGCTATCATCGTAACATTTCTCTGGAGGGCGTAAAAGGAGCTTACAGCCGGTTTTATTAAAGCCGTGCGTAAACACTTCCTGGTTGTGTGCACCCAAAGCTGCCATTAACGCTGGTTAACGACATTCTCAGAACAGTCCAACGGAATTCGGTTTGGTTGGATGGGAAACGGTGTCATTGGCCTATTTATGTTTCAGGTAATCTAGGCCTTCAAATCTCACTGGGAGAGGTTTATCTGGTCCGAGCGGAACAAAAGAGGGCGGGTTTTTTGGTACTCACCGCATAGGCGCGCCATGAGGCGCGCGAGTATAATGTGCGTTTGACGAGGAGCACGCTGAGTACGCGTAACTAATTTACGCGTCCTCGAACAAGAAACCCGTATCAAGAACAAGCCGCCCGAACTCGACCTTTGCGTACACGCAGAACACGTGCAAGAACCCGCTTGTAACCACCTGTCGTTTTTTTCACCGATTGGGGTGCACTTCAGCTCGCTGTTTGTCGAGAGCCCGTCAAGTAGCCGGTCTTAAAGGGTTGATAAAGCACCGGCTGGCTGTGCGCCATCTGACTTTGCGAATCAAAGGTATTAATGAACGAGAATGATTACGACTGAGAGATGAACGCTGATAATGTCCCTTGCATCATCAGCGTCCACACACTAAAACCCAACGCCCATTATAAACGTGTCTTTGCGTTAACATTAAACCATGTAACCGTTTAAAATTTAACACCTTTTTAAAAAAGAAAATTTGGTGTTGAGAAAGTGTTAACGACCCGATAAACATGTTTTGGTGTCTTATCAACACCCAAAGTGTCTGAATATATCATTAACGCGTCAACACATATTTGTCTACGAAATAAACACCACATCGTGTTTAGTTTGGTATTATTAACAGCACACCACGTTCATAAAGTGTTAGCAATACAGTGCCTCTCCCTGTCCGGTCCGAATCGAACGGTTAAGACCGGCCCAGCGCATAGTTTCCCCTTTATTATGGGGTCTCTTCAGCGAATCATACATTCTGGAGTCACAAACCTTTTTCCATGACTGTTAGTTAAAAAAACCTCCATTTTTTTCACTGTTTTTCACACAAATCACGGTCATGGTTAGATAAACTCTGAAAGATCCTCACCCTATCACGGCCCGTGCGAGTTTAGTTCTTTCTCTTAAACCTGGCTTTGCAGTGACAGATGCAAATGAAACTTCGTATGCATATAGGTGCGCGCGCACGCTTGTTTATCAACGGCCAGTATTTTACAGTATGGCTGCTTGTATCAAAGCGCCTGTATACAACGAACAATCCGAGTTGCTCAAATGTGTGTATTGTACATGCGACCTCAGCAGCCATAAAGGCGCTTGATAGGCATGGTTGCGTTGTATGTTCACGAGACACATTACTTCCGATTTCTATCAGCGTTGCCATTTTAAACCTGCCACCAATAACAGTACCAGACACAAACCAAACCAAACCCAAACCAAAAACCAAATCCAAACCCAAACCAAACCAAGCCCCAACCAAACCAAACCAAACCAAACCCAAACCAAACCAAACCCCAACCACACCAAACCAAACCCCAACCAAACCCAAACCAAACTAAACCAAACCCAAACCAAACCCCAACCAAACCAAACCAAGTAACTAATCCAGTACTAACATAAATGCATTGACCAACCAATAGTTCAGCTACACTAGCTATTCAATAAGGTGCATTTTTGGTTGTAATTGTCAGGTGACGGCCCAAGCAACTTGTGCTACACTGACAGCAATGAGCATCGACCGTTACTACGCCATCACCGACCCGCTCAAATCACTCAAGACTCGGACGCCGAGAATCGCGATTGTCGTCAGTGTTGCTATCTGGACTTGTAAGTGGAAATACTGTGGATATTAAAGGGTATCCACAAAATGTTGTGACGAAAGTTGATTTACGAATACAGAGATAAGTCTCTACCAGTTGGAAAGATTGTTGAAGTAAACAAAGTTGGATGTTGTCGGGGTAGAACAACACTCCAAACACATTTTGGTGCCTTGTGAACTTTCAGTTCAAACTCTAAAGTATTCGAAGGAAAAAAAACGAAGAAAAAAAAGGTCCAAAAACGTTTAGTGGCAGTCAAGGGAAACAGACGTGTCTGTTTCCCTTGACTGCCACTAAACGTTTTTGGACTTGAGATGCAGTCTGTTTAACCCTCAACGACAAATTTAAGCTCTCCAAGTGAATTACAGCGCCACCTGAGGCTGATTTGTTAAATCTTTACATAACTGAACAAATCATCAACACATCGTACTCCACTAATCCGCATCATTTCCCATATTTTGTTTGGTCTATACTTTTATCTATGCAGGGTCTGCACTGTTTGCTATTCCGGTCGCCGTGTACTTTAATACTGTGGAAGCATTTTTTGAAAACGAGACTTACTATTACTGTAAGGAGATGTGGCCCTACGAAATTTTCTTTCCTGGCTACGCCGTATACAGCTTCGTCATGACGTACCTGATCCCGCTGTCCATCATAGCTGTGTGCTATGTCATTGTCCTGAGCCGGCTTTGGAAGGCCGTCTCGCCGACAGAGGAGTCGCACGCGCCGGTCCACCTGCGAATGCTGATGCAGAAACGCCGGGTCACACGCATGATCCTGGCTGTGGTGCTGGCCTTCGCCGCCTGCTGGGTTGGTGTCCACATCGTGAAGCTCTGGCGGAGCTTCGACCCGAACTTCCCTGAGACCAACATGGCCGCCTTCGTGTTCCAGATCTTCTCGCACATCTTGTCCTACCTGAACTCGTGCGTCAACCCATTTGTATATGCCTTCATGGGCGGCAACTTCCGAAAGCAGATGGCCCGGGCGTTTCCTTTCTTAATGACGAAGAGGAACTCTGCCAACGACGGCCCGTCGGGTAGTTTGATCAAGTCCAAATCCACGCAAGTCTAAATCCGTCTGAGATATTGGCAGTCAGCGCTAAAAATACGAGAAAACTGTACAGTCACAGTACAAGCGGTCCGTGATGGCAACGTCTTCTCCGAATTGCCCTCGAAAAACCTCAAGTTTTTTTTTCGGTCAAACCATTTATTCCCCCCGGTTGTCAAAGTGAAATGGTTTTATGTTGACGTGCCGCAGCCAGGCGTTGGTCCAGTCTGGGAATAAGGACGATTCACAATAGTGCGCCTCCAAGAGTTTGCAACGCGTTGGCCCATCACAATGCGCGAAATCTTTCGACCCCTACCGTACGCGCTTTGGGTTAACAAATTTCGCGCATTGTGATTGGCCAACGCGTTGCAAACTCTTGGAGGCGCGCTATTGTGGTTCGCTCGGATTGCTGAGTGTATCACGCTAGCTTCTGGCATCTTCTTGGGTACGATGGTGCAACCAAACCCTCTCCGGTGTCAAATGCATTGCTGTCAAGGTTTTCCATGCGTTATTGTACATGTACACAAGAAATCAAATGGTAGAGTAGTTGAAATAAAACACATGGCAAGCATGCTAGAATATACTTTGTACCGAACCATAATGCATAGTTTAAATCGAAACTCACATTTTGGCAGAACTCAGAAACATGTCGGCTAAGACGAGGGTAATCGATAAAAGGCACCTGATCAAAATGAAAACGCATTGAGTTAGAATGGAGCTTGGCGTAAAATTCATGTATCATAGACGGCTGTGAATAATATTCATGTGCTATGTCGTCAACGAAGCAATGGTTCAATGGCAATTTTATTATTTTCATCACAGCACCCCATGTGTTAATGTGAATGCTCGACATTGATGGACTCTTTTGGCCTGAGGATATTGGCGCATTCAAGAAGAAATTTCTGAGGCGGCAGCTCGCGGTGCACACCTTTTTTTTTAGCCATCTTGCGGGGCAGTTCTTTTGTTCCATAGGGAAACCTCCTTTGTGCATGCCTTGTGGAACAAAAGCACTAGCCTGCAAGATGGCAGCCATGCAAACCCTCTATGGCTTGTGCATAGATTGTATACATTTCAAAATCTGAAGGGGTACCAAGACGTGTGCCCCTTCACAAGTAGTTACGACATTGCGTGGGTATCTATCGCCGGTTTCATAAAGTTCATGCGATAGTCTTGTTTAGAGTTTTTTTCTTCCCCCCCTTTCTCTCTCTCTCTCTCTCTCTCTCTCTCTCTTATGTTTAGGGGTCAGAGGGCGTGGGATGGGGGGGGCAGGAGAGACTGAATTCGTTCAGATTCTGCCCGATCCCCGACCCCTCCAAAAGACTGTTTCGGTCGTACGTGTGCGTGCTTTTGTTATTTGCTGTTACGTTACATTTCTTGTAATTTATTCCGAGAAACCTCATTAATTTGAATGTCTGGAGTCGTGTGTAAACAGTATGAAGATTGGAGTGGTTTACACATAAAGTTATTCATGTATATACGTGGACAAAAATGCAACGAGTATTTACGTTTTGTATAGTGCAGGATATATACGACTCACATGACCTACTTTGTAGTATACAGTATGCATAGATAATATCACTATGGCGGATTTTGTGAGTTGATGTGTACTAGAAATTAGGGTGATTACGACATTCTATTATTAACGGATATTGTGTTAACCTGGTTCGAAATTATTTTATTTATGAACTCTCTAGTATAATGTGATCTCCGTGGACCTCCAGAGACTCTTTGGCGGCAACGGTTATCTCGAGGGCGTAAAATGCGACCATGGATCCATTTTCGATATTTGAGTTATAGGTCGTCGATTCCCACGAGGTGCCTAATCACTACGTTTGGGTTGCTCCGTTCCGGTGTTCAATTTTGACGGACTCGGTGTCCACGCTTCGCTTGTCTCAGTGAGTGGGAAGACTCCAGTTCTCCTGGAGTTCTGATTCCATGCCGCCATCCACTGAGTCCGAATTTCGTAGGACTCCAATTTCTTGAAGAGGTTCGAACATTTTGGGTTTCTGATTTTCTGCTCACTCTACTTGATTCTATTCTATCTAGCGCGGTATGATTGAACGGAAAATGGACGCATTGACTGCAATACAACTCTTTACGCGTATCTGGAGCAGGAAGTCAGGTGGGACAGGATTTCGGGGAATTCAGGGGGGCATGCACGGTTCTTGGTACAGCAATAGGCCCCGAGCTGGACAAGAGAGGGCGCGATTTCCTTACAACGGTGGCTCCTTTGGCAGGAACTTCATTTCGCTGGTTAACGAACGACACGAGATGCATGCTTTGCGTGCGCGTCGCTCTCAACAGGCTAAACACTCCCGACCAGCATATTGACAAGAATATAACATATAATCAGTGTTCTGAAACATGTAATTGTCGAGCTTTCGTGACTGAGTACCTTCATCAGGGCAAGCAGATTCAGTTTAGCACGGCTCTTTTCAGCCGATGAGGGGTGCTTCTGCTCAAGGCGGATGGATGGACGCTCGCTGTCGAGGAAATGTTAAATGTGGGCGATGTTTGAGTGAATTTAGTGCGTTTGAGGAAAAGCAAGAGGACTGTGCTGCGTGCGGGTAAGGGTGGATATGTAACAGAGAGGGGAGATGAATGATGGTGAATTTTTGTATGGTGTCAACAAAAAGTGTGACAGGGAGGTGAGTGGCAAAGGGATGATGGAAGGGGTAAGTTACAGTTGTTATCGAATTGTCCCGATATTTCCAAGCATTCGACATTAAAAATGTTAAAAATGTTTCCCGTTTTTTCATTTATTGAATTTGTATTACATATTCAAATTGTGGAATTCACAAACGTCTGAACGAGCCTGTTCGATATTTCAACAAGGCAGGGTCATTCGAGGACAAAGAATACATTCGAATGTATGTAGCCGTGCAGCTGGGACGGACGTCGTGCAATCGCATTGGCTGTTCCCCTATGACCTCGAACGCGCTGCATTCATGGCAGCGCTGTCGAGATACCTAACTGGCTTGTTCTCCTGATTTATGTAAACAGCGGTTACAGTTTGCTAGAGCTTGCCAGAATTGGCGACCCAAAACAAAAAGCTCTCTTCGTGTAACTTCCCTTAATTCTCACGAGGTATATCCATGGTAAGGATAAAAGAGAAATGGGAACGAGACGAATCACAGGCGGATGATAACGAGAGCGAATACAGGTGACCTCAAGGCCGCATTCAGAACCGCTGTTTCTAGAGGGGCAATTCTGTTCCGGGTCCCCAAAATTTGGGAATTTCTTTATGCATCCTTCTGTAGGCTTTCAGATAGATCAGGAGAAATGAAGGTGGGGCCTTTATAGGCTTTGGGAAGGCCGGAATATTACAACCTCCCCAGATTGCGTCTCCCTCATTAGGCTGTGTTAAAACAAAACGCCTCCTCCCCCTGGTAACGCCCCATGGTGGTGAGCATTGACACCCCAACGGCAACCTGCATCGCTCCCTCTCATTTTCAGTTTTGCATCTCTAAGATCTTAATAGTCTGGTGCATGACCGTGTTTTCATTTATCGTTCGCTTTAGCATACTGTGTCTGTATTAAAACAGATGATGAAGATGAAAAGTTGAACGTTTCATCAAAACAATATACAAGTTTCACAATTTTTACAATTACTATCAAAACGAGCGGGGAGATTTAAAAGTGGAAGTTGACGTAATAATTCACAGCAAACTGGCAAATACGTAATGCACGTTGATATTTGAAACACCAAATACACTGGATAAATTGTTTCCACCCTGTTGGTACTGGATGCAGGAGGAAAATTTCCTTTCCATGAGTTTACCATTGAAAGCTGTGCTTGATATAAAGTTACCGCTTGGGACAAGGTTAATTAATGAGGCTCCGGTTTTTCCTACCCTGGATGAGCCAATGGGTGATCTGTATTGGTATGCTTGTATGATGGGTGTCTGAACAGATGCTTAACTGAGGGAAACGAGGGAAAAGAGACGATTAGTTTGCATGA
>NW_019091444.1:220226-248995 GCF_001949145.1 Acanthaster planci
CCAAGAATTTCATCAATAGCAAGGGCCTTCTGACACCCGCGAAATAGGTTTATTGTGCTCTCTCGGATTCCGCATTACAGAGGATGGTGAGTTTGAAAGACATTCCAGAATGTAAATGTTCCAGAACCTGACGCTGTCCAGCACCATCTACCCAAAGGCATGCATTCTCTCGAGTTTGGTGGGATAGGCGGTCATCCACCCTAAAGAGTTCCCTGTCAGCTCCAAGTTGTTTCTGTGTATACATTCATGATGTGACGTACCATAGTTTCAGTGCCTGCGGGATACCGAAACGGCACGACAGGAACTCCTTGAAGACCAACCGTTACCGTGACAGTCATTGAGAGCCGGGTCGATATTTTGAGGGACTGGGCGCCTTCACGGTAGGTGAACAAACTAATGATGAATGAGTTAGGAATTCTGACTCAGAATTGAGGTTACGAATGGCAGCCATATCAGTTCAGCGCTGCTGTTGTGGAGGAATATGTGCAAGGGGTCTACTCATGTGTATCCCTGTGGAACAAAAACACTGACCTAAAAAAATGGCTGCCATGCCAGACGCGGATCCGGAGGGATTTGGAGGACCCCCCTTTGATTGCATTTTGCTTTTCTTTTCTACCTTTTCAGGGGCCCACGTTTAAAGACTGGATTCCCCCCCAAGAGTATGAACATGAAGGGGTCTTATTTTGAGACGATTAAGGGCAAAACAAAGAGATTAAATGGCTTTCACCATCGATGATAACTACCCCCCCTACACGAACAAACATTTCCTGAAAACATCGGCAAAAACTTATGTATCCGCCCCTGTAGGCACAACCGCTATAATTATTGGTAGATGGTGCAACTATAGAAGCTACTCCCCATCTTGAGATTCGGGCTGAGAGAGTGAAAAACCGCATGTCATCCAAAAATGGGCCACAAACCTTAAGTCATTCACCAGGGCATTTGGAAGTGCGAGAACCTTGTTTTTCAAATTCTCGGAATCAAGGCCACTCAATTCTTTGCTAGGGCCTATTTGAGTAATGCAGTAACCGTGTTTTCTGATATTGGAGTGATATTAGAAGGTTTTGTGATTTCTTTGTATAGCGCCATCTGTCGGCGTAAGGACCGAGCTTCGTCGATCGGCAAAAAGCAACATGATAGTCGAGTTCGGGCGGCCTGTTCTTGACACGAGTTTCTTGTTTTCGCCCTCGAACGGTGGGAACAATACGCAAGAACACTGTTCTCGGAACAGGATCACACACCACCTCCTCGTCAGAGTTTTACAGGAACACACGGAAAACTCGTGAGATTGTGATTTTTAACTGCCACAAAAAATAGCGTGATGGCTTACAAAGACGGAGACTAGCTATGGGAAGTTTTGCAAACTTAACATTACTAATTGTCTATGACACAGAAATGGATATTCCCTTTTTAAACAGAAGCGAATTCAGCCCAGTTACCCAAACATTGACCCTCAAAGAACGTACATGGATGCCGCCATGTTGCTTGTTGCTTGATACTAACTACCAGCGATAACCGGTTGTACGTTCCCGGCGTTCAAGCAGCCGACCCACGAACAACAAATTGGACTGTTCTTGAACATACGAAAACAAGCCACCCGGACTCAGCCGAGGCTTTTATGTTCTAAAAGTTCTAATTGCCTCCTCCGTTTCATGAGGGTTACCTTCAAGGAAAATCTCGATCTTGAAGCCTAGAATTCCGACATCATCTCTGCACTTGCCCAAACCCATACAACACAAATAATATACATGTAATTAATTCTGAATTTTTGTTTGCCCTGCCTAACGAATATTATAACATTTATTTGCCCCCGAAGGCTTGTGAAAAAAACCGCAAGCCTATGGGCCTCGTCGGGCAGGGCAAAAAAAATCCAAAATTAATCAACAACTGCCCGGTGCAAATCCATCCTTGGAAATAGTTGCTACATTTGACATTCCGATACTGGCAATCTCGGTGGTCGAGTGGTTAAAACGTCAGCACTATAGTAAGCAGGAAGTCGTGGGTTCGAGTCCTACCCGAGCAGGCCTGTGTTTTTTTTTACAAGCCTTTGGGGGCAAACACTAAGTAAACAGTGTTATAATACACGCCGGGAAGGATAAAAAATCTAAAATTAATTAACATTTCCCCGGTGCAAATCCATCCTTGAAATAATATACATGTAGAAAGTCCTAAAGACCAAACCCAAGCTAACATGGAATCAAGAAGGCGCCCTTGATTTGAGAGTCAGTTGGAGCCACAGACGTCGTATAATTATTTAAAAAATGGACTCGCAATGCCTTTGTCGCGAACGAAGGCGCCAGCAGCCGTTTTACCTTGCCGAATACAAAGGCGATGGTTGGCATGCTTGCCATTGTAAAATTGATGCTGTGAACGAATTGGTTAACAATGACAAGTTAGCTTCTGTACTACCTTTGTATTCAGCACGGTAAGATGGTCGTCGGTGGCTTCAGTGACGTCTACGTGCTGATCGTTTTTTGTTTTTAAGTCCGTGGTTCGAGATGCGATCATTTTGTTTCATATATCCCTGCCAAAATCGATTAGGGGTTGATAAATGGTCTGAATCGTCGCCTTAATGTGATCCATCCGCTGGCTAATTGCCAGGGAGGGTGCCATGCCTCCAATGGGCGACTTTGAGAGTTTTATTATTTGGTTCCGCGGGTGATCTTAACCACAGCGTGCCGTGAATACGACTCAGCCGAGTGCGCCCCCAAGTGTCCTGCGGCAAAGTGGAGACCCGAGTCAGGTCGCAGCTGACCCCTGATCAGTATAAACGAGCCATTCCCAAATAAAACATTATCTCTGCCGGTATCCGGGACTCCTTGGCAAGTTCAACCAAGACAGGTATTTCCATCGTACTTCACTTTAAGATAATTTGAAGCATGAGCATGTCCCAAAAAACTTTTTGGAAAACTTTTTATGCTGATTCATCACTTGTGGCACCCCAGTCGATTATACCGAGCCACGGAATTGAACACGTGCACGTTCATAAATACACATATTGACACCAAACAACAGCACAGAGTTGGTCTGATCTGACACACTCCAAACCTTTATTGTCACTCAGCAGAGATTCACTAACCTAATTATACCTTAAGTTCAAATGCCATTCATCATCACGGGGTATTGTGGGCACGTTCGAGCGACGACCATGTTGCGGACCACTTTTCGATTTCCCCTTGTTAAACCTTTGCACAAAACAATCCTGGGTACCAGGCAAAATCGACCATTGGTTGACAAAAAATCGTCGCTCAAATTTTTGAAACACAATCATTGATTAATGCAACAACAACAACAACAACAACAAAAAACCAGACATCGAATCCGCAACTTGTCGCCGGACACGATTTTTCACACGAAAGTCTTAAGCATTGATTACTAGTCGATGATAATAATTGAGCTTAATTAGATGACCAAGTCTTGAATGGAAGCATCTTGTGATGTGGTGACCCTTTTTTTAATTACGTGCTTATTAAACAATGAGTGTATCACACTTTTTACAACTGAGAAAGGTTTAATTTAATGAGTTAATTCTGTTATTCGGACAGAAGAACCCGCATGCTTCCAAGACTATGAATGAGTTCGGCTACTGTGTTTGGTTTTTACAACGCTGCCTGCACCATAGGCGCCATGTTGTTATTCATATTCATTTCAATATCCTCCCTCGGCGCAAGCACTGTCACCCTCGTTGCGCCATCCACGGTCCCGCGCCTCTGCATCCGCCGGGTGGAGCCCCTGGCCCCAATCTGCCGCCGAAAGCAGCAGGGGAACGCCTTCTTGAAGCTGGTGCGGAAGTTGTTACCCATGAAGGCGTAGACGAAGGGGTTGACGCAGGAGTTGGAGTATGCCAGAGTATAGGAAAAGATCCGGAAGTTGTACAGGGCCTCGTGCTTGCTGAAGTCTGGCCCGCCATTGGTGTAGCGATCCCAGCAGTTGAAGATGTGCGTGGGCAGCCAGAAGACGAAGAACAGGAACACGACCATCAGGAGCATGCGCGTGGTGCGCCTCTTTTGCTGAAGGTTCTTGCGAGCCCGGAGGGTGGTACTGGCCGTCAGGTTGTGCTTAGTCCACATCTCGAACAGGAGAAGCGAGTAGCAGACCGAGATGATGGCCAGCGGTATGATGTAGGTAGTGAGGAACACGTAAGTGTAGTACACCCCCCGATCGCGGTGGGTGTGGAAGGTTTCGCAGCAGGTCCAGTAATCATCCTGGTGGAAGACCTCAACAAAGACGGCCGACGGCACAGCCATAATGTACGAGACTGCAAAGAGACAAGGTCAATTAAGGTCAATTCGGATCAATTCAGGTCAAGGTCAGTTCGGCGGTTCCGCTGGCCAGTGACCAAATGTCACCTTTCTTGGGGCGGATCGCCCGTGTAACAGTCTCATTTTGCCGGCGTGCTCGGATTTTTGGGTAGTAGCCGAACACCGCCGAGCAATCTGCATTGCGACCCGAACGTATGCGTTTTGGTTCACTTCATGGGTGTGCTGAGTTTCTACTTCACATAGATGATGGCGTGTAGGCCTTTGTGCAGACGTACCACCTCGTCCCCCGTCATTTGCAGCCCTCAATTCCAATAGATGGAGAATCATCAAAATAAACAAGCATTCATCACAACCCAACATTTTAACGTGTAAAACTACCCTCAGAACTGTGGGGTCCATCGTCCGTTGTCTGAGCGCCAGGGACAACCGACCCTCCAGTTCTAGAGAGTAACTATCTTGCTCCATATCCAATACGGGCGTTTCACAATATTGCGCCTCCAGGAGTTTGCAACGCGTTGGCCAATCTCAATGCGAGAAATTTGTCGACCCAATGCGCGTTTGGATTGGCCAACACGTTGCAAACTCTTGGAGGCGCACTATTGTGAATCGCCCGTATTGTGACGGCGGCATTTGCAGAGCACAATGAAAGCACCTGCTTTTTGTTTCAAAGTAATGTAGCACTGATATATGCAGGAAACAGTGATATACAGGAAACACTGGAAATTACGATCCCTCGTGCGGCTCTGATGTTCAGACTGTGAGGATCAAACAATCTTCCAGTCTCCTCTGTGTACTCCTTCGTATTAACCGAGCCAAAATGAGGAACCTGACTACGAGCGTGTTCATACTTGTTCGACTGGAAAAATCTGCCCACCGGCTAAATGGGCGCGTTGCCGCAACGTGCTCATTTATCCGGTGCGTTCTTCTGGAAATTCGAGCACGCTGGAAAAATGAGACCGTGGCACCGGGCGGGACGCGAGAGGCCATATTGAAGTCGAAATTGAAAATACCTTTCACTTTGCACATGCACCTCTGTTTGTATTTTGCCTTCCCCTCTCACCCATTGAGGGCGCTATGGTGGACTTGCCACCCCTCGGCAATTCTGAAATTCGGCACCTGAAATTGTTGCAGCTATCCTTAGAAGCCCCCGAAATCGAGACACGGTGGCTTCATTATCCATTCTCAGAGTTTCTGGCTTGTTGCGGAAACTTTGCATAATACCCGACACTTTTCAGTTTGGACTGGTCATGCCCTCACTATCTTCAAAGCGACTGTCCAACAAAAGGCATTTTTCTTTCTTCTACTCTTGCCCACAAAGAAGTCCCAGAAAAAGATCGTATGCCTCTTGTTAGGCGATTATACTCACGTATCCAGACGCCAAGGTTGAGGAGAAATGCCAGTCGCCTGGTTCTGTACTTCAAGGATTTGATTGGGAACACGATGGCGAAGTAACGATCTGCACTCATCACTGTCAACGTCATGCAAGTGGCATGGACAGACGCCTGGGGAACCAGACCAAAAGGTGACATTCTGAAATTCCGCGTGAACCTAGCAACAAGTACCTTCCACGGAGAAAAGAAACGTGCTTATAATTCTCGTCGGTTTGCCGTAAGACTGAGCTCAGAGCAAAAAAGTCCTCTCCACGTCTGTAATACTTGGCTTTGCCGTCTTCAGGTTATACAAATTACAACGCAGGGCCTTGGGTGAAGGAAACGTTTTCTTCTAACCCATTTAACAGAGGACACATTCACAAAGGACAGCCCAAACAAAAGACAACGACAAGAGATGTCAAAATGTCAAAGCTAGCTGTTGTAACACTATGCCATAGGCCTAAATAGATTTAGAACAAAGGATACAGTGCAGTTTGGGGAAGTTGGTTGTGTTTTGTAACGAGATGGAAACATTATTTCATGTACCGTAACACTGCAGGAGTAGTTGCTCCATTTCCACACTTTGCTCCCCCTACGATGAGAACCAACATTACCCAAGAGGAAGGTTTGAGGTAATGCTAAGCGCAATCTTGATCCTTGCGCTATTTAATTGTACTTCTTCCTGGGTTGATTATCCTATGAATGAATGCTATTCAAAGAGGTATCAACTCAGGATTGATTAAAATACATTTGCGCAAGGTTCAAGATTGCTCTTAACAGTAACGCAGTGTGCATCTCTTTCGTGAGTGAGTGGGGTTCTTCAGAGAAACAGTGGATTCAAAGTTTTGGACTGTATACTCCACGGGCGCTCAGAGCACACTGTACAGAGCATTGCACTTGCTCACTAACTCGCTACTCACCCAACCCCTCACTCACCCAATCCTTCACTCACTCACTCACCCACTCACTCAAAGAATAGATTGACACTGTGCCAAAAAGCCTTTGTCCCATTGGTACACAAGTTCAACCTTACCTGTTGAACGTACATCACGACTGTGCAGATGCCATCGTTCAGGAAGCTGTGAGGTATAAAGGTCATGGTGGTGAAAGGTATGCAGAACAGGAGGAAGGTGAGGTCGGTCAGAGCCAGGTTAACAATGTAGTAGTTGGTGACCGTGGACATCTTCATCTGTAACACCACCACGAAGACCACCAGGGCGTTGGTGATGACTCCCACGGCCACGATCAGCGACCAGGACAAGGGCACCAAGATCGTCTCCGGATGGGGCCTGCCATCAGACTGGTAGTCGTCGTAGTACGAGAAGTTGGCCCACCCAGCGTCCCCAAATTCCGGCTCCAGGCAGGGCATTTTTGGGGGTCAACTTTAGCCTCGAGGTTACCAGCTGCAGTGATTTAAATCAGAAGACATTAAATGATAGTAAAAAAAAAATTCTGGGCCCAGATTTGTGTTCGTGGAGTTGGGCTTGTGGGGCGAGATCCTACTATCCGCCGGGAATTTTGCCGGTTTCCAAAGCAAAGTGGCTAAACATTTTGACTACCTCTGTGTGAGTTCGCGTCAGAGTGCGCGAACACTTATCCTCTTGAGGAACGAAATGTCCACTGAACGCTGTTTCCTATAATCCAATTCCTTAAACAGCCAGCAGCACGCAGAAATCAGTGGTAATCGGGATCATTCATTGCAGTAGACGTGGACAATTTGATTTGGGTGCAGTGGCTCCAACAGTGAGACAGTATCCAAGAGGCTCGTCTGGTAACTTCATGCAGGATGGCTTTGGGAGTGGGTCATATTTTAGAGACGGTACGTGTAACACTTACATAACTATGAGAAATTACAAGGAAGAGGCACATTTCGGAATTAGAGTGTAGGCCTACGTGTCCCCATGATGCGATCACTGTCATCCGCTGATCACTATCAGCGAGCGAACAGAGCCCGCAGAGGTTGTTTGCAATTAACCCCGCCCCAGCTGGGCCGGTCGCCGCTCGATGAGCGCTTACGTTCTCCCCGATCTACTTAACGATGTTGTGCCGAAAGCCCATGATTCATTTGTCAACGGGACTCCGTCTAAACAAAATTGCAGGCGGGTGTGAACCGAGGAATTGATTTAACCCCCCCTCCCCACTGCACGGTTTCTAATACATGACGAAGATGTACGGGAAATTCCTCAGCCACTTTTTGACCGCGTGTGATGTAAACTCTACGACGAATCGCCTGATAAAACGTTGTAGTAATAACCAGAATTCGGACCAAGTGACACGGGTGGTTGTTTTATGCCTTTGTTTATGGGAAAATAAAACAAGGGATGCAGACCCAAAATTTATGGTTCGAAGGGAAAGAGCGCTCAAACTCTGTGTACGAAACTGCGATGGAGTCCCCCTGGTCTGCAAGCTTTCGCGGCTGGATGATATCTGTCATTGCCAGACATTTGACCGAACACTTCTCGTCACGGAAGACGCATGAAATTGATTAAGACGATGGACGGCAGTTTCTCCCGTCCAGTAAGGCTCATCAAGTTTTGGCGCGCTTTCTCTGACCTTACTGCCATGAAGTCTTATTCCTTAAATCTGAGCGAGAAGGTATCAATTAAAGAGGAATCTTAAGTCTTCTTTATCCATCTCGAGCAGAAGAACCCCCTCATCGGTTACGAAGAGCCATGTTGATGGGTAGTGGTCATTTTGTTGGTAGCGACCGGGCCGTAACGCGTGTAATGTCATATTCGTTTGTGAACCAGCGAAATGCAGTTCCCACAAAAAGGAGGAGCCTCCATTGCTAGGAAAATTGAGACCTGTCTTGGTCCAGCTCGGGGCTCATGGTCTCGTTATGGTGTTCCCGGGGAATGTGTCTATTTTTACCCTATAAAGAATCCTTTTGATAGAACTCTGACAGCGACACTGTTGAAATGAAAACCAAACCAATCAAACCCAAACTCAATCCCATACCCAAACCCAAACCAAAGCAAACCAAAACCAGAACCATACCAAAACCAAACAAAACAGTGATGGGAAATTCTTGGGCATTGTTGCTCTAACCCATTGTCAGCGAATTGGAACAAATATTTTAACCCACTCTGTGGACGAATTTCCTCGGAAGTGTAGTCGCTTGATATTTTGACCATCCATGCTTTGACCAGCGCTGAGCAAAATGAGGAGCTAAGGCAAACAGCCGCCGATTTTTTGCTTCGGCAAACAGACCCTTTGATGGTGGTCAGCAGGCCACACTCGGAGCAATAAAAAGGCCGGGAGCTTTTCAAACAGCTGACCCCTGTCTTGATATAGGACCCTATGGCCAGTTTGTTATTTTCAGACCACGTCCTCGTTTCTCCCGCCTAACTTCACTTGATTGCAAATGAAGGTGTGAACTGCTTCCCTCGACATCTTTGCATACATTGCAAAACTGTTCATGTTTACGGCATGCAGACCATTAGTTCTACATAGACACCACGTTATATTACCACGCGCTGTTTTTATCAACACTTCAATTTAATGGCCAGTGGCCGCAGTGCCTGCCTATAAGTCTGCCTATTTATTAAGATCAGAGTGCAACCTATCATCTTGAAGTTTATTCTATGGCAACAGCTTCACTCTAAACACTTCGGTCGTATATTTTCTGGACACTGTCGTCAAGTTCTGTCTATGACGAGCATGAACTGTCCGGTAAGAGGGTTGAACATGTTTGGATCCGAATGTTGAGCTAACCATCCATCGTCAAATGCCAAAGTTTTCAAAAACAGTGTACCCCAAATGCCTCAAGTGACTGCAATTAAATACAAACAGAAGGACCTATACATCACGAAGCATAGTAATTTCATAACACTAAGCCCAAATCAGACTTAAGTTTAACCGAGTCAAGAGCGGATCCAGGGGGATAAATGGAGGTATGCCCCCAGCCAAAAGAATCAATTTGGAGGAAAACACTGAACGGTGATTTGGGGGGGGGTTATTTCCCTTCCTTCAAAAGTCGCGTAAAAAACACAGAGTCTCAACTCTCATAAAGACAATACAAGGTCCCCCCAAAAAATCTTCCAAACTTTTTTGGATCACCAAAAAAGGTTTGGCTCCTCAAAATTTGGTTCTATCTGTCCTTGGACAGAACATGATTAGTGCGGACAAAGTTAATACATTCAAACCAAAGTTAATGAAAAGTGGCGTTGCAAGGTCTCCGATCGTCAATTTCTATTTTTCGAGCCAGATTGGCATATGCCATATGGTACTCTTTTTTATGCCCCAGCTTTGCGACTTGGGTTCAAAACCCGTGAACTGGGTTTGCTGGTCCCAAACCAGACTCCATGTTTCCTTAAAATATTCATCTGGGGCTTTCCTCCCATTTCAGTTACAGTTACAGTTACTTCACTGTCTTTAAGGAGAACAGTAAATTTGCAGGTGGAAGGGTTTCCGCGGGGAAATGTAACGATAACTAAACGTGTTTTTATAACATGAGCCAACATTTGCGTTGCTGAGCTGTTTCCTTGAGACCACAGTCGATATTCTCTCGGCATTTCGTTTAGTGGGGTCGGTAGACATGGGTGTAAATCACTGGGAGGAGGGGTTATATTCTTTTGGGGGGCATGGGAAATAGACCATTGAATCAAACCCCCAGAGTTTTCGTGGTGAGAAACGACTTAGGACAAGACTAAACGCCGTGCGGCTACCGTGCCGAACTTAATTCCTACGAGTGCGGCAACATCACGGCAAAACTGCGGCAGTTGGGCGCTAAACACCGAACTCAAATAGGGCAGCGTCGTGCCACTTCCATTTGGAACGCCGATGGTGCGGCACACCCTGGCGAACTGAAGGGCTTGCTGTGCCGAAATCAATTTGCCGAGCCGAATCGCGCGCGCCGTGCCATTGCCGCGCCAGAATTAAAGATATTGAACTGACTTCAGTACGGCAGTGGTACGGCGTATAGCCCAGGCTTTTGGTAAATTGTGAAGAATTTTTGGGGCTTGCCATGAACCAAAATGAATTCAATATCACTCAAAAAGGAGATTCGTGTTAAACAGCAATACCAGTACGTCGTTTTGATTTATTGTTCGGCAGGATTGAAACACATAATACAGATGTACAGATCTGTGTCATGAACCTCGCCCCCAGTGTAATTGGGTTTCGTCATGCACCCCCTAGCTTTTCAAATGTCCGTGGCCGGGTAAGTCACACCACTGGTAGAAGGCACGATTCCTGATGCCGACCGTTAACATTCCGACTCGTCTTTATAAACCCTGGTACATCTATAAACAAATGAAGTATGTTAATTGCATCCCATCCTTTGCCGTTCGGGGAATTTGCGAAACTCGGGGCAGGAATTGTTTACCCATAATGCGTAAATATCGCCGATCATGAAAAGACAAACTACCAGGGCAAATACATCACGCTGTAGAAAAAGTTCGTCCAGTTTTCCTCGATGTTGTTCCCGTACAGTCGCACTGAAGGAACACCAAAGACACACAAATTCCATGTTTTCAAGACATCACACGGCTGTCGCGATATTTTTCCCACGGCAGTCACAAAATATTTTTCATGATTGTAGCAACTTTTTTTTCACGATCGTAAACGTTCACATGTGTCGAGGAGATTTTGATGTACATCCCCAAGTTTAAAGCACGAATCGCTGAACCGACGGGCATTCCAGTTTTCCCCCACTGAAAAATCGTTTTTAAATTGCATCGCATGCTTTGGAAATACAACAAATTTTCAGAGACGTTGAAAAAAGAAAACTAAATAAGCCAGGGGCCGCAGAGTAATTCCCTCGCAGGTTTATCTGTCATCGTTGACAGCTCTCGCCAGAACTGGAACATCTTTGCTATGGGACAGATTGTATGACCAAAGCAGCAGGAATGCCACCGTGAACGGCAAACATTGACATGGTACATTCTGGGCGCGAAAATAGACTTGGGCAAATTGTTCGCTGCGGCGGATGGCCTCTCCGTCCCGTTAGCACGTAAAGGGAGATATGAATTGGGCTGGGAAACTTCGAAGACAACTAGGGTGCTGCATGCCTTGCACTACGGAAAGAACAGCGGAAAATACAATCGGAAGTGCGACTTACCTTTTTTATAATCGCTAACATTAAAAGATTGTATTTCAAGTTACTCGATCAGATACAACCATCCCAGAGTATTTTCTTTGAGTTTCAGCAAAACGCCATGCTACGCATAAATGAAAATTATTCGATTCAAATAAACGATCTAGAACAGAGAACCTATAACCCCTACAAATGCTATGGCTGTCACACAAAACAAATGAAGAAGAAACGTAACACTTAAATATGAAACACCGACTGGAATACAGTGAAACGACATAAATTAAAAGAGAAAGGAAATCCCTTGACGAGATAATTGCATAATGGGGCAAGAGTGCGGGAGTTTTGGTAAATAGGACTAGTTCTTTCCGTCAAATTTGGAGAGAATCGTTTCTTCCGAATTTTGCTCCCTAAAAACTTAGCTGTCCCATGCCTGATGACCTGTACATGTGCGCAGTTTCAGCTCAGTCGAACTTATTGTTTTTGTTCTCGCCGTCATCCGGATTTCAGCCAGTTGTCACCAGCCTGTTTCAGCCCGCGTGCATCAAGCAACTCAATGGACAAAATAGTATGTTGCGGCTGAAATGCCTCGGGAAAAATGTGCACTGCGCAAGAACTGTGTGTCCGATTTTCTCTAAATTGTTGCCAAAATGATGGTAAGATATGACCAGACAAAACCCGTCCCACTCTTTAAGGTTTACTATATATATATAATATAGACGTTATTGATTCCATCCAAGAATCTGGGCGTTTCGAGAGATCAAGGCAGCTTAACCCTGACCACTCACGCACGCACACGCATAAATTTACATCAAGTCTTTAAACCATTCCCCCCTTTTGCTAGAACATAACCATTTCCATTATTTTTAAAATTTCAAAAAATGACAATCAAATCCCCCTATAAAAAACTTGCAAAGGGAAAAACTGACACTATGCAGCGCCAGGGGTGAAGTCGATTTGGATTTTGCTCATCTAATACGAAAAACAAATTAACACTTACTCCGAGTCAAGAAATTGTTCCTTGTTTGAAAACTTGCGAGTGGATGGATGTTGTTATCGGTCGTTTCCACAAGGATCCGACGGGGCGAGGAGTTTTAGAGGGTACGTCAGTCCTATGCAATCCACCCGAAAGATTAGTTCTCGTTTAATGGTTCGATTTGTTGGCAAGTCCGTGTGGGATACATCCAGTCCGGCCTAGCGAACACAGAGTGGTGATGAAGAGTGGTGATGAAATGGCACTTGGTATTTCTCGGCTTCTTGTGGGCCCGATGCGGGAGTTGATCGACACCAGCAGTCGCGATCGAGACGGGGCCGAGCGAGCGAGCGAGCGCTTGGTCCAGAGCCGAGTAAGCTTTTGGCCCCGTCACGTCTCGCCGGCCGGGGGTCTCGGTTGATTGAAGTGCTGAGAAAGCATGCCGATTCGCCGCCACATGACAGCTGTTGTGAACAATCGATGATGTCTTTGCCATGGTAACCGGGCTCATGTTCGACTGGGGGTGGAGTATATCGAAAACAATAATACCCCTCTGACCTCAGCGTTTGCGTTACTCGCCTATTTTTTTTCCTCTTCTGTGGTCTCTAGGTACCTCGGGTGACCATGACAACGAGACCCCAGAGACCATCCGTCATGCAGAGATTGTTACGCTTTAAATCATGCTTCGCGGCTCAAGACTTTTCTCAAGATTCCTGTAATTTCCATCGACTCCTTAACAGCGCTTGCGTTATTTTTTATTTCTGTGTTTCTCCGTTCGGTTTGGCTTGCCAAATGGAAGATTTACAAGATTCCAAAATAGGCCTACGATATCCCAGTAGTTCTGACATTTAATCTCGGAAAAAAGTCATGCGATTTCAGAAATCACCGACACTGTTGTAAGCCTTACTGGAGGCAGGTGGAAATAGACATAGATTTACAACTGGCTTAGTCGTGCTCGGAGAGTGTTTGGAGAAATCGCGATTAATCTCTCGATTTCGATTTGGTTACGTTCTGCTAGCGACTGAAGTTTCGTATTTTGAAACCTCATCCCAAAGAAGCGATCTGTTATTTCCCGTCTAGTTTGATTAAACGCATAAACAGGGCGAAAAGGTGGGCAGACACCAACACCAGTTTCATTTCCATGAACTCTCGGTTGGCAAAACGCGAATATTTTCTTTTACACAAATACACTGGGAAAAGCCAACTTGAATAAAGGCTACGATCGTAGCTCTAGAGGGACGCATAATTTCAGAAACGAGGCATGGAGACTATAGTTACCTTTCAAGACTGGCAAGAAAACCATTTTCCAATAAGAAAGTACGTGATGTGTCCCCAGACGATTGTGTAAAAAAAGCCCAACCGTTAGAATGCCTCTTGCCTCTTTGTCTGGTTCCCAGAGCAAACGAACCTGCTTCTTACGAGAGAATCTTGCCATGGATCTGTAACAGCCACCGTCACGTGAGAAAAACTTCCAGGAATGTCAGGGAGTTGTCTATTCCATCTTTGTTCCTTTCAGAATTCAGTCGTTAATGTTTGCGTATGTCTGGCATGTGAAAATCACCTTTTCTTGTTTATTTCCCCCAACTGCGTAAACGATTCTAAAAACTTTCCTCAGTTTTCTCAGTTTCTTTTAAATTGTTTTCCACCCTTGATCAATGTTTGACCATCCCCCACTGCATCCAAAACTAGTTGCGCATTCCTAGTACTAAATCATTTCAACACATGTTTTGTTGGTTCTTTATCGTGCGCGGTTGGCCGGGACTGGTCACATGAGGTTCGACAATAGCGCATAAAACTTGCGTCAAGGTCAACTGGACGAGTACGCCCTCACGTGAGCTCAAAAGCTAAAAGCGGTCCTTTGAAGCTGTTCAAATTGCTTGTTGAATTGTCGATGAGTTAATGGTCGATTGAAAACAGTACAGTTATAAACCCTGAACAATTTCCGTTCGTAATCCGGTCACTGGCATAACTCGGTCACTGACATAATTCGGTCACTAGTGCGCGTCCATCACCCCCTCGGACCAGCGAGCGACCCGAAGAAGGTCCCACAGGTCTCTTTTCTGGTCGCTCACAGTCCCCCTGGGTTCCTAATCATGCAACAGTGACCTTATTGCCATTCCGTAGGATGCATGTAGTTTGTCTTAGTCTTTGGAGGCAACGAATCCCAGCATTACAAGACAGGTGCGTATCCAGCTTTTGGTAAGGGGGGGGGGTTCAAAAGTAAATGCAGCTTCGGGCTCATTCAACACGATGCTGGAGGAGAAAAAAAATCGAAAGCCTTACTCACGGTTATTTGCTGGTGTTGTTTTCTTAGGATTTTGGTGCTGATATTTGATAATTAAATATACCGACTACTGTCTTTCTTGCTCACCTTTCAAGTATTCTCTGTAAGAAAACAAATCCGTCAAGGGGAAAGGTTGCCTTCTGCCCCCCTCCCGCTCACTGATGGGGTTGTGAGGGGGGGTGACCAGTCTAAATGCCATGAAGTATACGATTGAGAATACAATTCACTCGGCATGCACTGAGAATTGAAAGCCCCAATCGATGACGTTTCGGTTTTCCAACCTTCGAGTTGGTCTCCTAAAAAAAAAATTGGTTTGTGTTTGACCTATTTTCAGGACTGCTTTGGCCTGGCATCAACTAAACATGTCCAATGTCAATTTACAGCACCGCACAATAATTGTTTTGAACGGAGCCGGGCCAGCATGTCGCGCGGTGCCGGGGTTGCAATTTTGATCACCTTAGTTGGCGTTATGTTGACGTTACGGGAAACACAATCATATCGTCAGTCATTAAAAGCGTAGAGTCTGGTAGTAGTCCAGCTTCAGCGATAACATTTTGAACAGATAAAGCCTTGAATAACACTTCGGATGGGTATAGAACCCAGAATCTGACTTAGCTCGAGTTTTTGCAAATTGCCCGCAAAAAGCGACATTAGCCGGGGTACAGCAGCAGACTCAAAACGGGCAACAGAGTATGGGGTTTTCAGAGAATTAGAACAGTGAAATCGAAGCAAAACCAAAGTGGTAAAAAAAAAAATTTTAAAAAATGGAATTCTGTATTTTGAATATAGTCCCCCAATCGGTTTTTATCTTACTTCGGCGCCTAATTCGCATCTTAACCCAGGTGGGTCGAAAATTCCACTTTGCGACCAGGAAATCAAACCTTTGGATTGCGCATGAGCATCACTATGGGCCATGGATGTTGAGCGTGATACGTCAGGTCACAAGATAAGACCAACCGTCTTTTTCTTTATGTCACAGTGGAAGCAGTTAAGTACACGATGTATGGCAGGTCACTGTCCAGGATTACTGGAAATGTCTCGTTGTGTTTGAAAGAAGGAGTTACCGTAATGATGATTTACGAGTTTGAATTGTCTGAAAACTTTGGCCACACGCTATAGACGTGTCAAAATACACAGTCCCCATTTATGCCGTTTGCCTATGTCTCGTGCGCTCGCAGCTGTTTGACGGTGCAGTTATGATTGATACGCGTGAACGCAAGCAATTCATTATGCAAACTAATCATTGGCTTCAGTCGCTATAACTGCACGCTTTGATGCAACATTACAGAAAGACGTCGCACCGACTCGTAACTCTTTGCGGTCATCAAAACACTCGGTTCTGTGTTTATTTAACTTTGAATTACAATTTTGTAATTTCATCCAGTCGGAAATAGAAAGAACTAAAAAGAAGCGGTTCTTGTATAAGTCGGCTTCTAGGGGAAAAAACTTACTGGTGCTATATTTTCTATAAACAACTCGCGGGTCCTGCCGTACTGGGTAATGGCTATGATATTGTATGATAACTGCGGACTCTTGGGGCTCTGTGTAAGTTGATTTACTACTTTGCTGTGCCCTGGTGGCAGAAAATCAAAACAGAAGTCCCTCCAGTCAACTGTGCTCGAGGGGAAGGTTCAACCAGGAGCAGCGAGCGCTCGCTATCGATGCTGCGGGATGGAGCTCCCCGATGAAGATTAATTCGTTACTCGGTCTTTTTTATACGCTCGGCGGCCGGGTGTAATTGATGAGGAGTACGGAAAAGCTTCCGCGGTTGATTATTTTTTAAGGGGAGAAGAAGCGGGGAGGGAATTCTGGCCCGGATTCACTGCTATGGATGTTACACCAACTGATACTTCGCTTAATAGGTTTGACTCCTTTGAGTCGACGGATGTCTTGGGACACGCATAATATGCATTCCGAGGACTCTTAGCTGCCATTTGAGTTTACTGTTCCTGTCGTGACCTCACCCTCCAGCAGTTTACTTCATATGCAGGTCGATGCTGATTTCGATGGGCACTCCGATGAATTTAAGGCTGAGCGTCAGTTCTCTGTTGGACTTTGGAGAATGAAAAATTGTGCCTGGGTCTTTAATTGGAATGGAAAGAAGACACCCCATGCCGTTAAATTAACGATGCTTTAACAGTACAATGTCACGGTACGAAGCGTTGAACATGCAGGCTAATACCACTGTAATCCTCTTCGAGCAGAAGCACCCCCTCATCGGTTGAAAAGAGCCGTGTTGGTCGGGAGTGAACATTTTGTTGGTAGCAATGCGACCGTGACGTGTGCATTTCATAGTCTTTCGTGAACCAACGAAGTTCAGTTCCGACCAAAGGAGCCTTGGTTGCTAAGAAAATAACGCCCTCTCTTGGTTCAGCTCGAGGCCCATATTACCGCTATGTTTCATATCGTGGCATTTTGCCCTAAACGTCTCATTTTGGGCTGATAAGTGTAGTTGAATCAGGTATAGACTAATCCGATTAGACACCATAACTGCGGTGGCACCGCACTCACGCGCACATTCTTCAGCTTGGCGCGTGCGTACATTTGGCGAATCACGGCACCCTGTTGGTCCAAAAGGCATGTAACGTGCGTGTACCACCTGTCCACGAGCGTTGTGCCACAGAAGTAATGGCTTTTAATTCTGGTGATTGAATTGCACTATGAAAAGAAAGGCAATGAGATTGGTCATCGCGTTGCAAACTCTTGGAGGCGCACTATTGTGAACCGTCGCTATTCAATTGTATTTGGCTCGGCAAATTGATTTCGGCACGGCAGAGGATTTTGGCTCGACAAGGTCTGCCGTGCTTGTGTCATTATGTACAACGGCAGAACCACGGTGTAGTTTCAAACAAAGATCGTATAGCGCCGCAAAGCGGCGCAAGATGGCGAACTTCACCGTGAATACACGTAAAACGTTGTAATTGCATGGGCGCCATTTGAGCAAGCGATACCCCTGCGCAATGCACATTAATGCACCTTGGGGCGCAGGCGCCGCGACAGGCACGTGCACGTGGTGAGCCTGTGCCCAAGCATTACCGTAAACTGCACAGGCGTATCGCTTGCTCAAATGGTGCCCATGGTAATTACATATACGATCTTTGGTTTCAAACGTCGTGTTGCTATAGTGTCGCATACAATTTCTATTCAAAGTTGGTCCTAAGCTTCGTTGTTAAATTAGGAATGCGCATGTTCAGAACGTGTAGTAGAGTTGAGAAATAATCATTAACAAACAAGCACATTGACAAATATGGCGACTAAAATGGAAATTTCTCGAAACGCACGGGGCAGATTACAAGACGGAGCTAGGGGTTGCAATTACACAATTTCTCTTCAAATTCCTGCTTGATGTGAGATAAAATAAACTCAGAGGTGACCTTTGAAACTAAAACTCCCGTCCGAATGTCGGAAGAAGATTCTTAAATGATATCGAACTGTTCACCTGGGTGATATTTTATTGAGACGTCACTGCAAAGTCACCGGGAACCATAACATCGGTCTTTAGAATAAAAAGGCCTCCTTTTTTTGAGAAATAAAGTACCAGCAGTGCTCGCCGAAGCTGAAGTTGTTTTCTTTGTGACTCAGGTTGACAGATCGCAAAATCACGTATCCTATTGTGCTGATCCGCCATGTTGGGTTTATTTTAAGTTCGACTGCAAGGCTTTTTGAATTAAGTTCGTAAGAAACCACTGCCGTGCTTAAGCCGAGCTAACGTCGTGCTCAATTAAATTTCATTCGACACGGCACAAGCACGATGTTTGAAACGGGCCTTCGTTTTGCGCAAAAAAGGGAAGAGTTGCGACGGTTTTAATGCGTTACTTGGGTGTCAGTAATTGGCGACTTTATATACCGATGTTGATATACCACCAACAGTGGCACCACGGACCACACCAACAGCGACAGCCCCAGCACCTGCAGGGACTGAACACCAGCAGCAAATTGAATGTTGGCGCTCCTAAGGGTTGTTGAAACTGCCGGGCCACCAACATAATTTGGCCCCAAATCATGATTCTTTTTAAAAATTAATCAGCCAAATCACGATGAGCTACCTGGGGCAAATTTCAACTGAACCGTATTTTGCGTTATCACCCAGAGGCAAATTTGTCTCCCTTAGGAATAGCGTTGGCAATAAAGGGCTAATTAATGGGCAAACTCGTTTCGGCGTTTTCACAAAGAGGCGAATTTGTCTCCCTTAGGAATAGCGTTGGCAATAAAGGGCTAATTAATGGGCAAACTCGTTTCGCCGTTTTCACGAAGAGGCGAATTCGACTTCAGTTTCATGTCATTTAAGATCCGCTCTTTCATACAGAGGAATTGGTGAAGTCAAAGACATGCTAGATACCGGGAAAATAAGCGCTGGAAAAAGAGACCAACTTCAAATGCAATTTTCTCGAAACTTATAGGTTTTACTCTCCATCCAGAAATTTGCCTCTTCGTGAAAACGGTAAAAAATTTTGGTGTTAGCAGAGGGTGAGAACTAGCAAAGAAAAGTCACGGACTGTATGACTTCATGTTTAGTTCCACACTCACAAAATTGTCAGCTGTCACTGTTTCGTGAAAAACTGAGATGTTAGCGTGACAATCAGTCAGTCCTAAGCTTATCGAAGGAGAGTCGGTAGCACTGATAGGCCCTACACGGTGTGTCGCATATCAACAATACCAGTGGCACCTGCCGTCAGGCGGGGGCAAATAGGGGTTTTGTTTCTCGTCCGACTAACAATCGTCCCTCATCCATAAAAGACTCGTTACCTTCCTTCAGGAAGGTGCTATATTTCTAAAGCGTCTGCACTTTCGATATACTTTTTTTTTTAATGGCAAAATGTCACTGTTCGAAGAGAATCATCAGCTAATCCTGTTGCTGGTGGTGTATGATGCTGTGCTGCTTTTTCAGTGCTGGGTGCTTTCACAGAGCTCAAGCTATGGAGCTACTTCTGTATAGCTATACTACAGTTGATGATGTTGCCGGGTTGCTGGTTCACTTCCATTTGCTTCCATGACATGACGCTAAATTCTCTGCGCCGATATACGACGCGCTTGTAGTATCGTCCACACGCCACCTATATCAAAAACCCTCCTTTTTGAACATATAGTTTATGAGTAGAAATACTAGGCCAGCAGCCACTGCTCATTATTTCATCCCTGTCATGCGCGGCGATCAGGACTCGTACATCATTTTTCCCCCCCGCCCCCGTATACTCATTAATTCCGTAGTCAGGATCGCTCTGGGCATGACATCACTCACGTCGATATCAGCTGCTGAAACCTCTCCACCAATCCTGGGGGCCGGCCCGTGGGATGGATCGGTGTTGCCTAAAAACAGTAAATACCGACAGTTTCGTCTAAACAAACCGCGGTCTAAAGCGGGAGGGGTTGCTCATGGCACGCAAGGGGGGGGAAATGTCACACCTGTCATCAGCATAGAAAGCCGGGTTATCATGTCGCCCTGCCGCGAGCATTAGTTCAGTCTGAACATGCCCTTGAAGAAGAAAAAAATTGTTAGTTGAGCGATACGCATGCCTCGCACTGATTGGAAATCGGTTGTGCGCGCACGCTGCTTTGGCGAGAGGCAATTTTGTCACGGGGAACTTGAACATAACCACGCGATTCAGAACTGGTAGTTTGCTGGCCTTCATCGGCAGCCCCCCCCCCAAGATGTATAATCTAAACATTATTCCTAGAGCTGAGCGAGGCCTTCATTGTGATAGCGCTGCCACCAGCTACCCAGGAGGTCTCCCGACGGTCGAGGGTCGCCGCGATCTGTCTCGTTCCTCGTGTGATGGGGATGAGGTGAATAGTTTAACGTTGTAGCCTTTATATCATTCGACGTATCATATAGTACACGCGGGGTCACAGTCTGAGACCCGACACGTTTCTTGTAGTTTATTCACTCCATCCATCCTCGGTCGATTTTGCCTGGATGTCGTGATCTAGTAGACAGTCGTCGTTTCCTTCCTCTTCATTTTGCTTTGGGAAATTGTGTCCCGGAACAATACCACAATTGAATGAAAGTGCATTCAGGAAAGTCTTGCTATCACTTTGTTGATCAAGTTCTCAACCCTGTCTCTTTCGTAAACGTACGTCTTATGTAAAATTGTCAAATGGGTTCCTATACCCTGGAAATGTTTCGCATCTGAACGTATTTGCAAACTGACAGTGAGAAAGTGTTAAATTGCTAAACACAGTTTGTGTATAGTGTGGCCAAGCCCCGTTTGTACAGTACATCGAAAGCTCTTTGAACGAAGAGCGTATGCTTTACGGGCGAAAACACTCCAAAATCTAAAGAGTGTCTGGTATCCTGAAACAAATGGCATGATTTAGAAGAGACCTTGTCGTTATATTTGGTCACCTCCGCTTTTAAGTCCCCTGTCGGATGGTACAGTTTGCACGTACATGCACTTTCAATTCAAATTCGTAAAGGCGCTTGCACAGGAGCTATGTTGCAGTGTCACTACAGCGCAAGCCCGGTTAGCTCAGTCGGTAGAGCATGGGACTCTTAATTCCAGGGTCGTGGGTTCGAGCCCCACATCGGGCGACTTTCCCTCGTGTTTGGTTGGCGCTTCGACAAGGACGTGGAAAAAAATATTTCCTTTTTTTAATAAATTGCCTTCAGGCAGCAAAAGCAATTAACGGTGACTGTTTCTTGCACAAAGTAACGAAGAGGTCTGTAGAGGGCGACATTTGGGTTATTTCTCAAAGTAAGGCTGCATCCGAATCTTTTGTCTAGAGCTAGGTCTAGGTCTTCTTTCCATTGGAAATGCGTGGAGACGCGTAGACAATAGACCTAGCCGTAGCTCTGGAAGCCCGTTTCGGACACGGCCTTAGTTGCAAGGACGGTTTATTCGGTCTACGAGTTGCCTCATGGCGTTGACGAAGCACGAACAAGCGATAGTCTACCCGACCGTTACGTCGTATGACACATTTTTACTGCAATAAAAACAACAACAACTTTTTGCTAGAACCATATTAGTAAGGTCTCACCGAAGTTAAGCCATTTGCGGGTTAAATTTGAATAAAATCTGGTACACTGAGTTATCTGATTGCACATAAACATAACAATTTGAATCCCCAGACTGAAGACACTGTTGCTATACTTCGTGATTCGGGGGGGGGGGCAAGCTTTTGCTTAGCGACCACCATTTCTGGACCTTTGTGCCCTTCTTTTCCATTGAGAACAGTGTATTGTTGCAAAGCGTCTCTTATGTAACTAAGGAAAAGCTTGCCCGAAATCACGAGGTATAGCAACAGTGGCTTTAGTATGGAGAATTCCAATTGTTGTGTTCAGGTGAATTTAAAGAACTCAGTTTACCAGAGTTTATTCGAATTTAACTCGCAAAAGGCTTATTGTATCACTCGACAGTGCAATCGTGACTTTGAAAAGTACATAAACAAACGCGTTTAAGTTTCTGACACCTGTCCGCGGGAAAGAACCTCCACAGGGTTGCCACACCGGGTTACAGTATACAAACGATGACAGGTTATGAGTGCTCAGTAAGAATAATTTCATGTGGTGAGAGATTGAATGTTCTGTCCCACGAAGTGAGGCCAGATTTATTCGGGTGTTGCAAAGTATCTGATGAATACGGAATACGCAATGGGCCGGGGCTGCCAAGCTTGGGTAATGTATGGCTTGTATAGAGTAAGCCATCGATCAGTATATATCCCTCTTGGTCGAGAGGTCGAACCCCTCATGCCCAGAGGGAGTTACCCACTTT
Source organism: Acanthaster planci (assembly GCF_001949145.1). The sequence goes on from NW_019091444.1 coordinate 242,859, forward strand.
CCAGGGTGGCATTTGAACTAGGACTTTGAGGTGCGCTAAGCCCCACATCGGGCGTTTTCATTAAGTGCAAGGAACACCGATGATATTACTTCTTGTTTGTTTTTGGTACTTCGAAAGCCCGGTTAGCTCAGTCGGTAGAGCATGGGACTCTTAATCCCAGGGTCGTGGGTTCGAGCCCCACATCGGGCGTTTTCATTAAGTGCAAGGAACACCGACGATTACTTCTTATTTGCTTTTGGTACTCTCTTTCCCTTCATGCTGCCGGCATTCTCCCACTCGTTGGCACGAGTTGATTACGGTACACGGACGAACGGTGAACTGTCGCTTCTCGCGAGCTCGGTGGATTTCTCTGTGCATGGTTGTCAGAATCAGCAATGTTGATTCGTAGCAACATACCACAGCCTTCCTTTTGCCGGATTTTTTTTTCCAATCCGTATAAGTCACGCTGTCAGTGTGATACGCGGTACGCGAATGAAAAGAATATAAGTGTGTTGCAATACTTCTGTGTAAAGATGTTGTGTCCTCAGAGGAATGTTAAGGAATCCCGAATCCAAAAAAAAGCACCAGAGATGTCTCTGGCCTCAGACTGGGTGTACTGAACTAATTTAGGCCCGATTGAAAACATTGTAACTTCAACAAAGTTTGGAGCCCACATGCCGGCAACTGAAGTACCCGAGGCCTCTCAAATAAAAAAGGTGTGTTGTCAGGTCCTTTATATTTCAATTGATTTTCAAATTTTAGTAATTTACCGATTAGATTGTAATTATCCACAACCCCCCCCCGTGAACGTTCCAAAGTCTGTAAGTACCCATTTTTCAGTGACATCCCTCCACTTTGTGCATCTGAGGTTCTTTGGACAAATTTTTAAAAGCATTTTTGTCTGCTTTGCCCTCGGATGGAAGCCCCTTAATCTAGGAAGTTGATCCTGAGCCATATTTACACAATCCCACAATTTCTTGGACCACACAAACCCCTTTTTTCAAAAGAAATTTTTTAAGCGCCTCTACCCGGCGGAGAATTTGCCTTGGATTATCTGACAGTGCATGCACCCGGTACCCTCAAGTTGTTTTCAATAGCGCCATCTTTTGTCAGTGTTTTTATAGACGGCCTTCAATGACGTCATTAAGTGCATAAAAAATACTCCCTCATCTGACGAGTACAGTGCACACGTTTGGCGGATCAATGATGAGGTCGAAAAAGAAGTGCGATTTTGAGCTGAATGTGGGAATTATTTTCAACCTTGGCGTGTTGGTAAGGATCCAAATACTCTAAGGTTCTGCCTCTGCTTTCCCTGCGGCAATCATGCCATCCTGATTCGAGGGCATTTCCGGTGTTTACATAGGCCTAATTCTGTTGATGATCTTCCAGTGGTTGATGCGATCGATCGTGGTGAATACAAATGTACGAATAAACCCAGGGCCAGGACTCTTTTTAAAAAATACTGCAGCAGGCCTACCGCAGTGTGTAGAAACCTGTATAACGTCCTTAACATTAACACAGTTATCTTTTCTGTGAAATGGAAGAACGTGCTTATTTGGTTAAATGATGTACAGTTCTAATTGTTAACTGTTGATGCTGTTTGAGCGTGGTAAGTCACTAAGTGGGCATGTTGGGCATGATCGGACAATCTGCCCAATCAATTGCTCACTCTGCACCATTGGGCAATTCTAGCCAACATGAAATCTCCTCACTTCCCCTTCATGAAGCAGTCTTTTTACAACTGTGAATGAGAAAGAACAGGCAAGTGACTGATGGCAGAATTACGTGTATCAACAAATCGTACATTAAGCAGGGTAGGAAAACTAAGAATGAAGATTCAACGTTACCGATCACGCGCGCACAGAGTCTAGAGGTCGAGTGATCGCGCATATTTACTGGTTGCGCTCATCACATGTATCATCGATGGCGCACCAAGGATCAAGGGGGGCCATGGGCTCTGTCCCCCCTCCCCCGTGTCTTATTTTGTGCTTTGGTTTGTATTTCTTTCTGAAAAACGAAGATACTGGTACATGAACTACCGCACTATACACATAAAGGGCCTAGCCGTAAATCCCAGTCTCCTGCGGTATGTGGGAGAAGGGAAAAAAGGGTTCTTGAGCTAAGTTGAGCATCATTAGCTATATATGGGATACCTGTAAATTGTGGTCCGAGCCCCCTCCCCTCACAATAGATCCTAGGTCTGCTAAGCCTGATCATGTTGATTTCTTGTGCCTACAGTGTACTGTTATTTGATTGTACAGGTGTTAAGTTTTGGACAAAGGGTTTAGATTTCTTGTAGTACATGTACATCCAGTGCACTGATACCATAGGGTACCATGCATGTTCTTAAATTCCCCTCATAGAATGAGTCATCACATAGCCTAGTGGTTACAGCGTGAGGTGGCAGGTTGGATGCCTGTCATTCATTTTCCCTGCAATGTTTGGCCCCATCATCGCATTTAATTCGTGATTGTTTTGTCACGATCCATGCGATTATTAATGTGCTGGTATTCCTGTAGGTGGTAGTTTTGTGCTCAAGCTCAGCAACTGCAGAAATGTCCTTTGACGATCCACATGACATTTCTAAATCAGCTGAAGTGAACACCTCTGGGAAAAAGGGCAGAGACTGAGTTTGGAGGACCTTGTAGGCTGAGGATGGAGAAAGTATGGCCTGTGTTCATTTTCCTAAAAAAATAACTGGAAGAGGGGACTATTTTTCAAAGATGACATTCCGTAACTTAGCTGTTTTTCTGATACTTTGGCATTGTAGGCAAAATAGTTGAGACATATCATCAGTTGTCTCAAAAAGATACCAATATCTGTTAGAAACACAAAATAAATAAAAAATTACGTTGCACGTTTAAAAAAGAAAACTGATGAAGAAAAGGAGGTGGAGGTGGACTAGAAACTATGTAAAATATTTAGAGTGCCTAAATCATATATATTGCATGCTGGAAGTGTTATTTTTGTAATAACTAATCAAAGATCAAAGTTCTGAGATCTTCTGGAGTTACATGTACATGTAACTCGCTTTGTGAATTGTTCTTTGACCTGTAACTAGTTGGCCAGCCACAGTTAGCCGACCACTGGTAGGCAAACGATGGCCGACTTTGATAGAAAAGGGTTGATTAAATCTAGGGGAATTGTTAAACAAATGCATGGTACAGATAACAGTGCTTGGTTGCCAAGCGGTCTTTTCAATGTAGCACATGTACTCGTACATGATGTGTGTTTGCTATCTAGGCAAAATCACAGGCATTCATTATGCTGGAAAGAACCGTTTGGAATGTTAGTACGTACATGTACATGTATATAAAGGGTGTTTTCGAAATGACTGGATTCGGCTTAGACTTCGGTTTCGCTGTTTCCTGTCAGAGTTTGAACCTTTGGTTTCGAAGGCTGCTTCAAAATGGATGGGACCAGCGAAGCCTAAGTCTAAGCCAAATCCAGTCATTTTGAAAATGCCCTATTTGCCGCCCAACAGCATACATACGTGTACATGTACAGTTACATTCAAATCAGGCCCACATTTATTTCCCTGTAGTGTGAAGTGCTTGGCACCCGACATTGTATGTGCCACACAATTGAACATGCCGTCACTGATCCATGGAACGTGCCACCATTCCTCACACTGTGGCGCAAGAGCACACGTTGCATTGATTACCCACTTAATCCCGCCGCCGTTGATAATGGCTCCCCCTGGCTGGCTTGAATGGGGATCAAAGGGCGTATTGACTGCGTGACCTTTAGTCCTCAGTTTTTTTTAAGAGATGACCTTCGTTGGCCTGCTGGCAGTACGCAGTGACACCAGTGGCCTGTGACTTTCTGGCCTCGAGGAAAACATGGCATGAGGACAAAAAATGAATCATGCGGAGTAGTGCACCGATGGCATTCTATTCTACACTGACATACATCCCATGTATAGTGTATTTCATGATGATTTAGCAAAATTTGACGCGAGTCATATTACACATAGCCATACATGCCATAAGTTTCCAGTTTAAGGTGTCAGCAACATCAATTGTTTGTTTCAGAGTCGGCCTTGTTTATAGTGTGAAATCCAATACAGGTGATGTGAATGACCTTGTATCCACACAAAGTGTTAGGACACTGGGCAGATGCATTACATGTAAATATGCACATTTGCACTTGTTCTGCCGTGCATGCACTCTAATGACCCGTTGATGATGTCACACTTTGTTCACATGTTCACTTTCCTGTGAAGTGGGACTGAAGCCAGTGGGGGCCCACTGTCCACAGAGTTCCATAGTAAAGGACACATGTAAACAAAGTGTGGCGTCATCAGTACAGAGGTCTTTGCCATCAATACGTTGCATTCCTCACTACATGTGCATGCACACTGTAGGTGCGTGGACTCCTCGTCTCCATTCTGTAGGCCTGCTCCCTGCTGGATGTCCGTACGTGTACAAACTGTACGTATTAGCAAGCAGGAAGCAGAAATCGCATTGGGGATTTTTCCATCTCGGACTTGTGTTTTCATGCCCAAGCACGGGCCGCTTCATCGTTCCACTGTAGATTTTTGTGCACATTCTGGTGAAAATTAGGCATGTGCACGTTTCGTTACTTCCGTATGCCGTGGCATGTGTGTGCTGGCCATTCTGCAGTATGCCTGCTGTACAATGTACATGTAGTCTTGTGAGATAATGCAGGTCTGCACATGTATGCACATGTTTGCACATACATGTACATGTACATGTTATGTAGTTTTTTATGCTTATAAGTATGTACATGTACATGTATGCACATACATGTACATGTACATGTTATGTAGTTTTTTATGCTTATAAGTATGTACATGTACATGTATGCACATACATGTACATGTACATGTTATGTAGTTTTTTATGCTTATAAGTATGTACATGTACATGTATTTCTCACTCAGAGCTCTTGTAGGTGCACATGTACCGGTACATGTGTATGTGCTATCCAGAAAGAGCCAAATTTCATCAATCTGAACAGAATTACTTGCACACTTGATTTGGAGAATCTGTAGAGTGTTCATATTAAGCTGTGGGCATGGACTTTTCTACAAGGACTGCTGGAATACATGCAGGCTGATCAAAATGTACAAAACACGTTCATGTGTACAGCATGTACATGTACCATTGAACTCTGTGCACTGGTTGAAGTGCCACGCCACTGTACCGGTAGGACTTGTGCATTACATACATTGTAGTATATGACCAGTTTTGTACCAGTACGGGTACACGTACAGGGCCTGTACATGTGCATGCATGCAGGGTACCGGTGTATTTATTTTGATTAATTTCTGACCATAGAATGTACAGTACCTTTAGTATACATGTAGATTTTACATTAAGCAAGGTAAAGCACTTGCAATGTTCGCCGCGTTGGACTCACATCACTACCCATGTACTGATACCGATATGTACGCTGTAGCAATTGTCATCTTGTTAAAAACTTGAGGCAGAGCCCTCGTCTGAATCGTCCCCCCCTCCCCTTTGACTCTACAGCTTTTGACAGTGGGATGTAAATGCCATGGCCAATATCTGCCACTGCCAACTAACCTTTTCCCTCTTCTTCCTCTGTCCCCGTTCCGAAGGAGCACGGGGGGAGCGTGAGGCATTACTGCCTGCACAAGCATGCATACATGTACGTTACACGAGCCTCGAGGCCGGACCTAATTAGTTGGCGTTATCTGCCCCGCCAACGATGCCCGAACTGCCCAAGACTGTCAGGATTAATCTATTTTGCGCTAATTCATTGGTCTGTGGTTTGTTTGCTGTGTACAGTATGCACATACACGTTATGCATAATTTATTTTCGTTTCAGATGAACTGGGCAGCATGTACTGTGTAACACGTACATATATGCACACCGTATTTCATTAAGAGGGTTTGGTTGTTCTTTCCATATGAATAGTAATGCACTGGCGTGCTCGGGTATACATTTAATGTCATTACTATCGTACAGGGTACTCTTGGCAGGAAAAGGACCCCAATGTGCAATGAATTTTAGGCAGGGTCAGTGCAAAAGCTACCAATTGGCCTATTCATACCAGACAAATCTCAGGCTTGATGAAGGGTTGAAGCAGGGTTGAAGCAGGGTTGAAGCAGGGTTGAAGCAGGGTTGAAGCAGGGTTGGAGCAGGGTTGGAGCAGGGTTGGAGCAGGG
>NW_019091444.1:249352-283054 GCF_001949145.1 Acanthaster planci
CAGGGTTGAAGTAGGGTTGAAGCAAGGTTGAAGCAGGGTTGAAGCAGGGTTGGAGCAGGGTTGGAGCAGGGTTGAAGCAGGGTTGAAGCAGGGTTGAAGCAGGGTTGAAGCAGGGTTGAAGCAGGGTTGAAGCAGGGTTGAAAACTGGTTGATTCACGCTTCAAAATTTTCAACCCTGCACCAAACCTGCGTCAACCTCGTGATTGACTTCAATCCGGGTTGAACTCAACCCTGCTCCAGGCCTGGGTTGAGAATTTCAACCCAGGTTGAAAATTGTTGTTGCTCATTTCCGGATTGAACGATAAGCTCAATTCACACGAAACACGTGTGAAACAATGCTGGGTTAAATCTAGGGCTGGAGAATCCGATGTTCAACCCAGGGCGGCCATGGGCTCCCCCAGGGTTGAGTTCAACCCGGGTTGAAAGGCTGTGTGAAGTGAATAGGCCTAATGTTTCGAGGCACAGGCGAGCTTGTTATCTAAACATCAAGCTCATTTAATTCTGCCCGTGAGCACACACATACCGGTACAGGTATGCAGGCCCAGATATGGGCCATGTATGTGACCTCCTCCTTGGAAATAAGTCGCATGTCGCCAGAACCGTGCTCGTTTGATGTGGCAGCCTTGTTAAAGAAACTTGCTGCATGGACGTCAATGGGCATTACCGTTAGGTCATAATTTCTATGAGGTTGAGGCACAATTTGTGACAGTGTCAATTGGTGTACCGTACGTGGGTTCTGTAAAAATGAACAGCTATTTCCCTGCATGTGGATTCCAAATTGACATTGTTATACATCTTGCAAGGCTGAATACAGAGGTGTGTGTTATTTTTACAGAGTAAATGACCAACTCTACAGGTCATGACAGGTGGTAAAAGTTACCCATGTAACAAGGACACCGTCACAAATTGTGCCCCAACCCATGGAATGACCCAATTGTCAACTTTTTCAGCCGCACTTCATCGGGATGCCAAAATGAGTGAAACATGTATCCAAAACAACAAAATGTGCTTGCTCTCTCCACCAGTACATGGAAAATGCAAAGTGAAATAAAATTACTGGGAAAAAAAGGGTCTTTGATCACTCATTTTTCACAGAACGGATGCAGTTCTGTATACGTACAGTGTACATGTAAATTGTAATTATACAATGTACATGTATATACTGCATGCTACATAGGGATACACTGTATTTCCAGAAATGTGCCTGGCATACCAGTACAACTTACATGTACATGTATATATCATTATCAAACAAATACAGTGGTATGGTGTGTACATGTACACGTATGTATGAACATCAGAAGGGTTTGTTAGAACCAGGATGATAAGCATGTAGGCCTACATGTAAATAAAGCTAGCAACTGACTGTGTTTGACATGGGAATTCAACCGTACTTGGCATATGCTGTGCCACTGATGCATGAACAGAGGGCACAGTACACACATGTACATGTACATGTATACTGACTACTGTATTGTACATGTACAAAGGCCTACATTGTACATGTAGTATTGGGATATTGCAATGATGGGCAAGGTTCTACCATGGTTCTACCTACCGTACATGTCACCCCAGGGATTAACATTTTGCTAAGGGTTTGCCAAAATGCAGTCCCACCAGGACAAGCATGCATGTACACGTGGGAGTACACCGTACATGTACATGTGCATAGATCTGCATAACAGAGTAGAACAGGTGTTTTTGTTAAATGTCACGTGTGGTGTACATTACATACACTCTGGGTAGATTGGGCACATTGCAGCATTAGTTACCAGTACAGGCACAAACACTGATTCTATTTACGCCAATGTCTGTTCAGCTAGGAATTGAGAAGACTGACATTAGTCTACCGCGAGGTACATGTACGGTGTACGTTACACACCTACCTACATGTACGTGTACCTGCACATGCATGCATACCTCTGTAGGTGTGTGTTGTTATTCACCTGTAGTTGTTATTTCCTGAAGAAAGGAGCATTGCTTAGCCATCGGTTTATAACAATAACCATTAATTTCACTGACTGAGTACTGCTCTATCAAACAATTTTACATAGAGTTCAAACACTGGAAGTGAAGGCTGGGCAACTTTTGTATAAAAAAATTGTAGATTTTGGCGGAACAATGCATTGAAAATTCAACAGTATGCAAAATGTACATGTATACATATTTATTACTGTGGTCGAGGTTGTATATAATGTATGTCGTTTGCATAACAAAGAATGTTGCGCTGAGGCAGGTTTAGAGTATGCACACCGTCTATGGTACTTGTACTGTACAATGTATGGTCCCTGGTAATGGCAATTTGTGTGATATTGCCGAAGATCATAATGCAAAGATGATGCACATGCACAGTACGAGGAGCTTGTCAGGTGATGCTCAGCTACACGTACGGTACATGCTATGTATGTAAATGCAGGGCACTGCACTCGGCATTGAATGTAATTGGATGGAAGGCTCGGTAAAGACTGTGCACTGAGGCGGGGGTCCTGATTATGGGACTGTCATCACTGAGGCAGTTTTTGTGAAAGGCTCAGGCCACCTTTGCCGCACGATGCCGTCAACTTGCTGCTGAGGTCGCCGTGGTGTTCAAGCCTAAATTTGAAGTTTCGTCGCCTTTAGTTACAGCTTGTTCCCGTCCCGAGACTGAAGGCAGGTTTATGCTCAGCGCGAAAGGGGATGCAGATATGCGAATGAGCACTTGAAGCTCTGCAACAAGTGCGCATTTGTACATATGCATGCAGCGTGCTTGTTCTGTTTGAACATTTCAAGGCGAAAGTGTGTTTTTCACTCTTTCAGCATTGCAACCTGGATTTGTCATATGTACATGTACGTATACATGCATGTATGTGCCTAGTGCCCATGCCCAAATTTCTTCAAGTTTATGTATACATGTACATGAACATGCAGTCACAGTACATGTACGTTTAAAGCTACACGTTTACCCGATTTCTAATTTACCTGTTCTTACATGTATAAATATAAATATAATAATCTAATAATAAATATAATCTTTGTTTTGATTTCTTTGCCATAGATATTTTGAGCTTCATTTGGAGTCACAATGGCATTCTGAAAAGCAGTTTGTGTGTATGTTGCATGTACATGTACTACAATAGAGTTTGCCTATCTGCGTCCCACATTTGTCCAATTGGAGGGAAAATCCCACTGGCTGAAGGACACCCCACCTGCCAGGCTTGGACCAACAAGAAGGGATAAGCGCTGGCCGTCGAGTTGGTCGAGTGTTTCTAAATTATGACTGATCGCGAGGCGCTCAAGATGGCAGCGAATCCGGGCCTCGCGAACCCCGGGCCGGCGCCCTCGGTGCCGCCGGCCTCGGCCGGGGGAGGGGCGGCCCAGGACCGGCTGGGCCTGTTTGCCACCCTGCAGCAGCTGCCCACGCTGCGCCGCATCCGCCGGCTGTCAGTGCACGACCGGTCCAGCAGCGACTCCAACCTGGCCCACCCGGACCTCCAGCGCTGGTCGCTGTCCAGCCTGATGGTCAACAAACACGAGATCACGCTGGAGCCTGATGCGCAGCTCATCGTCTACTGGGACATCAAGGACAGCGTCAGCGCCAGCGACTGGATCGGACTCTACCTTGAAGGTGAGTTTTGTTTGCTCGGCAGACTAGCTACTGTACATATACTGGTACATGTATGGCTGTGACAAGTACATACATGTACATGTCTAGTACCCAATAGGCAGGTACATGTATGTATGTTATTTGTACAGTACACACACATATAACTACCCGTACATGTAATTTGGTGTTCTTTAGTTCTGGCTACAGCCAGATACTGGAATTAAATTTTTTTTTTACTGGGGATAAGGTGCATTTCAGAGACTACTAGGGAACTTTTCTGATAAGAAATTTCAAAGTTTGGGCAATTAGAATCTTGTACCAAGTACAAACTAATCTGAAAAGCCAATGTTTGCAGGAAGTATTCACTTAGTAGTTTTTGTGTCCGTTTAATAAAGTATTATTGTATCCGCATTCCCAAGTTTATTCTCTCTTCTTCCACTGACTTCACACACTGTCAGGTTCCAATGTTTTCTTCACTGTGTTCTAAAAAAAAGCTCAGTAATTGGTGAAGAAAGTTGGCTGCGAAGCACTCAACTGCAACTCCAACCGAAACCAACCCCAAAAGGCCGGTACCCAGATCCATTTTGGCCAGTTTTATAATTGGCAAATCACCTCAAATTAAAACAGTCTTCCAGAAAGCAATACCCTTCAATCTACACATTCTTTTACGCGGCAAAGCCACATGTATCTACCTGTGCTGGTTCACAAACCTTTGACAAATTACAACAGGAAATCGTTAATGCTGCCGTGAGCTCATGCTGGACGGTTGTGTAAAATACATGTACCGGTACATGTGTACATGGACATGTACATACATGTATAACTTTCCGTACATGTACGTTACATATACTGTAATTATGCCAACTGTTCAGGCAGTGGTGTAGTCTGGCACAGGTGTGCCCTTGGCTGAGCAGATAAACATTGGTGTACGTGTTGGCTTGGCAGCAGTTTTCTTAGGCGATATTCCTAAGGACGTTACACTGTGTTCTACATGTATATAATAAATATTACAATGGGGGAAGGGCCGAGTTTGAGTTTTGAGTTCCAACAAAGCAAACAATTTACATGTAAAGGTCCGTGATGTGCACTGATTTTACTATATAACCCTAATACTGTACATGTGTACGCACTTTTGTGTTTCAACTACCCTGGTACATGGACACATAACCTTGTTTTAAATTTACTGGTATTTTAAAGCCTTTTGGGGCTCCATGCTGACATTGTACAGGTAAATTTCCATATTCGTGAGCAAAACGGTGATGTCATCCCAGGCACTGAACCTCAGTGTTGCATTGATTAGTGTACTCAAACTACTGGAATTTTAAAAAATATTTTGCTGAGTTTTCATGTCTTTGGTGTCGGTCACATGTACACATGTACCCGGTACATGTACATGTACCCTGTACATGTGCCGTACATACAGAAGCAAAAGGACAACAATTAGCGTTTTTTTCAGAAAAGTTTTCAAAAGAGCAACAGTAGAGAAAAAAAAATGCAAATTGCATGAACTGTGTCTTTCCGATCTACATGTACATCACAGCAACAGTGAGCTCACATGACCAGGAAAGCTAAAAAGCAATTTTGAAAGCTTAAAAAGTTCTGTACTGTACGCAGTACTGTACATGTGCCTACATGGACTTACACATTAGTCCCTGCCAATCCCTGCACTGAATAATTTGATCAAAGCCTCCCTCATTGCAAAAGGTCTTGGCGTTGTTGACCCCTCTGAAATACACACCCGGTATATATTGCCCCGTGTAAGACCAAAATGTGTATAAACCTGTACATGTATTTTTCGACAAATTTGTCCTATCAGTCAAAATCAGTCAAATGACCCCTGTGTGTCTGTGTACCGTTGAAAATCAAGTGGAAGGAATTTTTGACCGTCTGTGACTGTAACATGTACATCAAAACCATCCATTTGCTGTACATACATGAAACAGTCACAGAAAATTTAGTTTACTCCCGTACGCACATGTACACATGTACATGTAAACTTGAGAACGGATAGTACTCGGCATACATTGTACATCCTATTCTTGGGAACTTCAAAGGAAGTTAGACATGGTGTGAATCAGAATTTCATTTCCACTTAACCCGTGTTATACCCTATTTTTTTTTCTAGCTACCGGTACAAAGAACTTGTTGCATTTTAGCCAACAATCTGTGCCATAATTGCACCCAGTTGAAGTTTGCACTTGACACTCGGTCAGAGAGCGAATGTGACTGCTCACACAATCCCCGCTGCCCAACGCTTGATGTACACGTGTGTAGTCGTCTGACATTCTTGTCACGTTACATCACTGTTTGCCCGGATGGCTCTGTCGTAGGGTCATCTGGGTTTTTTTGTATTCTTGGAATTTGGATGGTGTAAAGTCATTAACCGGTCCTTATCAGGAAGAAACAAGTTGAGTAAATATTTTAATTCAGTCAGCCCACCTTGACGTGATGTGCAACTTATCTTCATGCATTACTTCGAAAACAACGCGCTTTGTAAAAAACAAAAGCAGGACATGACGCACGCTGTACAGGACACAAGTACTGGTACCTCCCCCCCCCCGGTGCACGTACGTTGTACATGATGTTTACATGTACATGCAATTTTTTTATTTCTTTGTATTGCAACCAATCTTTGTACCCTGGGTCAAATGACCTCAGATATTTGAGCGCGCTATTCACAATAAGTTTGCAGTTGCACTGTACACTGTATTGCCAGAATGAACACTGGTTATTGTTGAACCAGACTTACCAGACGTGTGTGCACATCCACTGTACCACCTCACCCCACCTGTCAGCGACAAAGACGTTAATCGTTTCACGCACGTACACGTACCTGCACGCTGTACACCAGATGTTCTGATCATGATCAAGGAAACACATGAAGAGCAGAATGGAGAGTTATAACTACATGTACCATTTCAGTCACGGTAAGACATCGAATATCCATGTAAAATATACCGGCAGGCCGACATACATGTACATGTACATGTACAGTGGAATGCTATTACAACGAGGTCCCTTGGACTTTACAAATTACCTTGTTATAAGAGTTACCTTGTGTTATCAGTCATGGAATCAAAGAAAAACAAAGACTTGGACCTAAAACTATTAACTATCCTTGTTATAAACGTTACTTTGTATTTACAGTGTTCTTCGTATGTGTGTTCGACTGTACATAAATGTCCATGCGCAGAGTAAACTCTAATACATTGTAACACTTCTAAATGTGCTGTATGCATGGGCTGTAAACTTTTCACTTCTTGAAATTGAACAAGTTAAATTGTAACCAAAATATTTATAGGTTAAGATAGATTGTGAATTGTGCACATTCCCACTCAGAAATATACTGAAATTTGTTCATCAAAATTGGAGTATGCATAATATGTACAGTGTATACCGGTATGTACATGTATGTATCTACCTGTAGCGTGATAGATTGTACAAGTGTATACATGTGTACATGTACATGGGTAGTTCCAGAAATTACAGGTCCGTTTTTTTTTTCTGTATCCCTGTCACATCTGACATATGATTTTGTAAGTTCAGAACACATTTTCTGATTTCCACGAGTGATGAATTAATTAATGCAAATCACCTGCCAAAGAAATAGTTTGAAATCAATTCTGGCAATATTTATCAAATAACAAAGGTCAGATGTTCATGTAAAAGGGAAACCAAAATGTCACACTTTTGGACCCCTAATTTCTCTAATTACCCACATGTACAGTATACAGCAATCTAATCAATGTGCATTGAAACAGATGCAGTAATTTATGGCACTTCATCAGTGATTCACCTGTCACACCACAGGTGTATTCAGGAATTGTAACACAGAACCCGGTATGCTTTCGACAATTGGCCGTACTGGCTAGTGATCTACCAGTACAGGTACTTGTACATGTACATGTAGATGTACATGTATGGGTACACTGTTAGCGTATTATGGAATGTGGGTGTGTTTGCACCAATACCTCACATCATAATTTACGTGTGTATGAGGTACAGCCTCATACTACAGTTATATACATGTGTACATGTACATGTACTGGTAGGCCTATGTGTGTACCAGAACAGTGTGCTGTGTACTTGAAGGATTTGGGGAGTCAAAGATGGGATGCGATGTTTCAGATTGTGTAGACGAGTGATGATTGCATAAAATTAAGTATCATTCTGTACTGTTCCTTGAAACAGGGGCTGTTGACCATGCATAAACAGGTAAATTTCAGAATGTGTTTTTTTTTTTTGGCATAGCGTTTCCGTGTGCACATTGGTAAATTTTCAACTGTCATGGTAGCATCCAAATTCTCAGCTGAATACACTTTCTTAAATGCAGAGGTACCATAAGGCTACTGGTAATTTGATTTTTTTACTAGTTGCTCAGGATGACGGCCAAAATGTCTGTCTCCTCCATTTGGCGACTACAATGACTAACAACTGACACCCTGCATTTACAGGAATGCCGATAGAAAGTGCTAAGATGATGAAATCTTCCCGGACATGTGCAGTACTTTTGTGGAATTCGTCATGGTCAAGGGTCGGTCTTGCAATATTGATAAATCCGAATTCCAAGAATACTTTGATTATCAAACCAGCGTGCCTTCGCACATGTCATCAAATGGCCTTTGTTTATAAACATTTGCAGCATGTACATGTACATGTACACTGTATTTACAGTACGTGGACCTTGTCCATGTTACATATACATGTACATACTGTACATGTATATGTAACGATAAACAGTACCATTTGAATATGGAAGTTACGGTATTTCCATCATTGAATTGAATCAATAAATATTGTAAACCTTAACTTTTTGGATGTCAGTTGAAGAGTTCCTACTTTACTTGGATACATGCAACAGGAGTTTGCAACACCGCTTTGATTTCACTAGTCGATGTCTACACGCACTGGTATATTGCACCGCCAGTCAACAAGAACACACTGTGTCGCGTGCGCCATTTGCGCATGTGTACAGGATCAGCCATCAGAAAATCATCAAATCAGCCATCAAAAATAAGTCTCAGGCCATTCCGTTCCAGTAATTTTGTGATTTTGTGATTTCAAGATCCAATCTTCAGAGGGGAAAACCAGTGGAAAGGAAAAGAAGGGAGAAACTCAATCGATTGGTTACAAAATTGCATTCTTAGAGTGTACAGTACATGTACATTTATTTCATGGTGTTGAGAGTAAACTTGAAAGCAGCTGAGCTGAACGCACAGGTGTAACTACGGGGGAGAATGCCTTTGCCCCTCTGGGTGTCCCCGCGTTTGGAATTCATGAACAAACTCTGCTGCCGCTCACTGTCTTTTGTCACCCCCAGAGGTAATAACCCTAGTTTCGCCACTGGCCGAACGTGTGTGTATTTGGCATGCTGATAATCACATTATCACAGTGCATACCGTACGTGCACCGTTTTGTGGATGGAAAAAAATGCGGAGGTACATTTATCTGTTGCTTTAGGATGTGGTGAAAGATTTCTTTAACACTTTGCGTGCCTTTCATAGATCTCAGAGGTGGTTCTGGCGACTTGTGGTTCTCATTGCGTGTCTGGGTCACATCGGAGTTCATATAGGCACTGCAGCACTCAAAGTAATTGTGTTACCCGGTTACTGTATGGATCCATCCTTTCTGGTTACAAGAAAATAGAGAAACCTTTTTCCTGAGGTCAGAGCATGAAACATCACCTGCACCGTACGTGGTCAGATTTTGTTGAACATGGACCGTGTTTACATCGTTCCCCCCTTTTTTTTTTCTGGAGCACCAACTTCCTGCCCTATGCAATAACACCGCCCCCAAAGATGGATACGTGATTCTGCCCTGAGTCTTATAGCAGGTGTCGGACATGTAAACAAAAGGAAGTTGTAATTTACACGTACATGTACATGTATGGAAATTATACAACTTGGAGGAAAAATAGACGTCCTTGAAATTCTGATATCCTTCACCCCAACAAGTAAGCAAATGTGTGTTGAAAATGCGTAATACATGTACAAGTACATGTACGTGTGCTTCCTCTATGACACACATACATTACATTGTACTTACATGTACATGTACGGTACATGTACATCGGTATATGCAAATGTACATGTGTACAAACTGTGCTTTGTTACACCACTATGAAAAGAGGGTGCATGTATGTATACATGTATTTTGTTTCCTCTTTATCTAACAGTATTACATCCTCCTAGCTCTCACAAAGCGCTGGCACTTAACCACGAAGGACAAAAGGCTGATCATTGATGAAGACAAGGAAACAGTCCATGTCGCTCTTTTTCCTTTCAGTTGTAGGGTCTGTGCTCTACATGTACATGTATCTGCCTGCCGACTGTTCAGATTTAATCAGAACTGTACAGATTTGTGAGTTTTCAAAGGCCGAAAATCTGACCGATCAGACTTAGCAATTTTGGGGGAAGAAAAATAAAAATGAATTAAAAAAAAAAAAAGAGAGAAAATCTCGCAAATTACCCAGCACTGTCTGGGAAGTTTGCTCTGCCCTGCCGCCACAACTGCACAGCGAAGTGACACGTGGAAGAGTTGAAATCATTTCCGAAATCACACGTACATAAACTGGGGTACTGTTCATGTACTGTACTTGGCTGCGGTTTGAATTTGCATATGCACAGGCGCCCGGACCCAACTGTTCCAGGGGCTTCGCACCAAGGTGTTCGCATTGCACGCACGCTTTGTGTTCTGTTTTTAGACGTACATGTACATGTAGCAATGTTGGCAGGTACAAGATGTACCGGTAGGCCTTACATGCCTCTATGGTAATTTTAACTTGTACATGAACATGTCTCTATGGTAAAGTGAACCTGTACATGTACATGTGCATGCCTCTATGGTAGAGTGAACCTGTACATGTGCATGCCTCTATGGTAAAGTGAACCTGTACATGTGCATGCCTCTATGGTAAAGTGAACCTGTACATGTACATGTGCATGCCTCTATGGTAGAGTGAACCTGTACATGTACATGTGCATGCCTCTATGGTAGAGTGAACCTGTACATGTACATGTGCATGTCTCTATGGTAAAGTGAACCTGTACATGTGCATGCCTCTATGGTAAAGTGAACCTGTACATGTGCATGTGCATGCCTCTATGGTAGAGTGAACCTGTACATGTACATGTGCATGCCTCTATGGTAGAGTGAACCTGTACATGTGCATGTCTCTGTGGTAAAGTGAACATGTACATGTACATGTGCATGCTCATCGTTTCATCATAAATGCATTTGTATGGTACCGGTATTCTGATGTGAACTTGCTGAGTGCCCTGCCTACATGTATGTATGTACATGTACATGTATGTATGTACATGTACATAAAGGCTCTCCTGTAACCACCCCAGCATGGTTCTAATACACAGCTGCCTGGTCCATTGGCTATCACTCCCTCTCCTTGCTCTGTGACCACATGAAGCCCTTGACCCTGTGCATTTCAAGTTGGCAATGAAAGAACTTGGCCCGTATGGCAGAGAATTCTGGGTCAAGTTCATGCTTTTCTATTCATGGACATAAATACTGCTCAGAGCAGGTTTGCACGAAATTCCTGGCTGGTACCCCAGTAAGTACCGGGTATTTTTGGTGATTAAGGTCAAGCACATACGAGGAGGATATGATGACATCTGGTGGGCAGATACATGTACCAAAAAAAGAGTCAACCTCGGTGGTGCATGTACTGTACTGTGTGTCATCTCTCTGTACATGAATTTCGTCACATTTGCCATGCATTAGCATAACAGGACACACATACCGATATACAGCACAAGGCCACTCTCCCCCAAACGTGTTTCCCGACCTATTTTGACAGCATGACACTGAATTTTTTTTGGGGGGGGTGAGGAGATGGGCTTGCATTTTTTTTAGATAACTATATTTGTGATAAAAATATCACGATATTCACAAATATTGTGGTCGTCTTTTACATGGAGTATTGCATCATCAAAGAGCAGTGGCGAGAAGCCAACGTTCATTGGGAATGCCAGCAAATACAGGCAAGCGTGAAGGTTGCTGTCAACTTGGCAAAATCCTCTACACTGAAGAAGTATTTTTTATATATCTGCCCATCTACATGTACATGTATGTTCAAATAAAAGTATTCATGTTATAGAATAATAAAAGGGACATTGAATTTGCCAATATTTGAGGCAAGAAAGACGCAATATTCCAACACAGGAAACTGGAAAATGGACATTAAGGAATCTCTTTTTTGGGTTACGACTGCGGCAAAACACAGCCCTGTAAAACATTGTTCAGGACTTCCTGTCATCGTTCAACCATAGAGTTACAAACCCTTTGTAGCTCTATGGTTCAACACACATTAGATGTGATTTACATGTACACTGTACATGTAATGTCCGCATACATGTATATTATTTTAAAACAATTCATGTTGATGCCCATTATGTGAAAAGAGATTCTGGAAGATTTGCGAAGGTATAAATGATACAGAGCCCAAAGGCCAGTCACTGTTACATCAGGCTTTAGACCACTTGGAAATGCAGTGCCTTTAGGCTCCTGCTTAGCGGAGGATTTTAGGGGATTCAGGAATGTTGTTGGCATTAATTAGGAGGTTGTGCAATGCACATGTCAACGTGTACATGTGCATGTACCCATGCACATGTACAGTTTGATACCTAGCAAACATGTTGAAAGAATTCACTTTGATAGTGTGCTGTCATTTCCGCTGTGGTCGTGAAGCTTCGGCAAGGGACTAATTGAAAAAAGAAAAAAAAAGTCTTGTGCCTTGTAATACGTGTGCATTGTGTACAAAGGCTTCCCTTGAACTGACTGTTACCGGATTCTACAGGAAGTGCCATTAAGTCTTCCACACAGCTTATCGTTCCCGTGCTAACAAGAAGTCCGTAAGTAGCGACATCCTCTACAGAAGAGGACGGTGCATTGAAGGGAGGGGGATAAAACGAGATCCTACGCGGTAGTAGGAAATGTGAGTTGAGGAAGGACGTGCCGCTTACCAACTCGTTAGAACAATAAAAGATGGATCCTCACACAGAACGGAAAGGGGCCTCTAGGAGGAGATACAGGCGCCGCGGTGAAAGGCAAGGTACAGTTTTGCTGCTTGGTGGGGTTTGTAAGATTTCTTGCCCAACAATTTGCTGAACATGTGCATGTACTTCACCGATCAGTACCACATCTTGGAAATGCATTTGTATATAATAAAATGTTCATGTATATGAACACCCATACATACATGTACATGTGTATGTACAGTGTACATGTGTACATTACTTCAACCTGGCAGTGCGACCTGCTTGCATTGTTGCGATGGCCATGTTCGGACGGGTTGTGTACGTACATGTACAATAGGTTGAACGTACTGGTACTCTTTGCCGTACCCGGTATGTTCTCCCACCAGTGTCCAGCTGAACAGGAGGGTGTTGCTTGATGTCAGAGCACCCTCTGTCATTTGTGTAAACATGATTAATTCATTTTATTTGTCAGGCTAGTCTAATATTCCGGTTCATGTAACTCCCAGTATTGACAGGCTCAATGTCTAAAGAAAGTTTCTTTTTGTTTGTTTTGTTCCAAATTTCAGGTGAGAACTCGCCGGCCAATTTTCAGAGCTTCAAAAACCGGGGCGTCAGCGCCACCCACAAGGGACAGATCTTGTGGCACCTGGACTCGGAGAGCTGCTTCCGTAAACGTGAGTTCTGGCATTCTGGGCAGTACTTGGAAGGATGGCAACAAGTTTCTACTGCTGCAAAGGAGTGGCAGTGGAATCCTTGGCTTTAGAAACATTTCAAATGTTGGGCATTTGTGTGCTGAGGAATAGAAATTGTGAGATGCTCGTCAGATTATCGTGCGCACACATGTACATGGGTAATTCCAGAAATTAGAGGTCCATTTTTTTTTTGTGTACCGTCACATCTGATGTGCATGTATCATATTTTGTAACACATTTTCTAATTTTCTAATTTTCAAGAGTTTCAATAGTTTGAAATCAATGCCGGTGATATTTTCATGTCAAATAACAAAGGTCAGATGTAACACGGACACAAAAATGTCACACTTTTGGACCCCCAATTTGGAATTACCCACATACTGGTACATACAGTTTGAGTGACCTGGTGTTGCCAAGTTCTGTATACATTTACAATATACATTGTACGTGTACCATGCATGTACTGGTACTCGTCAGTTGTATTGATTTGAAATGATTTTGATTCTGTTTATTTTGTGTCAGGAAATTGAAAGTCGTTAACTTTGTTTTTTGTTAATGTAGCAAAGATGTCCGTAAAACTCGCTCTCTTGTTTGCACGAACACAACACGCTCTCTTGTTTGCATGAGCACAGCACTGAATAAGATTTTTGCTGTGAAGAAGAAGGTCATGGAAAGAGTGGAGAGAGGAAATGTTGTGTCCCTGGGATTCGAACCCTGGGCTGCAGAGTTGCAGTTTGTGCGGACATGTACAGTACTGCCTTGTGCAGCCAAAACTGATTCATACATACTGTACTGTATGCACATTTACTTGAAGATGCTGCGATCCAAATGAGACGATCTCAACGTAAATTTGCAGTTTCATTTATGACAAGTTTTTTCTGTTGCCCTAATGAGTTCACATTGCTCTTAGATATGTTAGATTTTCATCATTAGTGGGATACAGTTTTGGACACTTGTATTCAAAAACAAGGAAAACCGTGGGCAAGTTTCTTTCAGTTCAGGAAAACACTTTTTCACGAGTACTTTTGACCCTGATCCATGTAAGTTTAGTCCTTTGGGATCGTACTCACTGACATTGGATGGCATGGTATTCAAGTCGTTGAGTTGGTTAAAACACTTGCCCTTCAGCTTTGATGTCAGTATGAAACAAAACCTAATTTGACTTTCCGGACTGATAGTGATCTCTGAAAGGGAAAAACTAATTAATTGGCTCAGCTTCATGTACTCTTGTCGGGATGTGTTTGAACTGCAACAGGAATTGAAACTGCTGGGACTGGAAAGTCACAGAAGTCAAAAATTAACATCTCCTCTCCCCACTTCTTCCCTCACCCGCACTCTTGGATTTTCCCCCAGGGAGGAACTTGTCGTTAGAGGGGAAACGAGAGAGACGTGGGGCGCAGGAATAAGCTAGATTAACAGTAATTAGTCTCCTTGAACTTGATGGGGAAAATTGACAGATTTCCAAGGGGGTCGAAAAGAAGTACCTGTCCATGTAGGATGCAGTTAGCCTTGAATTTCAAAAGACGGAATTCCCTGCTTCAGTCTGATGTTGTGAATAATAGAATTTCCAGAAAAGAGTGAGATAAGATTTTGTTGGGACAGGAATTAGGCTAATACATGTGTCTCCTCCTTTCCTACTTCAGAAATTTCTCGACAGTCTGATGACCTTGGCAGCAAATGTACATGTGCACATACTGCACAACGAATTGAGGATGCAGGGAGCTTGCTGTACATTAAAAATCAGATCCCATTTTGCGTCACATGAAACTACACAGATTTATACATGTACTGTATAGTATTGTTTCCAGAGATTTGTTTTTGACGAGCTAGCCCTAAAACGCACGGTCCCCTTAGCACAGTGAGCAAGTTGTTTTTTTTTTTCTTGCCCCTTAGAACAATGGAAATGATGCCGTGTGATTCACCTTGTTAGTCATGATTTTTGCCTGGATTACGAAACCAGTTTCCATGCACATTTGCACGTAGACACAGTCGACTCAGCATTAGGGGGGATGAACTACAAAACAATTGTAATTGAATTGAAATTTGTTCTGTCTTGCAGCCGTCACCAGAGTTTGTTTCAAGTACTATCACGGGACGACGGGGGAACTCCGTGCTGTCACTCCGACGATAACAGTCAGGAACCCCCATGCCAGTGAGGCGGAAGATCCTTCCCCAGACAATGGCCCGCTCTTCCATATTGCCATCAGCGGTGGGTATCGCTGCAAATCCTCTTTCCTCAATTTTGACTCTCACGTCCCCTTGAATTTATTTTCTCTGACATAGACACTGCCAGAACTGCTTGGAGTTGAGATTGCAAAGATTGTACCATTTGTGGATGTTTTTGCCCCCTCCCAAAATGGCCTTGGAGTGAGGAATAATTATAATTTAAAACTCCATCTTGAGTTTTTTGTTTGCTTCAGTGTAGGGCACAGGTAGAGTCGGATGAGGCTAGCCCAATATAAAATGAAAGAGTCTACAAAATGGAAAGCCCACAAACTTGGGGGGGGAGGAATGGACTATTGAAACATTGGATTACCGACTGGTTCTTCAGAATTTAAGACTCTTTTTTTAGTTAAACATAACAGCATTATTTTAGTACCTAAATGGCCTGTGAAAAGAAACCTGAAGAAAAGTAAGTTTGCATACATGTACATAAGTACGTAATGTTGAATCCATCACATGTCCAGTCACCAGACCGGTTATATGCATGTACATGTAGCCAGGGTTGCAATGGAGTCTGTCTGGAGTCTTTTCACAGGACCGGTCATGAGTAACAGGGTGAACAGTGATAAAGGAATGCTTTTTGTCAGTTCGTGTGAGTAACGTGATTTGACTCGAGACTGAATGTCTAGCGACGGACTCGATCGCAGGGGGACTTGCGATGGATTCGACATCACTGAGTGTACGGCATCAGTTAAATAAAAACCAGTTGGAGGAGGGGCACTTGTGAAATGCGGCATCTTTCAACACTACCTGCTCGGCAAACTTCCAGAAAAGCTGCTGTTGCAAAATGAAAACCTCAACAGGCATGTAGGGCACGTCCCCGTCCATCAAGCGTGGGCCCCGTTAACGAGAATTGACACACTTCAGGGGAGGAAACCTCACTGACTTTTGCGCTCTGCAAGCATACGATGTAACACTGACTCGTCCAAGGCCCCTGCGGTTGCCGCGGCGGACAGAAGAAGGGGTGTGGGAGGGGGGGAAACGTTTAATTTTTTTTTCCCATCCGTCAAGCTGATGGAAGTAGCAGGTGCGGCGGAGCGTGGCAAGTGAAAGCTTCCGCCCGATATCGTTGAATCGGCAGTGGTTGACCTTCACAGTCAGGCACCGATGTCTTCCAAGCATAGAAGTGAGCTCAGTGATAACTCGTTACCAGCCTTATTGCCATGCAATGCCTATTATTTGATACTGGTTCACCGCTCAATTTATTTGTTCGCTCACTGTGGCCTCGTCAGATTACATGTATATTTTTCAGGTCTGCCTGTACGATGTAGGTCTTTGTCTATTGGCACTATATGGAGATACTCTGAAAGTAGGCGTACAGTACATTCCAACTAAAAGTTAACTTGGGAATGGGAAAATCTTTTTACACGTTTTGTCTTCTCAGCGAATTCAGTTTTTTTCATTTCACAAAACCAGAAAATTTTCCGGGAAAAGATTTTCACAGATTTTCCCACACGTGGGAAAAAAGTGGGAAAAGATTTTCACAGATATTGGCACGAGTAAGAAAAGATTTGCACGGATTTTCCTACAAGTGGGAAGAGGTTTCCACAAGGTTTTCCCCCAAGAGGGAAATCGCTGTCACACCTTGTGAACTGTGAGGGCAAGTGTGAAAGCAAATTCTCTGCACAGAATTTCCCAAGTGTTAACTTCCAGTTGCAGTGCACTGTACAATGCAGCTGGGAGTGCTGGAAGTCTATTTGAGACACAAATTTGCCTAGTGTTGCCCTCTTTATAACATAAGGGCACACGTACTTGCTTTGTTCTTCAACATGTTACAATTTTTATACGTGCAGGTTTTATTCCAAACATGTAAATGTATATTGTACATGCCTGTAATTCATGCACAGGTTGTTGGAATTCAATACCCATGCATTTGTTCATGTTCCAGTACATGTGCATGTACAATCAATGTTTACATGCACGTGATGTATTGACGTGTATTATACATGGGATGGTGACGGTACTGGCATGACTGGAGACCAAGGGCTTTTCATAAATATTTGTCTGGGGACTGTTCATGTAATAGATGATATGCCTAATATGTACTCAGTACGTGTATGTGGGTCATTCCATGAGGTTGGGGCATAATTTGTGACGGTGTCAGTTGCTACATGGGTGCGGTAAAAATGAACAGACATTTCCCTGCATGTGGATTCCAACTGACATTGTTATACATCTTGCAAGGCTGAATACAGAGGTGTGTGTTATTTTTACAGAGTAAATGACCTACTCTACAGGTCATGCAGAGGTAAAAGTTACCGATGTAACAAGGACACCTTCAAAAATTGTGCCCCAACCTCATGGAATGACCCATGTACATGTACGGTGTGTGAACATGTCCATAATGCACATGTACATGCCTGCAGGTACGTACGGGTTCCTTCATGTTACTATACCTGATTAATGTAGCAACTGTAACCACAGAAAGACTAGCAGTTGACAACAGTTGCAAACTATTTCACGTTCTTTATAAAAACGGCAACACTAACTGCTAAGTTGTTCAATGTCTTAATGTTATCACAGGCAGACAGACGTGGACCCTGAGGAATTGGGGGAGGGGATACATGTCACATTTTGCAGGTCAAGTTTCCAGACTTGAAAAACGACACCCGCTTAATGGAAACGGATTCCAGGTGGAGGGATGGGTGCTGTTTTAAAAACACAACTCCCAGAAAATGTCACGGAGGCATTTGTACGCAGAGTCTAGATTTCCCCTCTAGAGCGAGTAAAGAAAAAAGTTCGGAGGTGGGGGGGTGTAGAATGTGTTCATGACAAATTGATATGGCGTGGTAACATCACTTAACCTTTCCACTGATAAGGTGAGACTGCTGGTGTAGACACACAGGTTTTCAATTGTCCAATTGAATGCAGAAACAAACTTCATTTACCCCAGGGAGCTGAGATGGTCGTAGGAATACTTGTTGGTCTGATGAGCAGGGATAACACGATAAGACCCCAGACACCAGTAATGGTGGAGACTGTGTGTGTGTACTTTATAAATAGCCATTTATAATTCCATGTACTTTTTCAGTCAGTACATGTACATGTACTTCTTAAACTTGACCACAAGAATAGTTGAAGTACATAGTTCCCATGCTTATTTCAGGTTCATGTGCATGTACATGTACTGTACATTTGCATGCGCTCACTGCGGGAAAGTTGGCCTCAGTGAAAAGCACCATTTGTACGGAATCCCAAAACTATGACCAGTGCAGTGTAGATATATGACTCATTCTGGCTGTTAGCCAGTGCCCCACCTGGCAATATTGACATTAGATAACCTACATACAGTGTCCAAATTTGGCAACAGGTGCAGCTTTGATATCGGGCAGCTGGATATACATGTAAACCTTTGACACTTGTTCAAATTTAGACCTCAATTAAGGCGCACAGGTGGAGAGCTGTAGCTTAATGTGGACACAGATACAGGGCTTATGGCCCCAAGTCGTGTTCATTGTGGATATGGGTTTTCTGAAGTCAGGGTACCGTACAACAGAGCCATTTCCAAGTCAGAGAAGGGACTTGATAGGCTGGTATGGGAAAACTTACATTGGAGACCCTTCAAAACGCCGCAATATGTTACATGTAGGCTCTTTGAATAATAGAAGTGTCATAAACTTACACCCTCTGGTACATGTACTGCGCATGCACTTTTTAAGTTGCCGGGCAGGCTTGTAGCAACCTGTACCCATATTAGCCGAGCTGCCCTTAAAATAATGCTTGTAAACTGAAAGGTGTGAATAATCCTACTGTGTGTTCATGTACAGCCCATGTAGCTGCGTGTACATGTACTGTACATGCTATTAGAAGTCTTCACACATGTAGTACTACCTCATTGGCCAGTGAGAAGACACGTTGTTGTGAGACGTAAGGGGATTTTTTGTACAGTGACCCATGTCCATCTAAGATGAGACATGAGAGCAATGCTGGGAATCATGGACCTGCCGTACACACATGTAGTTGTGAATCGGTTTACTTTTGGAAGCATTATCAAACCCTAACCGCTTCTCAATCCTCCAGAATCCTTCAAGCGGTTTTGGAGGATCGAGGGTGAATGGCAAAAGTGCATGGCTTATTGCAAAGTACATGTATATCATGAGTGAAGGTCAGGGGTTAGACGTTGTGTTGTTCTTGCCCAATCATGCATGAATTCGGCCCGATATTTCTGTTGAATGAACTGATTGCTCAAGAATGCCATTCCCACTGCCTCAACATAATGAGAGAAATTGCCAGAGGATTTTGAAAGATTGATTGAGGCAGTAGACACACCTCCAAATAACATTTTCAAGAAATTTTGGAGGATTTCGGAGGATTGAGGCTGAATGCAATTTTTTCATCTTGAAAATTGGAGGATTTTGGAGGACTGAGGATGGTTCCTAGTAAAAGGCCTAGGGGGTTAGGGTTAATGTAGGAACCTTGATTCCTGACATGTTGGGTGGAGACTCTCCTTCAGGAATTCTCAGGAAAATGGGGTTTGGTTCACAAATAGACCCCTCGGAAGGTGAACAATGAAAATATTGGAAATGGATTATATAGCTTAATATGCAGCACACACTCTGTGCCTTCCAACCATTCTATTGAATTACAGAAATTGAAGTTAATGATTATTTCTTGATTTTGTTCCCCGATTGGTGATTTTTTGTCTAGATCTGAAAGGTATCGGTTTGAAGAAGGGGATGTTTTTCAATCCGGACCCGTACATTAAGTTCTCCATCCAGCCGGGCCGTAACCACACCCTGCCGCTGTCGGACAGCTACTACGGCCAGGAGCAGCGGACGTCCATCGCGGAGAAGACTGTCATGCCTTCCTGGGATGATCAGGTATAAGAAGGCCGGAGGGTTTCGGGGGGCAGTGGGGTTCGCTCATGACGATTATGGGCGTTCTTTCAAAACAGGGTTGTCTGTTGCATGCTTCTCAGGCTTTTCCTTGTTTGCTAGGAAAGAAGTGAAGCCCCAGACCTGAAAGCCAAGTCATTGGAGAAATGTTGAGTGTTGGAGTCTAGTTCATCACAAGTCCCTGCAAGACTATCACAAGGCATCCAGTCTGAAGTCACAAGCTCTTCAAACAAACTGTGACCAAAAAGCTCTCCTTTGTCATTGTTCATCCTCTTTATTACCCGTGACTGGTCTTGTTGAAGGAGGTGTGGCTGGACTTGTGGGGGGACTTGGTGATGGGCTCGACTGCAGCCACTGAAAGTGTTCCAAGCAATGCCGAGCTGTCAAATTGTGACGACCGCATCAAGTCGTTCACGCGCGCTGCTTAAATGTTAAGAAATGCTTGTTCCCAAAACGTGAAAGGGCACGGTGCTCATGTGTCTTGTTAAACAGAGGATATGCAGATTACACAAGGAATTCCAGACGCTTTCCCTCCGACACGCATACCTGCTCAATGGTCGAATGACCGTCAATTTTTTGATCAATGACTTGCGCGGGCACATCCGTCAGATGGGGGTTCCGTCCCAGGGCGTAGAGATTAAATGCATCCGAGTTGATGGGAAGTCCTCTCCCCCTGGAGGATATGACTCCATCCATAGGGTTTCACCTTTTCTCTCATTTCCCCCCTCCCTCTCTCTCCCCTTCCCCCTCCCTGCCTGTCACATCTGCCTTCTACCCCCCTTCATTCCAGAGAAGCATAAAGGGGAAATTTGCCCGGAATGGAGAACATGTGAACATCTGCAGGCATCAATTACAGCGAACTGTGCCACGTTTAAGGGGCTGAGGCATTAAAAAGCCTGATTTATGGCAGTAAGATAGAACCTACTAGAACGATTTTGACCCGCGTCCGCCGACCCCATCTCTGCAAGTACCCAGCATTTCTGACTCACTTTTTTTTTTGGTGGGGAGGTAGAAGAAACGGAAAGATTTTGGGGTTGCCGAATTAGTTCCAGAAACTCATTCCATGCATCAGGTGTGAAGGGGGGCGAAGGAACCCCTGTCGAGGAGATCCATCGGACTCAGGGGATGGCAAAACCTGAAATTGGAGAAGCATAGAGACTAATGATCCATAGCACAGTCGGAGCCCCCGGGGGCCCGATAATCATTCAGAAACTCTGCTAGACTCTGCTGTGTATATACGTATTCCAGGATATCTGCTAGACGACTAAGACTAATAGAAAATTAAAGAGCGAGGGCCTGTAACAGTTTTTTTTGTCTGGCTACAGCCTGTGATTTTTTTCGTAGATCACCCCAGTGTTCGTTGTTTTTTCCATGTGTACTGTAGACCTTTATCAGTAAAGAGTCTTGTTCTCTGTAGATCCACCGGCAAAAGTAATACAACTTCACATATTGATAAAAGGGACCAGGCTTTTTTTCCGTCCAGCCTCGATCGGTTGCATTGCTTTGAATGGTTGAAAAAGCAAGAAGGCTACCCCATGATAGAGGTCTATTGCATATCTAAACACAGCGTGCAAGGCCTTGTTTGGTTTGTAAATTTTTTTTCTGCTCTCCGATTTGCAAACCTGATGTGTAGAGAATCTTTAGCTTAAAAAAAATGTCTGAATCAGCTTAGAGCAGTGTCTTGCACAAATCTTCTCATCCCACTGGATCCTTGGCATCAGTTCAGGAGCCAATTGTGGCTATTAGTGCTGACCATCATTCCAGGCCACCAATTCTGGCCATCATTACTATGATAGCCAGACTTCTGGCCAGCAGTTCAGGCCACCATTCATGGCCACCAGCTTTGGTGACTCTCTGTGGCCACCAGCTCCGGCTACCAGTTTTGGTGCGCCGTTTGTGGTTAGCATGGAATTGTGTCCTCTTGCTCTACCTTGTTCCTGGTTTGGACCACCTGATCTGGCTACCGGATCTTGTCCATGAATCCGGCCACTGAAACTGGCCGCCGGTCTGGCCATCAGATTTAGCCATCTGACCATCCTCTCGCTATCGGCCCTCCTACCTTAACTGGGGTCACCTTTGCGAGAGATTGGCCCCCCAACTTGATTTTTCCCATCTAAGCTGTGGAACATCCATCACAGTGCTGGTCACACCTGGAAGTCCTTGACGCTTGCTATTTTTGGTGATTTCACGAAAACGAACAAATTGACTTCATCAAGCCACATTTACAACAAACAGGCACTGCAAAAACAAGGGAACTAGTGCTAATTTATTCCAAAAATAAGTGACACTTTCCACTGTTAAAATAAAGTTTTTGTAAAAGACAGCTACACGTACAGAGCACGTGTTCATGGCAGTACTATCCACGGGGTGCATGAAGTCTTGAGTCTAATTGAAGTATTCCTGGACATGTGGTTGGGCTTTTCTACCTTGACATTTTGACCAAATAAATCAGAACAAAGCAAGATTTTAGTACGAGCGAGCTTGTCTGTAAGTAAAAGGAATTGCTCGAGATTGAAACGATTAAAAATCTGTCCTATCGTGTACGCCTATGTTTTGTGTTTAATTGTATGTGTCCGCTTCAGATGCCCCCTAAACAGGTTGGGCGCAGCTTAAAATCGTCTTGACTCCCTGCCTGCAAGTTTCGGTTTCCCAGACCTCGACACCTGACACTTAAAAGACGGCAGCGGCAGCCAATAATCCAATTACCTCTGCCAATTAGGCCCATCTCCCTAATTCTTGTCTTCCTTCCCCCCGTAGGAGTTCCACTTCAGAGCGGCGCGCACCGACGTCCTTGAGATGGAAGTAAAGGACAAGTTTGTGCGATCGCGGCCGATCATCAGCCGCTTTCTCGGCCGCCTGGCCATTCCCATCCAGCGGCTCGTCGAGAAGGCAGCACTTGGGTGAGTCCTTGTCATGGCTGAGTCGGCCCCAGCCTGTTAATTGTTGGCTTGACTTTGAATCCTGCCTCCATCTATTATCAGTTAGTGCCTGACTTGATTTGCTCTTCACATCCAGCTACTTGTTGAGAAAGTTGCACTTTGGTAAGTCCTTTTCTGAGTGGAGCACTTTACCTGTAAGTGATTGGTTTGGGGTTCATTTCCTTCCTCAGTGCCTTAGCTGATCCGCCAGTGACACACAGTGACTTGTCAAGACAGTACTTTTCTTAGTGGAGCACTGTGCTTGTAAATGATTGGTCTTGGGTGAAAATCCCTCTTCCGTGTGTGATTAGTTTTGCTCAGCTGATTAGCTGTTCACATCTAATGACTTGTCAAGGAAGCAACACTTTATGTGAGTCTGTTTCTCAATAGATTGCTGCTCCTGTAATTGGTTGGTTCAGGGTTCATATCCCTTCTGAATGCACAATCAGTAAGCCTCCAGCTGAATGTCCATTGACATCTGATACAAAAAAAATTAGCAGTTGGGTGAGTCTCTTGTAATGCGAATTCCTCTTTATGGTGAATTTCATTCGCTCATTTGAATGTATCCCTCTTTGGGATTTTTTTTCAGAGAGCGGACGGTGACCTACAACTTGACCAAACGCCATCCTTCGGATCATGTCAGTGGCTGTCTGACATTCACTGTGGACATCGAACAAGAGGACAGCCCGGAGAGTAAGTAGAAATTTAATTTTTTTGTTTCGTAGTCAGCTCCCTTAAAGATCCAGTCCAGTGTTGCAGTTAGTATCCCATAGGGTGTACTACAGATGCAACACTCTGGATTGAGATGTCCAGGCTTTATTCCTGTGTGTTCTTCTGGAGTGTGACTTGCATCTCTTTTGAAGTGTTGCCTAAGGCATCCGTACTTTCCCTCTACATCTTCAAGTTATCAGAGGAGGACTTTCTAGGTTAGAACAACTTTCTCTTGCTTCTGTGCACATAAAAAGTTAACTGGAGCAGACTTTTTGTCATGTTCCTAAATAGAAAGGGATTGAGCTGTTTAGAATGACTTCCGCTGTGCCCTCTTTGTTCATGCAGACCTTAATGATTTGTGCACATTTCAACGAAAATGCTCCACAATCTTTGCATGCAGCATGTTCACTCCTTAGGACACCATGTACAGTACATGCAAACAACACAACATCTTTTCTTTACACCAAGGATTCCACTCGGCTAAACGCGTGCTAAAGCCATCTCTCCTTCCACAGTGAGGTTGGTCCCCTGGAACTGAATTTCCATGTGTCCCACATCTGTGGTGAAGGTTTGAATCCCACCTAGATTCCCACCCACCTGTTCGATCTGGAGCTAACCGCCCAATTCCCAAATCTTCACACTGTTGGAATCAAATTTTTTCACGAATTTCTTCAGAATTTCTCCCAGCCACTGTGCCGTTGATACAAGTAGAATGACTATCATGTCACTGAATAAACTTGGGATCTCCTTTTTAAAAACTGTAAAGACACCAGTTTCTGTGAAAGGATAAACATAAGCCCGCTGTACTGGACGGCACCCCCCCCCAAAAAGGCCAGTACTTCAGGAAACGTAACTTGATTGAAGCTTCCACAGAAGTGACAGATATAAAGCCCCCCTTGTGCTGTGTTGCTAGCTCAGCTCGTCAGTCCCTGAATGATGCGGAGATAATTTTAGAAACTGTGGCCTTCAGAAAAGCTCAGTCGGAGAGGCCAGTCACCCAATCTGTCACACCGTACAGTCGCTTGTCAGGAGTAGGATCAAGACCAGGAAATGTGCATTAGCAACTTGTGTTATCGGCTCATAAATTCCATCAGCTATTACATAAGGGTATTAGCGTTACTGGTAATTTTTTTTTCGTGTTATTCCTGGTATGATGTAACAGCTTTTTTTTTAAAAGCATGACAGGCATATGACACAAAACACAAGGGGACCAGTTCATGTAAGTCTTGTCTCCGTGGGAGTTGTAAGTTTTGACACTGCCTGAATGGGGATATCTTTTAAAAATTGCAGTAGAAATAAGAAGGAATGAATTCAGTGCTTAATGTGAAAATGCCTCAAATTGCCTAACAATCCGCCCTGAGCTGAAGCGAAAAAAAGACAGGTGGTTACAACCGGGTTCTTGCACGCGTTCTGCGTGTACGCAAAGACCACACGTTCGGGAATAAGTTTGTTGCGTGTACTCAGCGTGCTCAGCGTCAAACACGCATAAACTCGCACGCCTATGCGATGAGTTGGTGCCAAAAAGACTGTCAATTTCATTTAAAAGCACGCCCTCTTTTGTTCCGCTCGGAGTGGATGGAAACAACAATTAAACCTGGCTGACCAAAGGTTTGAAAATGGCACAAGATGCCTCCAGTAGATTTATATTTCAAAATAACAAAATGAAGGGTTATAAATTCGTAACTGCTTGTTCTCTTATATTTTTAGTTGTTATGTATTGTACCGGGTATATTTCTTAATTTGTATTTGACAATTGTCATAGCCTAAAATGGAAATTCTCTGGAATTCAGCTTCTGGCTGCAAATGAAATTTTAATAATAAACCACAATAATAATAATAATTTTATAAAAATGAATAATAAATTTTTTAAAACTAGGTTGGCGAAGGAGATTACAAAGACAGTTGATCAAACAAGAGCACCCATCTATCAGAATTTGGGCTAGTGGCAGAATGTACATTGTTATTTGTTCTAGCAAAACACCTTACCGGCAAGAATGTCATGTACATCATGTATGTTGTATGTGGGAGCTCTCAATTGAATTTGCTCTGGTCATAAATCTGCTAAAGTAATATTTTTCTGACCAGGGTAGGCAGGAACAGCAGGAGAGATGGCAATCCTAACAGACTGTCACAAACAGAGTGTTCTGGGATTGGGTTAGTACAAAAATTTTGATTTTCTTTTTTTTTCCTCAGGTGAATCTGTTGCCAACGGCGACGAGGAGCGCATTCCTGATCAGGTGACTAGGTCCTTGTCCGTCCCAGCCATCTCAAACTTGGGGGATGAAGGCGACGGCCGACAGCGAGCCAGCACGCAACCCACGTCAGCAAATGCACTAGCCGGTGCCCAGCACCTGGCCGCCGACCGAACAATATCGGCTCCTTCCAGTTATCGGGCCGGAGCTACCCGACTGACCAACATTGGGGCACCTGAGACGCCCACGGATGAGATCACCTATCCCATCACCCAAGAACAGCTCTCGGCTGCTGCGCAACGGACGAACTCTCCATCCATTGGAGAAATTCAGAGTATACAGTGTTCCTTAATACTGCCGGACAAGACTGCACCGAATGATAATGATGATGGGGTGAGAGCCGGTTCTGAGAGACGCACGTCACCGAGTAGGCCGACTGAACTCCATCTGCACATACCCAGGTCAAAGGGTGCAACTTCGCAGCCCGATGTCGTCCCACCTGCAGTGGCCACCCAGACCTCCCCTTTGCCGAAACCTTCGCCTGATGCTGCTCGGGGGAGAACTATGCAAGCGGAAGGGTCCCTCGCAGTGAAAGCCCAAACCCCTGATGTGGTGGAGGAAACCATGTTTCCGTTAACCCTGGATGATTCTGAAATGGATACCGGAACGCGACAGGAATCGCAATCGGATTTAGTGAACGATTTGGACGGTGTGTCAGGTCGGCGGGCTTCGGCAGAAGGGGGCACTCTGTTGCTGCCTCCTCGTGAGCTTCAAAACGCAGGTTTGAGCTCCTCCCTGCCTTCCAAGCCCAGTTCCACATCAGCACTGGCTGCGGACCGCCTGCTGAGCAACGAGAACCTGGTCGCCCGCGCCATCCTCAGCTCCTCCCCGCTGCGGGTCCACCCGTCCTCTGGCTCCCCCTCTAACTCTCCGCTGGGCTCCCCGGCCAGCCGGCGTCGCGCCATCAGTGACATCGCCCTGCAGCGAGAGATCGAGGAAGAGGTGAACCGCCTGCGGATGCGCTCGTCGACCGCCATGCCAGCCCGTGAGCCAGAGACTCCCACCAACACACCGGTCGGCACCCCGCAGGTGGATTCCATCTTAGCTGCCTCCAGGGGCCCCGATCTGAGTTTGCCGGAGAACGTGCCTTTGGAGCAAACTGGCACAGATGCGACAAATCAAGCTGGAACTGAAAACATCCAAAGCGGCTCTGCCGGTCCCAGAAACAACAACAATAGCCAGACGCAGCCAGGCAACAGCACATCGACTTCAGAAACAACCATGCTGTCCAGCGCAACCGACACAACAGGTGCTGAAGAGGGCAGCAGCAGCACACTATTGGCTATGAACCAGAACAACATTGGCCAATCAGAGGCCGGGAGCGAGACCCCCCCAGATGGCAATGCATCATCCCACGACACCAGATCCACCACCGAATCAGAAAGCTTCGAATCGGGTACCAGTCACTCAGCTGGTTCCGAATCGTCAGATCTTGCAGCCAGGGGCGGAGGAGATTCGAGCAGACCAGATGGACAGGCAACAGCCAAAGGGGCTGTTGGTAAATCCGACAACGTCTGGCAACGCAGGAAAAAGTACAAGTCGTCTAGACCGAATCTAAGAGGTGGGCTTTGTGTTAATTTCGTACAGGTTGTTTCAAACCAGGCTCATGAGTCCAATTACTGGTATTAGCAGCCACCATATTCATCGTCTTGTCCAAAAAAATAAAGCACTACATTTAACTGGCATATTTACAGCTGGTTGTGGCCACACCAAATCCTCCCATCTCCAGTGTCACATTTTGTGCTCAAGACAGGACAACCCAACCACTGTTTACCTTAGGATCATGATTCTTCGGGGTCCTGTTACCACCAAGAAATATTTTGGTATATATCTTTATTGAGCCCTGCTTGCCTTTCAAATACGGTTGTGGTACAAGACAACAAGCTCAAGACCAAATCTCATACTTGTTAAAGTTTGCTTAACAAATTTATGTGCTAAGCAAGAAAAAGCTCAAGAACCTGTAAGTAGTGTTAGTCCCTTGCCACTTTGTCCGATGGCCCTCTCTTGCTTAGAAAATATCTTCTGGGGTTAGCAGTTAACTAGGTTTTTGAGAACTTGATGTTATTGCTATGGAAGCCTGCATTCTGTGACAATTTGTGGCATATCTGAGGTTCAGGCATGTGAAACACATTGTTAATTAATTTTGGATTGTTTGCCCTGCCCGATGCGTATTATAACACTGTATACTCAGTGTATGCCCCCGAAGGCTTTTGCCAAAAACACAAGCATGCTCGGGTGGGACTTGAACCCCATGACCTCGTGCTTACTAGTGCAGATGTCTTAGCCACTTGACCGCCGAGCTTGCCGGTGTCGGCTGGCTGGATCGAGTCAGATGTGGCAGCGGGTACCGCGAACAACTGTTTCCAAGGATGGATGTTGCACACCGGACAGATCTTTAAAAATTAATTCCCTGTTGAAAATTTGTGACAGTCAATATCACCGGGGTGACCTCGGACAGCACAGACATCGAAGCCCAACGCACCCCCACCACGCCGGTGCTAACCCCGCAACGCGTCACCTACCAACGTTACGAGCTACCAGCTGGCGAAGACCCTCTGCCTGACAGTAAGTGCCCTATGTGATTGTTGTCCGCTGTGGAGTGGCCCATCGCAGGGACTGTGAAAGTCAAGATGGGAATGTCTTTGATCTTTTTGAGTGGAGAATGTGGTGCTCTGTTCTGTTTATTTGGTTTTCACTCGATAACTCCGAAACGCACCCTATGTGACCAAAGAAATGTCCAAGTCAACCACATGACAAGGACATTGTGCGTGTACATGTACAATGTACATCCTGTAGGCCAAGCCATATTGTTATTAATGTACATTAGAGCTGGTGTACAGACTCTCCGAAGTACATCTACCGTACAGTGGCTCAGCCATTGGATTTTTACACTGCGTAGAATATCAAGTGTGTGCTGCTGTGAGTTATGTTCGCTACCAGGCTCTTTTGGAATGGTAGAATTGGGCATGGACAGGAATTTTCAGCAAAAACTTACTAAGAGTTCATGTGCTCGTGTACTGCATGAGATTTTTGATACTTCTGGTATTGGATTGAGTAAACGAAATGTATGAATTTCAGTTGATTTAATGGGGCCCTACACATTGGTACAATAATTTGAAATGCACTTTCCTCTCAGATTGGGAAGCTCGGATCGACCAGTACGGCCGAGTGTTTTATATCAACCACGCCCAGCGCACAACCACTTGGACCAAGCCAAAGATAAGCCACGCCACGCAGCAAGAGCACCACGAGAGGGACTCCCGACAGAGCAGGCAGCAGCTGGACCGAAGGTAAGTGGGGGAAAAAAAGGAAGCTGTGCCCAGGAAGTCTGCAGAACGGCTTGCTTTCCTGCACTGTGTGGACATCTTTTGTTCACAAGTCCACACTAGATATGTACACGTCAGGTGGGCAAGCAGATGTCAAGTTCCCAACTAAGGATCGTCATAGCCGATTGCCCCAAAATTTCCAATGTTTTCAGTGGCAGTAAGCCTGAGAAGAACTCACCCGAGAACTTTCTCGGTACTGTTTGCTGACACAGGCTTTTTTTTTCTTCGTTTTTTTTCCCTTCAGGTATCAGAGCATCCACAGAACCTTACAAAGACAAGACAACGCATCTGAAGAGAGCTCGTCCGCATCAAGTAGGATTTCTCTTGTTGTCATGGCAACCCCAAACTGATCACGACATCACACTCAAGAGAACATCTCCAAAGTTTACAATACCATTGAACATTCCGGCGTGACGATTGCTTTTCCTAATTGGGAATACCTGTTCCTATTGGGAGCAATGTATTTTCATTCTATTGGATTGACCCGTTCCCATTAGGAACACAGCGAAATAAACTTGAGGCATTCCGTCAAGAAGTGTTCTTGTTGGAATGAGAACATTTGAAACCGTTGAGATGCTCTCTTAACTCCGACAGGTATTTTGGACACAGCAAACTTTTTACATTCTATGTAAAAATATGCAAAGCCTGTTTTTTTTCCCCTTGTACAGCGTCAACGGATAGCATTCCCGAGATTCAGTCGCCAAGAGTGCAGCATTCAATCTTGGAGGCGCCAGCAGTCAAGTTCATCACCAGGCCGGACTTCTTCACCATCCTGCACTCTAATGCGGTGAGTTTGTCCTCTCCTCTGTGGCAAGTAGCCACATCCCTAGCCGCATCCACAGATGATGGTACCTGTTCACATTGGAATCATTGCGTTAGCAGAGAAACGCTCATTGTAGATTCACTGATGGAAGGTTTAGTTCAGCGTAGCCCTGTTGGTTCATTAAGCGTAGGAGTGTAGCTCACAGTTCAGTCACAGTGTAATAGGTTTGTGTCAAGAGAGGTATGTTCAAAACATGCAGGTTCTTTGAAACTGAAACCCTCGTTTTGCTGGAACAGTCTTCCTTTAGACGGCTGACACAGTGTTGTCCTTTGTATGGCTCCCCTGTCGTTGTTTCCTGCACTCTGGGAATGAATCGACTTCCCAACTTGGCCAGGCCTTTGATTCGGAGTGGATGTCCGTCTGGTGTTCCATGAAAACAACCCTACATGTAGTTCCCTGCTGGCCGTGCTTCCCATTCAGCTTTCACGACCTTGACAATCAGGATGTAGTATACTATTTCTCATTCATAACCTGGTGTGATTCATTCTGAAGCCTTGCTATGGATATTTTGTAACCATACAAGCTGACTGAATAATCATCCCGCAGGCCGGAAATGACTTCAGTGGGTAACTGTTCTGACTGTGGGTTTAATTCCAGCCAGTGGGATAGTGGGGCATGTGTCCATGGGCAGGACGCTTTATCACAAATTTTCCAAGATGTACTTGTGCATCGGGAAAGTTTTAATTTTTTAATTGTGGGCTTTGCCCCGACACCTGTGTTTCTTCATATGCCCAGGGGTGTAAGAAACAATGTGGCCGTCAAGACTTCATTGAATTTCATTGTGTTGTTCGTTTCCTATTGTTTTCTCACAGGAGGCCAAGGCTATGTTCCAGCGGAACACTTCGGTCAAGCACATGGTCAACCGCATCCGACGCGACCCGGGCAAGTTCTCGGACTACCAACACAACCGCGACCTGGTGGCGCTGCTCAACCTATTTGTGGACCACCAGGCCGAGCTGCCGCGGGGCTGGGAGAGCAAGCACGACAAATCTGGAAAGGTAGAGAATGGCCCAGAGGTCAAAGTGGAAAGGTCAGAGGACGTGCTCAGCTCTGAAAGTCCCTGAGTTGTGGGAAACACTGTTTTAGGAAGATTTTGCAGAAGCTGGTTAATACCAATGTCAGGGAGGCTCATAAATTTGTAACTGTTTTGTTCTGTTTTGACTTGATCTTGGAGAGGATGTCATAAGAAACATTTTTATATAAGTTTGGATTCCATCGGTCTCTGCAAAGCAAAGAAATACAGATTGAAAGTAGGGATATTTTGAGTGTAATGCAGAGCAAAATGTGATTTTTTTTTTACACAAAAATGAGTGTGGATCTTGACTGAAAAGCTTAAAATCCATATTTTAATGAAATCTTTGTACGTATTCGTGCCTTATTTCAATGAATTAAATGTTGGCTCCCTTGAAATTTCCAAAAAAATTGAAATTGGAAATTAAATAGAGGAGCTAGAGCGTACAGAAAAAGATTAATTTCAATTACAATTTCCTATTTAAGATCTTTAAGAAATTAGCTACCAAATGAACAGCGCCCTCACTTATTTATACATGTCCCTAACAAGGCTTTTAAAATTTCATACGATGTTCGGGGCTTTCTTTTGTGGAGCTTGTCGAATTAGCCGGATGAGGGGGAGCAGGACTTTGAACCTCTGTGATGCTCTCTTGACCGCTTGTTCGTACATCAAGTGAATTTGGAAGCAAAGTGACTTTGACGTCATGAAACCTTTGCAGCATCATTCACTGGAGTTGACATGCCTTCAACTTGTGTGAATCTGTCTGACGTCACAAAGTCGTATTTGCTTTCATGCCAGGTGCAAACCGGCCTTTAAATGTAAGCGTACAATCCACTCCTTCAACCCACCCCCCAAAAAAAAACCACTTCGGTGTTCATTGGATTTTGGAAAAATTTACCAATAAACCTGCTCGCCATGAAAAATGTACTTTGCTACTGCACAGTTACGCTACAAGGTAGCCAGTTTTCCAATCGTAACAACTCCTTCATCTCTACCATTTCAGGTGTTCTTTATTGACCACAACACTCACTGCACCACCTTCATCGATCCCCGCCTTCCTGTGGAGGTCACTGACCCCACCGCCAGCTTACTCCAGGCCCCCAACAGGGGGCGGATGCGAAGCCGGAGCGAGGGGGAGGGAATCATCGACAGCAGCCACGACTCCAGCCTGTCAGCTGTGAGTAGGAAAAAAAATGGAAAATTGTGTCCAAACTAATTTGGCTATGGATATGTTTCTGTGGGAAATGTAATGTGTTTGTGGATTCTGGTAGCCACCAGCAAGTAGCTTCCGTAGACGCGTTTATCGGAAGCCATAGCTGAGTGCAAGATAGAATGCTGTGGTCAGATTATTTGGCTATGGCTAACAGTAATGCACACTTTCATGGAAAATGAATTAAGCCAGCCACAGTCAAGTAATTCCGATGTGACTATAGTGACACGTTTGAGACCCGTGCACAGGAAGAATTTTTCAGAAACCTTTCGAGAGAATCAACCACTGAAAACTTCAGGCAACATTTTGATCCTATGGAGGCCACTTTTCAGAAGGTTGCCAAGCAAAGAAAATAATTTGCTTAGCATTTCACGGCTACCAGCCAAAACTTCATGTATTATATACATCTTGCAGCCTGGCTTCCACCTTATTTTCGCTTTATGAGACCTCAAGCTCTTACTTTCAGGGATCCAAATTCCTCTCTACAATGTATGGGACTTTTCTTTTTTCACTAAGATCTTACGCATACATTTTTTCCTTCAGGCATCAGCAAGGGGATTCACAAGGAACCAGGCGGGACCTCCGGTCCAGCCCCGGCCCATCGAGACCCTGCGGGGAGATCAGCCCGCCAAAAGCCATGACGAGGCAGTGCCAATGGGTAAGGAAAATCAGCCTGTAGTCTGGCCTCGCATGCCCTCCGTGCATGACCCGCTGAGGGCGGTATTGCTGCTTGGATTTCTTCGTCATTTAGAGAAGAAGTTTCCAATCCTGTTGGTGATATAGTTCTAGAGTCTTTGGGTATTTCCACTCAAAGTGGAAATGTGTAATTCCTTACAATATAGTGAAGTTTTTGGAAAAGTAAAGATTGACATCAAGGTAATGCTGCAGTCTGTTGTTTATCTTGATTTTATCGAAAAACCTTCTTCAAGTTATGAAAAATGACCAATACTAAGCATTGTCCTGGAATACACTATCACTTTTACATGAAATTTTCAGGTTTTAAAAAAGACAAGAGAGAGTTTACGTATACAGCAACATCTCAAGTACAGGGCTTTTAACCCCTTCGCTACGGAGGACTGCTACTACCACACCATTGTGTGAGGATTAGTGCCTACCACACATAC
>NW_019091444.1:284812-308722 GCF_001949145.1 Acanthaster planci
TGATATAAAAGGGGTTTTTGCAACAGGGCGAGCTTACCAGGGGGCCCTTTTCAAACCGGGTCTAAATGGTCGCCGGCCCTTACGTAGACGTGTCTCAGTGATTTTTGGTTTCCGACTCATTGCCAGAAATCTGAGATTTGTGGTGAAAATTAACAGTGAAGGGAAGAGCTTGCACGGCAGCAAGACCAGTGGAGAAAGCATTGAGTCAGATTCTGTTGGAGTCAAGACCAACCTGGACGATCGGCCATCTTACGAGGGAGGCGTGTGTGAGACGCCCCGTGAAGTTGAGACAACAGAAGGAAAGACGTGGCTTGGAAAAGGAACCCCAGACAAGTTTTCATTTTTTTTCAGGAATCCCGGAAATGATTGAGAATCATCTAATTGTTTCTTGGTTGCAGGGATAAGCTGCACCTGGTCCGGCAGGAAGGCATCTCGGCCCTGGAGAGACTGAGCAACGACATGGAACTCATCATTCTCTTGAGGTACAGGAAAGATTTTTGTTTTGGTGACATCGTTGTAATTTGCGGTTCAGTCACGCAAAACCTTCAGTGACGCCTCTTAGTCATTTTTTACTCCAATTCTAAGAAAATCGGACAAACCGTTCTCGCACTATGTCCGTTTGCTCTGAGACAATTAGGCCAAAGTGTGTTTACGTTTTCGCATTGACCGCGCGCTGTGATCGAGCCGACATGCGTAAGAGTGTGAACGTTGAGTGACCGCAACGAAACCATTCTCTGTTGGATTGCACGGAAACTTCATGAAATGTTGACACTATTGCCATGCTTGCATCTCCAATGCTTGCTCTACATCGATGGTTCACTGGCACAAAGCGACCTTCAGTTAGTGCCGACTTGAAGCTCCCCTGAACTGACAAAAGAATGAAATGGGCCCGAAGAAATACTTTCAATGTCACGCGCGACGTACACCTGAGATTATTATTATTATTATTATTAAATTCAATATATATAGCACTCATTTCATAAAAAATGTTCAGGAGCGCTTAACAATATTTTTAAAAATACCTATTAAAACACCTGTTTACAAAGACCCAAAATAATTTAAATAAACACAATTTAACATTGATTAAAAGTTTAAACCAAACATGGTGGGACTTCCACACATGGCCAGCACCAACTCTCCCTCCAACGGCCCATCGTGCGTCCAAGACTCAAGAGATTGTACATTTCAAATACAGTTGGTCACATTTGGTGCTCAGTGCATCCTGTGCCCAGTGCGTTAGAATCTGTTTTCCCCTTCAAATTGATGGCATTCCTTCAAATTCTGTTCCTGCATGGAGCGGATGTAAGTTTACCATTCACGTTGTGTCTTTTGGCCAATCAGTCTGTTTGAGGATGACGTCATGAGCTACACGCCCACAGTGCTGCAGACCTCGTCGGGGCATCACCGCTCGTCCCTAGCTAACATCTCACCGCACAACACCCCCCAGCCATCGCCTCACTCCTCACCAGGTAAGGGACAGGAAGAGACCTCAAATTGTCATTGGTGCCATACGATGTAGGATGCGAAGCTTGATGCCTTTCAGGCACAGGGTCCATCTAACCATGAGTCAATCTAATGGAACGGCTCAGCAGAAAACACTGCCAAGTCAAAAATCAGCTGGGCGCCAGTCATGCAAGTAATACACAGTGTATGAAATTTGGCTGGTAACCTGTTTCTGCCAAGCAAGATTTTACTTGACTTGGTAAACTTCTTCATTTGCAAGCTTTGCAAAGTTAGCCCATGTTTTTCATTTGAATGTGCACAAATCTTGAACATCACAGGAAAGAGCACCGTATCTAAGCATTAGCATATGACGAAAATGGTGCTCAGACCCCTGGTTACTGTACACGTATGTAACCTTGAGGGTGGAAATATGCACAGACGCCAATAGGATATTTGCGTCACCTATGATCTGTCCGTCAAATAAACAATCTTCCCACAGAAATCCTACTTTAGCTCTGCTGCTATTTCAAGTCACCGCCATCTATAGATTGGATGCGAGAATATCACGACGCCCATGTAATGATCAGTAACAAGTGGCCTCCTTATCATGAGGTTTTTGCCCTTTATCTGTCCTCATTTCTACAGTAGTGAGCCGTGCCAATGCCAGAGCCCCAGCCCCGTATCGCAGAGACTTTGATGCCAAGCTACGAGGCTTCTACCGGAAGATGGAGGCCAAGGGATATGGTCAAGGGCCCACCAAGTTGAAGTAAGTTTACTCCAAATCGTAAAAAAAAGGATTGCCTTATGTTATCTGGTTGTGTTTGCTTTCGTATTACTTGTCTGAATCCAAGAATAGGTTTGGGGAAATCAAAAGACTACAGTTTTGTAATCTAAGAGTGATGTTTGGGCAGTCTAAAAATACTCTTTGAGGATCTAAGAATGAGGTTTTTGGAATCTGAAAATGAAGTTAATAGGGAATCTGAGAATAAGGTTCGGGTAATCTCGGAATGGATTTTTGGGAAACACAGAGTGATGCTTTAGGAATCTGGGAACAAGGTTTGGGGGATTTGAAGATTGAGGTTCTGGGAATCTGAGATTCATGGTTGGGCTATCTGAGATTAAGGTTGTAGAATCTATAAAATGTTGTTGGCAGATCATAAAATAGGTTTTGCAGATGACAGACACCATGAGAGCATCCTTCTAACCTTGGGCGAAGTGTGAGATTTTTTTCTGAAATTGGGCTGAAAAAGTTCTGAAATTCACAGTGTCATAATGTATGTCCTCTCAATTTGCATAGGCTTACGATCAGAAGAGACCATCTCCTGGAAGATGCCTTTGGGAAGATCATGGCCATCAGCAGGAAGGACATCCAGAAATGCAAGCTTTTCATCTGCTTCCCCGGGGAAGAAGGGTGAGGACTAGGCGTCCCGTATGGATTGTATGGCCATGTCCGAATCACTTGGCTACGGCCGGTATTTACACAGAGTTAATGGGAACTGGCTGCAACCGCTGCCATAGATTCATTAGCAATTTCCAGTAGCAGCCAAGTGATTCAGATATGGCTTCTGCACCATTTCACTAGATGTCGATGTTGAGGGTACGTCCAGAAGTTGTCGCTGTGGCTGCATATAACATATGGACCTAGGGAAGCCATTGAACTAGCGGCTATGGCATGTTGACATGGAATCAAGTGTTATTCACAGCCGCTGCTAGCTGATTAGAACAGGGCCTAAGTTTGTATCTAGAAGTTGTTGCTGTGGCTAGAAATAACGGATGCAGCCATGGGAAGCCAATAACTTGTGGCTTTGGCCACCTCCCATAGCCTTGTGCATTTTTCAAAGCCATAGCCAGTTGATATGGACCTTACTTTGGATTATTAGGTCTCTGTGATGCAATAAAGGCGCAAGAGAGAACATACTTGGTCCCAGATTTTTTTGGAGAACTTTGAGATTTGAAATCAGAGTGAGTTTAGCAAGATGTAGGATGCAAGGCACAGGAGGGCGTGAGCAGCCAAAGTAGAATAAAATCAAGGCAGTGATGCCAATTATTTCAGAAAAATAAGAGCCCAAATCTGGTGCCTTTTGCAGGTTGGATTATGGCGGCCCGTCCCGGGAGTTCTTCTTCCTGTTATCCCGAGAGCTCTTCAATCCTTACTACGGCCTCTTTGAAT
Source organism: Acanthaster planci (assembly GCF_001949145.1). The sequence goes on from NW_019091444.1 coordinate 288,426, forward strand.
ACTCCGCTATTGATACCTACACCGTCCAGATCAGTCCCATGTCTGCCTTTGTGGACAACTACTTGGAGTGGTAAGTGCTCATCGGATACGCGCCAGCATTGCTCAGTTGAAAGCGTTTCTTAGTAGAAGTTCATTGTCGGATCGAGACATGCGAGGGTTGTAAGGGTCATTTCCAAGTGAAAGTTTACCCCTGTTTTTTGTTTCCCGCATTTCTTCCATCTGTGCGCCCCCCCCGACTCAGAGCCCCCCAACCCCACCCCTCCTTGGCAAAGAAGAGACAAGCTGGCAAGAATCATTTCACTGGGACACTGAAGGTCACGGGAAGACCGCACATTCCAACCAAAAATTGGTGGCGCTTGCTGCGCGTATTTCGCGTCAGATGTACGTGCACCTGCATACGTGCACGTGGTGTTCTCTCAACCCAGAGAGGTGCGTTCCTCGAGGGAAAACACACACCATGTCTCGCTCCTGCTGGGAGTGGATACGGAAACCCAAACTGTAGGCCGGGCTACTCTGGAAACCTTGCCGTCCAGCAGTTCTTGAAGCGACTTATCGTTTTGTTTCCTTTGCGGTGTCAGGTTCCGTTTCTGCGGCCGCGTGATCGGCCTGGCCATCCTCCATCACTTCCTCCTGGACGCCTTCTTCACCCGCCCCTTCTACAAGGCCCTGCTGCGGTCGTCCAGTCACCTGTCGGACCTGGAGTCCCTGGACCAGGAGTTCTACCAGAGCCTGCTCTGGATGAAGGAGAACGACATCACCGACGTGCTGGACTTGACGTTCACGGTCGACGAGGAGACCTTTGGCCAGGTATTAAAAAATGCCCTTACCCCCAACCCTAACCTTGCTGGACCCAACAATATCGAATAGTGGGTTCTTCCTGTGGGAATCTGTTGATATGAGCAGTGAAGTAAAGGCCTTTTGTCCAAACTGTTGGATTCAGCAGGCTTCACACTTCTCTGTTGTATTCCATTAGATTCAGACGGGTTCCTAGAGAAAATCTGAAGGTTGTTAGGGCTAAGTCACTCATTACGGCACCTGCTGCTAAGCTTGCAAATTGACTGATTGTTTTGCAGTGGATTATAATCGTGCCCATTTTGAGCACTGTTTCAGTTAATCACATTGACCATTTTTTTGTGTGCTAATTCTCGATGTCAAATTAAACCAACAATTAAGAGGGAGTTAAGTTTGGAAAGATTGACTGGGAGATCCTGCGTGCTACAGGGCAGGAACTGAAAGGAGGCAACTACGTCGATAACCCATTCTTTAAAAAGAAAATGAAAGTGAGACATGGAACCCAAAATAGTCTGGCACCGTCCCATTTGACAGACTACGTTGAATACGATAGACTCGGGGAACAGGATCAAAAATGGCTTCCTGGTGAGTAAGGTCTGTTGATTTCTCGTTCTGCTTCAGTTGGTGGAGCGGGAACTGAAGCCCAACGGCAAGAATATCCCGGTGACGGAGAAGAACAAGAAGGAGTACATCGACAGGATGGTGAAGTGGCGGATAGAGCGAGGGGTGTCGGAGCAGACCGAGAGCCTCGTTAGAGGCTTCTATGAGGTGAGCAGGAGCTGGTGTCAGCAGGCTTGCCAACCATCTCGAGCCGCAGTAACCAGACTGAATCCCCTTTGCTGGATGTTTTTCTAGATTTTCTTTCTAACTCTCGGCCTTGCTCGCATATGACCTATTTTTTGTTCAGCAAAAATGGACGTACCTAGCAAATTTCCATGTTCGTTATCTTTTGAAATGGGTTTTGCCAATTACAGATGCCAGACTTTGACACTTGATTCTCGCGGAAAGTACATCTACGTGAATAGAACTGTCAAAAGCTTTTTTTTTTGAGTAGCCAAGAAGGCACCTTGTGATTGACACCCGTGAAGAGGCTGAGGTCGATGCACTGACCGTATCATGTTTTACCCCGGATTGAGCCGGGGCCTGTGAGCTTGATGATGTGGAACCTTGCACTTCTCATTTTTGTTTCCTGTTTTTTACAGGTTGTAGACACCAGGTTGATTTCCGTCTTTGACGCCAGAGAGCTAGAGCTTGTCATAGCCGGCACGGCAGAAATTGACGTCCATGACTGGCGGAAACACACGGAATACAGAGGAGGTGATAATTGTATCTACATTTCCTAACAATGGAATCCTCACGGCTGGTACTCAGTGACTGTTCCTTTGACACAGCAAGGGACCAGTGAAAAACTTGAAATGCGATCCTTGCATCCAAAACTGGCAATGCAGTCTGCTAAGTGCCAAAGATGTCCTCGCAACCCCTTAAACCTCAATAACTCTGTGGCATCGCGGATGACATCAGTCGTTTTCTTGTGGTGTGAAATATGTTTCGAGACGAAAGAAATGCCGTGATTATTTCAAAAGTTTGCTGCCGTGGACAGTCAAGGCAATAGAGTTTAACTGAATGTAACACTGATGCCTGTCATACCTCAATGTTAAGAGTGACTGGGCAGGATTTGAGTGTGTGAATTTTGGAACGTGGGGAACTCCAGTGTTGGTGTTACGGAGGTAGCAAGTTTTGACACCACATCTAGTCAGTTGCTTCGTCTTACTTGGATTGAACCTGATAATGGGCAGCACCTCTTGACAATCCAATCAGGAAGGTGAGAACAGTCCACAGTTTATTCAGCATCTATATTTCTGTTTCTTTTTTTCCTTTCCAGGTTATCAAGATAAGCACCATGTCATTAACTGGTTCTGGACGGCCGTGGAGTGCTTCGACAACGAGCGACGCTTGCGACTGCTGCAGTTTGTCACCGGCACGTCCAGCATTCCCTATGAAGGGTTCGCGGCGCTGCGTGGCAGCAACGGCCCGCGGAAGTTCTGCATCGAGAAGTGGGGAAAAGTCACTAGCCTTCCCAGGTAGGGGCTGCACTTTGATCTATGCTAAGCACTTAGTGCCAAAGCTGTGTGCACAACAGGAACAGGGTACCAACCAAAGTGCCATGCAAAGAGTATTATTTGAGGCTGGTTCTCTGTTCGTTTTTGCTGAGCACAGAAGTTTACCAAGTGGTGTTTCCTCCTCGGCAGCTCATTTGCTTTCGGGGTTAATTTGAAGATGACGTAAAACCAGGGGATTTTCAAGATTTTCTGTGTTCAAAATTCTTTAAAAAATCATAACTTGATTTTCTGGAGGTTTACACCCACATGAATGACTGTCTTGTGGCTACTCTGATCTGACAGACAACATCAATTGATGCCCAAGCATTTCAGCCAGGCCTGCCGCCTGGTAAAAAGAGCCCAGATTGTGCGGTGTTACATAAGTTTCTTTTGTTCCCGAAACTGGCACAGTGCACTGCAGGCGTCTTTTCAATAGGGACCAGATTAGCACTCAGCAGTATTGTATCACTCATCACTGGAGCGCTTTGTCCATGATGGTTATCCGCTCGCGCTGATTGACACAAATAGTGATGTAAACTTTCAAAACAATGACAGATTTCCTCAGTTATTGACAACTGAAAAATGTTGGCTATTCCCAGCAGCTCGGTCTTTTGTTTCGAGTACTGTCTTTTGTTACAAGGCCCTGCTCTTTTGTCCGATTTCGGGCCGCCCGGCTTTGCGTATAAACCCAAGGTACCTGAAACCAGGTTCCCCGGCAGCATATGATTAAGTTAGGTTTGGGGTTCTCTGAAGATTCCTGCAGTCAGTAAAAGTCCTGGACAATCTGCCAGTGTGGGCTCCGTCTGGCTTAATCCTCTCCTAGAAGGTAACTGACTGTTTTCTTTCTCTTATCCATGTTTCAGGGCCCACACTTGCTTCAACCGATTGGACCTCCCGCCCTACACATCCTATGCAATGTTGCTTGAGAAGCTGGTCATTGCCGTTGAAGAAACGAGTACCTTCGGAATCGACTAGAAGTGAAATTAGTGATTAGGACAACTTCTTTGGAAAAGAAGCAAACTTAAACCTCGGGTCATACATGAAGACACTTAAGATTGATTTACCAAAGTTTAAAACAAAAAACTTAATGTAAACTTGTTAGGCAGTGTTGATCCATATTTTCCAAGGTCCATCAAAGTCAGTCAATAGGTTTGGGAGGATTCTGTATGATTAAGGAAAGTAGAGCCGGCTACTTTTTACAGGAGTTGTAGCACCTCTAAATGCATTCCACGTTGGCTAGATTTCGGAGGATTAGGGAACATTTCCTCATGAAAAATTCTTACGATGTCAGGCACTGCCATCCCTAGCTTGACATGTCACTTGTGCATACTTCACACCTTTGCCATTTCTGGCCACAGTTATATGAAGGCCAAGTACATGATATCTAAGGTCTAGAGACCAGCTACAAGTTAAGCATGCTGAACCGACAATCTTAACTCTGTTTGAGAGAGAATTGTCGACCAAATGGGGTCAAGACGTCTTCACCAGTAAGCAGGAGATCGTAGGTCGGAGACCCCTCTGAGCTAGCTTGTCCCGCAAAGACTTGGAAGGCTGCATTAAGCAAAGGGGAAACCACACATTTCAGTTGACGTTGCCGCAGACATTTTCATTGGCAGGTTTGACCAAAATGCGTGGAGAGCTCCCTCTATGGACAGAAATCAGTCAAACTATTTAAACATCAAATGAAGCAAAGTCGCTGAGCAGGTGCCAGAAATTAATTGTAAAGTACAGCTCTGTTGATGCCGAACATTGTCTTTCACGCTGTCCCCAAGTCCTTTTTTTGGGTCCATTCCTTCTCCCAGATTTGGCTTCCCTCCTGTTTATTCTGTTGTCCGTAAAAGGTTTTTCATTTATTAAATAAATAATTACTTGTTGACCACCAGGTCGTGCAAATGATATAATTACTTACAGAACCAACTGTTTCATTTTTGTCTTGGTTCGATTCTCTAGCGTTGAACGGTGGCCACCCAGAGGTGTGAAAATTCAGCTTTTATGGTTTAGATGGTGACTCTGGATGTTTTGTCTTTTTTCCTGCGCCTGCTGGGTGCAAACGTATGGGGACTTCTTTTATTCCAACTGTTTGCTATCTGTTTTCAGCTTTAATTTTAAATGGCCACTCACACCCCTGTTACCCTTTCCTCTCTGTTTTGTGTTTTTTCACTTGTTCTTCAATACATTTTACTGCCTATCGTTTTAATCTGTTCCCCCACTGTAACTTGAGAGGTAATGCACATGAGAAAATCAGAAAAAAAGTTAATTGAACCTTTTCCCTCTCTGTGGAAAAAAAATTGCTGTTTTGAACAATATTTTTTCTTTTTGTGTGAGAATGCAAGAAACCTTTCTTTAGGTCAGTTCATAAGTAATAATTTTGTTTCACAGTTTGGTTATCTGTCCCCGTGCTCAGTTTCGCAAAAGCTGAAGTTCAGTGTTGAAATGTTTCACCTTGCTACAGAATCGTGCTAGCATTGATGGAAATGGCATGAAATGTAAATCTCACTTGTTTTGTATGTGTAATAATTCTTTATATGGACATTTACACTAATCAAAGTAATTTATATATTTTGGTGAGTTGTCTTTTCCAATTGTTTGAAAGATGAAGGCACCATTGTGAAAAATAACAGAATTTGTTTACATCTGTGTACCTAGCTATATTTAATTTAAAACTTTATTTCTCTGATTTTTACATTAATGTGCTTCGTGGTGTGGTTGTACATGTATAAACTAGAAAGCTATACATATATATTATACGATTCCGTGCTACGGAGTTTATGTTGTAAATTAATTTTACTTGAAAAAATGTTCACAACATTTTGTTGTACGCAAGTGGACATATTCTGCATGCAGACACCGATGGCATTAAATTTTAAGCACAAATGTAATTAATAAAATAAAGCAGGCATTTGTATCGCCTATACACATGGGTAGTTTTATGCAAATAACGTAGCATATAATTTTTGTAAATTCTGACAGAGAGCTACTGGCTCAACGCTGAGAATGCAAACTGACATGTTTGAACAACGAACTCGCGTAGAAAGACTAGAGAAAACACAGTTGTAATCTATGCAAATGTCGTTACCAGAATTCGGGGCTGTTTTGAATCATTCTTCCTTGTGGTGTATCGCTTACATACTTATTTATCAACTCCAGTTACGTAAACCCTTCCCCCTTCAGAAAAAATGTATCGCAAGTTTGATTTTCACGCCCCAAAAAGAAGTAAATAAGATGTCTACCACGTCTGTTGTAAATTTTTTAAGCTTTCACGTTAAAGAAAAATTAAACATTAACAAAATGAGAATTTACCAGTTAGTGTTGCGTATTAAAACTAGAGACCTGTGGAATTTGTTTCGTCAGAGGCAATCATTAAGGCCCTCCTCCCGCCACCACTCCCTCATCCAGGATTCACTTGGAAATGGAAATCATGACCTAGCGTTTCTTTTTTTTCTGATTGGCTAAAAGTAGTGAAGAGAAATATTTCATAGTTTGTCATTGCCACAGCATGCAACTGTGTTCTTGGATTTTTGTATTCATAGTTTGTACAGTAACCCCACTTGAACTTCATTTACTTCCAACGCAGTTTTTCCATTCTATTTTTTCTGATTGTTCTCATGCTCTTTGTACCTTTCTTTGACAAGTGTCGTTTGCTAGGGATAGAGATTTTTGATATACATTCTCAACGAAATGGCTGATGCAGAAAGATATATGTTCAACAAATAAATTTGATATTTTTCCTGGGTCTTGATTTCTACCGATCAATGTTGAGTTGTACGATTATGTGTACATTATTTGAATTTATTCAGGTAAATATTTAAATATATATATATTTAGATATCCGATATAATTATTTTGACTTCCACGTTCGAGCCCTTCAAAAATTGTACGCTGTATGAGTTTTAATGATGCCAAAAATGTTCTTCTTTTATACTTGGCAATTTGGATTTGAAAGATCAAATGATGGCGGAAGTCGATGTGTGTTTTCTATTTAACGTGGTCGGTAGCCAAAGTTGCACAGTCACGTTCTAGTGTGCATCCGGGATTACTTTTTAAAATACGAAAGTTTGAAACAAAGTCATTAAAAATGTTACCCTTGTTCAATTGATGCCAGAGTTTCTGTGTTGAATTTTAGCAGCGCGTACAGCGCGTGTCGTCGAAGCTCGAGCCGAGCGTCGTAGCCGGGACGACCACAAGTGGACGGGGCCAGGGGCTGCTTCACAGTGCGCTGGCATGGGGATATGCGTAATGTCAGGTTTGCTTATTGATGGCATGAGTTTCTTGATGCTATCTGGATTGAAGTGGGTGACCGAGGGAGGGGGGGTATGCGCCTTATTATTTCCCCACCCGATCTTCCCTCACAGGTAGACAGACCACCACTCAGAATGGTTAATAGGGCCAACACTTCAGCCAAAGTCGGGAGTCGGGACGCTTGGACCCAAGTCTGGGCTTTTGTCCTGTCTTCAGCTTCCAACGACCTCACCAATATCACAGGCTCGCTTGTTTCATACCGATCCTGACCACGATCAGTGATCCCAGAGGGAGCTGGTTCCCGCTATGCATTACGTGGGTTCTAGTTAGAACCACCCACCCACTGGATACCAGACCCGATGATTCTCACTACGCATCAAGGGTCCGGTACCACCCGATGTCCACGTGACCAAGACTAGAGGAATAAGGCCGTTTTCCAATACTCAACTTCGGCTCCGTATGAGGCTTGAACTGCTTTTTACTACCTGACTTTGAAGCTGTAAGCCCACTTATTAGTCTAATAGTGCCACAAAATATTAAATAAGATCCAAGAGCGCAAAAATTACTGTAATCAAATTTGATTTAAACGCTTCAGGCCCAATATCGGGGATTGGTTTCGGGGATTGGTACACTGAGATCTTTAAATTAACGCGAACATAACAACTAGAATTCTCCATTCTAAAACCACTGGTGCAAAACATCGTGATTCGGGGCAAGCGTTTGCTTAGTTACATAAGAGACGCCTTGCAACAATACACCGTTCTCAAAGGATAAGAACGGAACCAGTCCATTCCAGAGATGGTGGTCGCTATGCAAAAGCTTGCTCCCGCAAATCATGAGGTGTAGCAACAGTGTCTTTAGTATGGGGAATTAAAATTGTTACGTTTCTTTGCAATCAGATAACACAGTGTACCAAATTTTATTCAAATTTAACTCATAAGTGGCTTCCTCCAGTTTTCCGGAAATAGCCGAAATATTTCGAAGTCGTCCCGTCTGTATGTGGTATGTTCGGATGGTACCGTTAATGTTCGGTTATTTCCGGCCGGTACGTACATTATGATGCACGCAGGCAAGCTGTTGAACGTTAACTCCCGTATCCTAATGGCACCTGTTGGTCCTACAGTATTTGACATTACATTGAAATGGAAGGTCTCTCTTAGAAATCTCCCTAGAAGAGAATCTAGGACGAATTAGGACAATGGCAAGTGCCTACACAAACAGGGTGCATTACGGAAATCGAAAACACCTGGGCTCTTAACTTGACCCTTGCTATATATTCATTTATATCAGTGGGCGATGCCTGACCTACAGAGTAAGATTTTTTTTATCAAGAGTAGAATCTTTGGGCGGGGAACCACTGGCAGACTAGGTTCTAGTGCCAGTGAACCAACATAAAGATCACTGATCACAAACACCCAAAATTCCTCCGATATCCTCTACCAACCTTTGCTGGTTTCCCTTTGCTGCTTTTTTTTATTTGCCTTGATTTTTTTTTCAGTCGGAAAAAGGAACAAGATGTAAAACAGAAACTTCAGATCTCCGAATAAGCGTCGTTCAGTCTGCTTGTAGCCAGCTGCGGTATTACTGTTTATCCACTGTCTGCTGCAGTGTAATCGATCAGTTTCGGTATATTTTGGTCCACAGGACTTTCACATGCTAAGGTTTATCGTGTAGACCGTTGCTCTTGAACCTGCTTAATTCCCGTTAGCGTTAGCTTTTCCCGCTATTTAAAGAGGCGATTAAATCGCTGCCCAAAAGAACACATATTTGCAAAGTAAGCATTGCACAATTAGTTGTGAAATATAATTATGCGCTTGTAGTTCCTCATTTTTCACTTTATCACCCTGTTGGCCGACGCCGCGTTCAGGAACCTGTGTTATTTTATGCACCTGTAACCAGGTCGGGTTGTCACTCTGCTCTTTTTCAAATAGTTTGACACGTTGACAGTTCAACCCCCCTAAATTGCTTTGTAAATAGATAAATTTAAGAGGCAACGAGATACCCTGTTTCACCTGTCTTTATTAAAGTGGAGCCACGCGGTAACACACCGATGCATCGTCTGTTCGGTGACTCGTAAACACACAAGCCCGCTGATTGGTCGAACCAAATAACTATTTCAGGGATATTTTCTAAATAACCCTTAAACCCATAAGAATTTGGTTTCACCTTCAAGGTGTTCACCTCGAATCGTCGCAATTTCAAAGAAAAATAACTTTATGCGTACATAGTTAAATGTACCCTGCAAATAAATTGATTAAAAAATTTACACGTGCAGTGCATGAACAACGAAACACAAAATCTGCTTGCAAGCCCACTAAGAAAAACCACTTAGTTGGTCCCTTTGACCACCGTTCGGTTTATGAGGTCTCGATTTCCTGTACTGTTTGATCTTTCCTACAGATGACCGCTATGCAGACACTACCCGCTGATGCTGCGCCAGTCCAGTGAGAAAGCAACCACACTTGCCCGGCTGGTTCCACCTGCTGCAGTCTGATCTTGTGGATCTTGGACATGCTGCCCTGCGCCCAATGTTGAGACATTTTATTTATTTTTTTTAAGTTTTCGGTTTTTGCGTTTCTGCAACTTTTGCGAAAAAATAGTTTGAAATCAGTTTCAGCGACACACCTCCTGGCAAATTACACAGGTACTAGGTCAGTGTAACGGACAGAAAAACATGTTATGTGGTGGACCTCAAGAATTACCCATATAATGCCATCTTTGTCGACAGAGCCTAATTCACCCATTTATCTTATTCCTCATCATAGGCCACCTGCTGCAGTACCGGCTTCACCTGTTTCCTGCCACCCTACAATTGTCAGCCAGACGGTTCTTGCCGGACGTAGAATCCCAGCACCGTCCGTCTGTGAGCAAGATAGCATCGAGATATTGAACCGGAAAGGATTGAAACCTAGCATTTATAGTGTCATAATTTCCCCATCTTTCTTTAAGTTCTTTTTAATTTTTTTTCTTAAAGTGATATAGTCGACCTAATATGCAGGAATTTACCTGTTAAGCCCGAAGAAGCATGAAGATACAACGGTTGTGACATTTACAAATGATCATTCAAATAATGATAAACTCATGCAACCTGCAATCGATGGATCCATGTTAGCCCGTGCTTTCCTTTGCCAACTGTCAACTATCTATTGCTTAAATATCGGTAGTAATTATGTTTACGTTTATTCTTGCTCTGTGATCTTTCTAATGCAGTGGGATTATGTAGCTTCCTCAAAGGTCTATTAACGAGCGCTTTTTTAAATTTCGGTGTAGGGTATTTTCTTTAAGCTTTTGCTTTTCAGTTGTGTTTCATTTGATAACTAACCAACACCAAAACAATAAGAGACAGCGGTGATAGACCTGGTCCTCCTTGTTGGAATATTCTGACATTGGGTGCAGTGCATGTGATGGTTTAGTTCGATCAGTCACAGGGAAAAAATACGATTCCTATCAACGGAGCATCTCGGGTTGCATTAATCTATAAAAATGCGCCCATAGAAAACTGTGCACAATAGAACAGAAAGGGCGCCGCCTGGTGACTCTCAGGAAGAGGTTGGCCCATGGGTATGTAAACGCATAGACCACCAGATCCTAATTCCCATTCTCAAAAAAGTAACAAAATAGTATTCCGTGATCTGCGTGGCGCCCGACTATGGGCAAATTCACCCCTCGGTAAGGGGAATTTACGTATAGTTGAAGAATTCCAGCCCAAAAATTCCACGAAGCTGTTTTTGATTGTGAAAAAATTCCTGTATTTACTCCATCTGGCCCATGTAGATTCAAAACGATGCGCTTGCAACATATTGAAAGAAGAGATAGCAGTGTCGAAGAGTAAAAAAGGGTAATGTAAGTGCGTCATGCGCATTGCGCGCTGAACGCGCTGACATCCCGGCTTCACCCGTTAATAATAATATCAAATAACATCAAATAAGGCGCTAATACATTGAAATTAATAATAAGAATATTAATCCTTAAATGTGTACTTGAAGAGATGAGTTTAAGATCCTTCTTAAACTGCAGAGAGAAGGGGAAGATCGAATGGCTTTGCGATCTAAATCAGAGATTTTAAGTTTCCTTACTTAGAAATTAATAATTCTGGTCAATTCACCAATAAATCCAGTTGAAACTATTGTCGCAATTGGGAATTTCCACAAGCAAGGGGGGCGTAAGCGCAGGGCGTGCATGTCACGTGCTGGGGGAACCAACTGTCGGCTTGGCTTGGCTTATCGATTCCATCATTTCCTTCTTCATGTTTACTAAATTGAATTAGGAACCACTGGTGGAGTTTTTTGGGGGAGGGGTTGTATGCACACGCCCCCATAGACCTTTTTTCATAACTTAATTTGAACAACCCCACCTCCTCTTCACAAAATTCAGCCCACTTCCCACGCCCTCTCAAGCCGACCGCGTCTCTGCAACCAAACAAGTACAGCAATGAGATCTATTTTCTGCCGCACTTTTCCCTTTTAAGGGGACTTTTCCGCGAGCTGCTGTTCATTGATTTGTGGTGACTGTTTCAGTTTTGATTTAAACCAAATGTACTGCGTCTAGTCACATGTTCCGCTTTGGTTGCAAGTTGTCATTTTTAAGATAGCCAATAGACCCTTCACTAATAAATTCCAATTTATGCGTCCATGCGCGTAAATGGCATGTGGAGGCATAAAGCTTGAGCGGCCATTGAAAATGTACAACGGCACAAATTTCAACGTCATTTTCTTTCAGTTTCAACACTTTTTTCACTTTTGTCTTCGGAAAATCCTCTAAAATCATCAGCCCTTCTCAACGCCCTCTTTGGGCGCTGGGTGGCGAGCGAATTTGGAAGAAACTGAACTTCGTATCGCTGGTTCACAAACGACTACTAAATGCATGTACCACGGTCGCATCTCTACCAACAAATGAGATATATATGCAACCATCAAATTGAACACTTCCAACCAACGTGGCTCTTCTCAACCGATGAGGGGGTGCTTCTACTCGAGGCGGATAGGGTGTTGTGACTTGTCCAAATGCATTTATTGATAATGTCAAACTCGTGCATGAGTGACATGGTCGTGCAAGAAAGGCATCTCCTCGGTTTTGTGTCTGCCCCCGTTATTTTTATTACAACTACGGCAGCCGCATCCAAGGTGACCGGAAAACAACTCCCCGACTCTTTTTTGTTTAATTTTCAGTATTGATGCCCCCACAGATCAGCGGCCCCTTTAAAATTGTTCTGCTTCCACTATCTCACAAAACTTTCCATCCCCCGGGACTGATTCTTAATTATTTTTAGAAATTGGCATGTATTTTTTTTTTAATTCACCGAAGGTCTAGGAGTTTTTTACTTTAGGCCAGCTGGGTAGAAAGTTTGCATAGATTGAAAGCAAACTTCCACAACTAAGACAAGATACAGACTGTATTTTCAATTTAAGTTCAGGTATAATTTTCGTCACAATTGGTGTGCGTAGGTTTAAATACATGTACTTCAATTTACTTTTCATTTCTCGTCTTTTCCCTTTTATGGTAAATGTCAGAGAATGCATACATGTAAATGTACAGTACATACATGTACATGTATAGTATTTTTATTCCGTAAAGCTGGTTTCAAAGAGCCTACTGTGTCGATATCGAGATTAGATCACGGCCAAAAATAAGTTGACGAATAAATGCTGTACAAGAATTGGTCATTATGTACAGTTTGTATGAATTTTCACTTATTTTTTCTTCCGTTTGGTGGTGTTGTGCCGCCCCCTGCGCTGCGCAGGCCGAGTTTGGGGAATCCCTGGCTTAAATGCATCGTCTGACATCGACAGTGACTAAAACACAGGTGACGCGCTGATTGGTCAAATCGAATAACAACTTCTGTGACGGTTTCTAAACAATAAAAAGTGCTTGGTATTTTCTCTGAGGTTTTTACGTTAAACAGTCGCAAATATGAATGAAAAAGAACAGCTGCATATATTCATTATCATATTGATTGATTGAAATAAAGGTATTTTCAGAAGAAAAGTGCTGAGAGGCAGAAATGAAGAATACGAGCTCTGAGCAGTATGGGGTAGGTATTGGATAGAAACCGTTACAGGCTGCGGGTCGATCGACCTTAATGCGCATAACGATGCGTAATTCCGTCAAAACGGCAGTTCGATTTTAATTTTGGGTGATATAGGCCAACACACGTAATTAATTCTGTGGACACAAGTCTCATTTATTTCTAAATATCTTCTAAGTTTGGACATTCCTTAGTCACCTGATTGTAACCGGTCTGGACCTACACTAAAGGAAATCCGACGGAAACTGCGTTCCCTTCTATGACAACATTCTAGTCCGGCCGTTAGACTGAATACAGTGTGTTGATTGTTCATACAGCCAGTGGTTCTCTGTACATGTACATGTACATGTACATACAGCTCGCATTATTCACACATGCTGTAACCGTGCACATTCGAGGTCCAGTGCTTCAACGTCGTCGGCTGTTTCTTCGTTTCTTATTCTTAAAGCCTTCAGATATTCCTTCATAAATGAACAACCTCGGGAGGCTTTAGCTATTGGCTCTGTCTAGCGTCAACTGGCGTAAGGTTGGGAAGCGACGGCGTGAAAAGAGGGATTTTCGTGTTCATCATCGGGGAAGTTCTTTATGCCACTCCGAGAGCTCGCCATGAATAGCCGTGTTGTCACACGGGATGTCACGGCACGATTTCGGGAAGGGGATTTCCATGCGTCGTATACGGTCCAGAATGAACTCGGAAGGTGAGTTTTCAAACTTCTTGGTTTTCTACATACAGACATACTCGATACTGAATGCTCCTATCACAACTGAGCATTATTTTCCTACGTAATCATGATAACTGAGCATTGGTTTCCTTCTCTCATGTCTGTTTGCTTGTTTAAAATGCCATTGGCATGATTGATTTTGATTGATGCCGATACATGTATTTCACAATTTCTTGCGGCCAGAGGGTTGTTCCATTCGTGCCATTGTAGACATGGAGAAGTATGATGCTATTTTTTATAGTATTTGATTTATTGCATTCACGTCTAAGCAAAGGAGCAACTTTCCCTTCACACTGCGGAGGGATTTGCATGTTTTCCTCCTTTTTTGCTGGAGCATAATAAAAATAACAAACCTTTTTGGTACAGTGTGGGAGATATTCATAGCGGATTAATATTGAAATTTCAGGCACATTAATGTCGGGAGTTTAGTCAATAATTAAGATTTTCCCCGTTGGCAGCCTGACAGCAATACTATTTTGCCAGTTTGAGTTTCAAGTGTAAAATATGGAATAGCCATCAATTAACCAATCAGAGAGAAGAATCAAGACTCAGTGACGTCATCCCATCTGCGAGAATGACTTAAAATATTGGCTTTCAAAAATTCATGACTTGTCAGGAATAGCACGGGCTCAACCAAAATGTGTCTCAGTTGAATAAGAGTTGTAAGTTCTAACAATAAAAATTGTTCAGTCAGGCCTATAGGCCTGTATTAATTTCATTTAATTGTACACATGTTGCTGTTTTAGTTTTATGGCATAGGCTATTCTTATGTATCTAACTTAAGTGTGCAACTTCAAGCTATCCATGCTAATTTGTAATCGCTTTTTAGCATTATAAAATGTGCACACCTGACCTTAAACATACATTGTATGTTGCATGTATAATGCAAGACATGGGGTAGGCTACAGAATGTGCCAAACTGTGATTTGTAATATCGTGGAGGTAGTATCCTATCCCTTTCTCAAGGTAATTTCTCTGGTCTGGGATGGGCACGGTATTTAACTTCAACTTTTAAAGCATTCCAAGTTCAACCACAATAGCTGGTTGTGGCTTGATTTTAACCAACTAACCGCCCGTTTATTCAAGGTATTTTCTGTGGAGACCATTGTTTTGTTTGACAGGAATGTTAGCCTCGGGCTGTGGAGAGTATTGATTATCCATTTAAAAGTCTACGTCAGCAAGGTCGAAAAAGTGAAAATTTATTGACAGATTTCTGGGATGGTACACACGTGCGTGTACATCTACATCATATCAGGGACTGTGCATGTAGTGCCTCTGAATTTGACCTGCAAAACTCAGTGACACATGACATGGTGATCGGATGCTTAACACTGCTGATGAGAATTGAGAATTTTTTGTTTTCATCTCGTCTCCTACAAGTACATGTAGTTGCATGCTTGGAGAAGGCTTCAACGTAACAATAAATCTGAGCTCAGTGTTTAAGACTAGAGCCAACTTGACAGTCTCTCACATGCAAGCAGCGTCAAGGTCTTGAAACAGATTAGAAATGGACGCCCTTGTTGGCATGCAGCAAAATGAGTACTGAGCAAACTTCACCTCCATACTGCAGAGAGTTCATAGAAGTTACATGTGGATTTTCATCCTGTTATTTCCTTTCATTTGTTTTTTCAAATGTTTTCAGAAGGCCTCCTTTTTTTCATGCAATTTTCCAAAAGTTTGTGTTATCAAATTACACATGACATCAGACAACCGGGTATATTTTCTGTCAGTGACACAGGAACACAGCCATCTGTTCATGAGTCCAAAGTTTTAATTCTTGACGCAAGTCTATTGCTACTGGTACACATATGAAATAGTCTGTGAATTTGGTCATATAAGGCTTTTCAAAGGGATCCGGTTTAGTACATGTACATTTTTTTTTTAAATGAAATTCAGAGTTCATGTCTTTCCCAAGGTGCTTTGCAATCCGAGGCCAGAGTTGAATGTTTTCATACCAAACTTCCACCCCACCCCAATTTGTTTTCTTGACTTTTGTTCCAACATTGAATCGGTGACCTGCTTTTCTGGGCTGCCAGATTTGTCATGCAAAGATTGGGGAGTCCTTGTTTTGGAAGTTCTCCCATCCTGTTTCACAGTGAAAGGGTCACAGAATGTTTGTGTTAAACTACTTTTATCTGCATGAAAAATGGTAATCATTGATGTTGATCCAGTAGTAATACACAACATGTACATGTAGGGGAACATGTGCAGGTGTGACAGTCATCTTGTACATTTCTATTGATAACATTCTGAACTACATGTATTGTAACAGACCGCTCACAGAAATAGAATGGAAAGTGAAAAAATCCTAGGGTTTTCATTGATGACAGTGGAATTACGTACGTCTAGTAGGCGTAATTGATTCACTGCTAAATTTATTGGTTTCTAGTCTAACCATGTCTAAGTGATGTGGCATGGTTTGTCTAGAGTCTCAAGGAATGCCCCTTTACAAACCACCACACCTCACCTGAGACAAAGAGCCAAACCGAAGTCATCCGTGGGCAGTTTCCAACACAGTTTCAAGTTGCACCACATATGGGTTGTCCCATGCAAGGGTACCCCATTTTATTCACATGTTCATTTAGGAGTTGTTTACCCCCCTCCAAAGCTGCTGTGCGCACGCATGATTTCACCCGCCCCTGTTCAGCCCCAACAGTGGTGCTCACTGGTAATTGTGTCCTGCAGCCACCTTTACAATAAAGGTGTTTAGCATCATTCGCATGGCTTCATGTGCCAAACTGGCTGACTGGCGTAGGCCCGGATCAACAACCTGTGAACTGCCATGGAGAACTGTCAACCCTGAGTCACTGCCCCTTGCTGTGCTTCCTTATACCCCTCGAATGACGCAAGCAAACTGCAGTACCCTAACGTTCGTCCCTACTTTCGTAAACAGGCTAATATGGGAAAAATTGCCCCTATTCATATACATGTACATCAGCACTTTGGTCATACTACATGTAGTATGCATGCCCTACATTGTACATGTACCTGTTAACTTAAATTTGGTCATTAATTAATTCGTTTTCTACCCTAGTACAACTACATGTAGTACATGCAGAGCTCTTTTGCTGACGGTTTTGAGTTTTTTAATTTCTTTACAGCACATCTGTTTTTTTTTTTTTTTATTCCACTCACACATTTGCTGCATAGTTTTATCTCGTACCAGAACCAACTTGGCACAGGTGGCTTGTGCGTAAAGTACTTGCCTCTCACCACTGTGGTCCTGGGTTCGATTCCCAGCCCTACCATATGTGAGTAGAGTTGTACGTTATTTTTCTCCTACATGTATGCCACGAGGGTTTTTCTCTGGGTTCTGCGCCTGCATTTTTCCTCCCTCCGCGATAAACCAACATTTACATAGTTGTGTTCCATGGTCAATTTGAGTTGTCTGCTGGCTGACTACAGTAACTTTGCATGCATACATGTGGCTCGTCCATGTTGTAGCTGTGTTCTTCGCAATTCAGTGTAGGGGTGGGAAGTAAGGATGATCAGCCCTGCCCCAATAAACAATCTTTATGCCGGCAAGACGTTTAAATGCATATTTGTGTGTACTTGTTAGTGTACAGTACGATATGTTCATCCAAATAATATGTACCAGTACCAGTACATGCACAGACTACAGTATGTCTGTGTTTTCTGATGAAAAAAAGTATGTAGGCCCCTAGGGTGCTGGTACGCGTATATTCAAATGCCAAGTTTTTAAAAATGAAGGTTGACAGGCAGTTTTTAACTGTAACAGACTTTGTACCCATAGATTACTTATTAACCCTAACTCCCTAGGGTGTGTGCAAAATCATATTAAATTCGGAGGATTTAGGACTGTTAGGGTTAATAAGAACTGAACACATTGAAGGTGCCCAGATGAGGAGGGCAACATGAAGTGTACATGTACATGTACATTTTTCCCATGAAACAAACTTTCAAGGAGTAAAGGTATTCTGACTTCTTAACACACTTGTCTTCATCATATTTGTAATAAAATTGGTTGATGCACACATTGTACAGTGTATGATTGTACATGTACACACACCCATACTAGTTTAATTGGGAGAGTTGCAGTGCTAGTTGGCCCCACCATTCCAATGTACCTGCATCCGAACTCAGACCAGTCTGGCGCCCAGTAAGTCTGTTTTAAGTAAACAACTCAAGGTTTCAGTTAGGAAAAGAGCAAAAAAAAGAAAGCCCTTCTCCAGATGACACCCAGAGAAACCTTCAGAATAAAATTGAAGCAAAGCTTGGGGGGTTGGGGGAGAATACAGCTTACTGGTACATTTACCTAGTGCAACCTCACTCAAAAGGCCTGTTTATTTTCACAGTCTGCAGCACCTTTCCAGCCAAGGATATTCCCAGTTTTTAATGGCCCAATAAAAGTGGTTTTCACCTGGCAGCGAAACCTTTATTATGCGCTTGCATAATTTTTTTTCCATACAGACTTGCCACCCCCAGCGTGGTGCCAGACACATGCGAGGCCATGTGACTCTCAGCATGTGATAAGTACCAGTAACAATGTGCACAGCGCGTGTTATCTCACAGAAGCCCATCTTAAAGAAACAACTGTAAAAACTATTGTAGATAAAGATGTCTTCACAGAAATTAGCTGTGGATAAAATGCATTTTGCACCGTCACTTGTGATGCGCGATGGGTTGACAAGTAACAGGGTATTGTCATTGTAGGGCTTCATTCCCACACTGCCATGACTTCCGTGTCATGTGATTGAAACTTAACGAGCTTGTCTAGCTCGCATGAGAGACAGTTTGCTTGGGACAGACTGCTACAGGGTAAATACCGGTGTCCATTGTCCAGAAATTGAAATGTGGATGTGTCCACCGGGTAAATACTGGTGTCCCCTGTCCAGAAATTGAAATTCTTAAGAAATGTTCTCCAAATTTGCAACACGGCACATGTACGCTCCAAGACCTCCCGTTTAAAAAATTGATCACAGTTACATGTACATACATGTACATGTAGAAATGTTATGAACTCCTGAATTTGTTAAACACACCAGTGCGTTGACATGTACAGTGTATGTATGGTGTATATATGTACATGTACCGTACCTCAACTGAATTGAAATACATACATAGTTTCAGTTGTTCATGCAATGCCGGTACATACTGTACACTGTACATGTACAATTGCACCATTTTCATACCACAACATGGAGTACTACGGGGTAGCTCTATGGTAAATGTACATGTACCGGGACATGTGTGCAGTGGTACTGGTTGCCAGAAACCAGCAACCACATGTACCAGAAAACCATTGACTCCAATTCTTTCCACTTTACCCAGCTTCTCGTCACGCATGCTTGGCCACTAGTCTTGCAGAAAGATACACAAGTATTTTTTTGTTGCCATGGTAATCAAACATAGAGTCTGGGCTCCGCTGAAGCTTGTGGAATCTTTTTTTCTGTTGGGCACATTGGTTCTGACCCACTGGAGCAGTGAACTTCACTTTGTCATCAGTTTTGTTCTGTGTACATGTACCGGTACATGTGCGTAAAATGTGTTCTGTAGTCAATTAAACTCTGTATTGTACAACAAAATCTCACTCAGATTGTGTTGGCACCTCTGCATACATTGTACCAATAGCTTGTTGCTTTGACCCATTAGAACATTGTGGTTTTCTTTCAAACTGAACAGTCTTCCTGTGCACAGTTTAGTTTCCATAGCTACCAGTATTCCTGTGCACAATTTGGTTGCCGTTGCTACCAGTATTCACAAGAGTGTTGTGTTGATTTCTTGTCACTGCTTACCTACCAGTGCATTGCATTCAACCAAACTTTTACTGCCACAGAGTGACACCTTCAGGTACTGTGTTCTTTTGCTAATGCTAAGTATTGGCAACGTGTTCAGGCTTCCCTTGACTGCAGTAGGAAAGTTGCCCTGTCCTTGCCATGCAAAATCAACCAAAGCTTAACAGAGTGATTCAAAAGGAGACGGAAAATAACAAGAACTGGTGTAGTGAAAAGAAAAATTGTAGAAGTTTTCAGTTCCGATCAGTGATTAGCCTCAAGATACCAGTACTTACTGGAACCTCTGAACAACATGCGTACCAGTACATTTAAATATGTCCTCCCTACCAATGCCAAGCTTTTGGGAAGGAGTTCTTTTGTTTCTCGAGGGAGTACTTGATGTGAAGTGGCTTTGAAGATGTTGCCTTCCATTGTGGTGGTCAGTATGGGTCTTTTCAACCAACGGATCTGCAGGTTTGACCACTGACCAAGTGACCATTGTGTTTAGGCCCAATTGGTCAGTCCTTGGTTGAGCTGAGTTAATGGGGCTCCAGCAGACTGTTGTGGGAGCAAGGTCACATACAATGCTGGTGGGGGTGTTGTGGGTTTTTAATGGATGTAAAAGTACTTTGTGCCCCAAGTCCAAACGTGAAATCTCTCATACATGTACTCAGGAGACAGTCAA
>NW_019091444.1:311038-338373 GCF_001949145.1 Acanthaster planci
GTGAATATTATACTTACATGTACATGTACTTCCTCCTTCTGTGGAGAGTGGATGGAGTCAAGTGCATTTGAAGCTCAAAGATCTTCAAGGAAATTACATGATAAAGAAACATGGATGCACGTTACGTACATGTACTTCCACTCCCTCTGTTTGTATGCTGTTGAAGGTGATTATACACCTGTTCTGAAACGGTACACAGTTTGTATGCACCCTGACATGTACCACCCCCACTGCCCACAACACCCCCCACCCCCAGTCCATACTTTCAATGACATCAATATTATTATATATTTATATTATATTGTTATTATCGGTGTTAGAGGAGAAAATCACAAATTAATGAGGCACCTAAAATGTACATGTATGTACGTGTGTACCTGTGCCTCCCATTTAAAAAAACTAACTGCACAGAACTTCAAGTTGCTGCTCATGTCTGAGAGTGTTTGTTTTACCGGGTGCGTACAGTGCACATTGTACATCATATAGGCAGGTGCCAGGCTTTAATATCAAAGATGATAAAAATGCTAATGGCAGGTGTCAAACTAATTAAAACATATACCGCTTCATATACATGTACATCAAAGATTGTACCATGCATCATCAAAATTGCTACTGGTACCAAGCCAGAGAGGGGGGGAAGGGGTTGGTGCATCGATCGCCTGCCCCTTCTGCACTCGGATTAATTATTAATCAAAGGGGGATCTGCTGGGGATTTGCTAGGCACTGGGATTATAGAACTGATTAATGCCGAATGGAATTTGGATTACAAATCTGATAAGAAGGCATAAGGTATGTGACCTTCACGATCCCATGTCCAACAAAATATGCACAAACTTCTAACATAAATTGACCCCTGGGTCCTGACACCCCCCTCCCCAACTGAAAGGTGACAATCGGCTTTATTCCTGTGTGATACATAATAAAGACATTAACGGATTGTTAGGGCTACAGTTGGATCTCATTGGTGCCCTGCTCATGTATACACCACGGACTGATGTGTTCTCAGTTCTCAAAAAAGTGGAGAAGTGTCACCACAAAACCTTCCATAACCTTTAAAATGTCAAGAAGGGCAATTATTCGGTTTGTGATTCATTTTTTCAGTTTCAGTAAAATTTACTTCCGTCTTATGATGCACAGACCAACAGCTGAGTAAACTTAACTGCAAGACTGCAAATGCAAACAACATTTCTTTCAGTTTCTGAAGGTGAAGATGTTGCTCGGTGGGCACAGTAGTCTTTGCTTCCAGGGACACAGAGATAGCCTTTAGACCAACCCTAAAGAAGCAAAAGGAGCAGTGAGAATTCATGTTCACGGGACATTAAACATCAAGGAAAGGCTGTGGCTATATTTAAACCTTTTGGGGGTGCATACAAAAATGTCAACATGCCATAGTGAGACTCAGCATGTGCGCTAACAGACCACATTGGCACATATAAGGCAGGGAAAAAAAATCAGAAAGTACACATTTCTGCTTCAAGGTCCTGTGCAAAACAGTGTCAGTCACTGTTCTCTGGTTGGCAATCAAGGCACAAGCTTGAGTAGCAACCATACAAAAGCATAAACCAAATACATGTAGTTCACCAGAGTGTTTGGAAGGATCTTCATAAAATTTACGCCTTTATTCGGGACTCTGTCAGTGTCTTGCAACAATTTTATTTCTTTACACTATTACGGTATTTCAGTGAAGCATTTTTACTCTCCTTTGTGGTGGTGCGTTGAGGTGGGGGGTGCAGCCTGGGAAACCCCAGGATGTGGAAATTAATGGGGTTGGTATGCAGAAGGTAGCAGTCTAATAAAGGATTGATAACAAAAGTTATTTCGGCTTTGCATTGCTGGAATTCCTGGGGGATTTTTTTTTGGTTGGGGTACAGACATGTTGGTGTCTTCAGCCAACAACAAAGCCTATGCCGATTTTTATACATGTGTAAACTTACACAGCCCATTACACAATTAGATTGCTGGAGATTTGAGAGGGTCTGGTGCCTGCTTTCTCTACACAGAAGTGCTTTGGAGTTGGAGAACAAAGGTCTTGGTAGATAAGGCAGACTCCACACTCCCTGTCTGTGTAAATTTTATAGACCCTTTCAATATTATGGCAAAGAGGGTGGCAGTGGTAACTGTCTGAAGTTGTTCAGAATTACTTCCTTGTACTCTCTTAAGGGCACTTGTTACAATGTACTGGTAGTTCTGTACATGCCATTGCTTCAGGTAATTTTGCCGGAAAGGAAAGGAAAACCATTGGAAGACGTGCACATTCAAATGAAAATCCTCGCTGAGTTTCTGTACGATAATTTACGGTACTTTGTTTGAGTTAGCCTCTGCTGTGGTTGCTGACACATGTTTGTCATCAGGAAAGAAAAAATTCCCTGAACCTCAGGTACATACATGTACATGTGCATGGTTTACGGCAAAGCGCAAAATCCTGTGGGTATGTGATGAGGGAAATTAATGTTCAAAACTTCCAGAAACTGTGAACAAACCCTGTAATAGCTTTCCTGCATGCCTAAAAAGGATGCAGTTACATGTATATCATATTGTAGGCATGTTCTTTGAAAACTTGTACAGAGTACATGTACAGTACTACATGTATATGTACATAAGTAGTGACAAGTGTTATACAATTGACTGACATTGTATTTCACATGCACACAGTGGGTTTTGTTGACATGTTTACATGCGATCAAATTTCCTGTCATTATACATGTACATGTAGCTTGTCAGAGTCTACTTTGGTGTATGTACATGTACATCACTGCTTCGTGTAAATAGCCTCGTGGACTTTTGGACAATTTATTTCAAAGTCGAAAAATAATTGTCACAGATTGTGATCAGCTTCTGTATACATGTAAACATGTAGTCAGATATGGTATTCCATTATGAAACCAAACTTTTCCAAATTTTATTTTTTTAAATTTGAATATATGTACCTGTACCTGTAGAGCTAGTTTTGAAACTGTTTGTTGTTTCTGTGCACTTTGTAGGGGGCGCTTTGCTGTGGTGCGCAAGTGCACCTGCGTCAGCAGCAGCCGGGACTTTGCGGCCAAGTTTGTGCGCAAGCGCAAGATGGGCCGGTCCTGCCGTGAGGACATCCTGAAGGAGATCCGCATCCTGGAGATGTCCACCGACCACCCCCGGATGATCCGGCTCCATGAGGTGTTTGAGACGGCCAGTGAGGTCATACTTGTGCTGGAATTGTAAGTGCTGAGGAAAAACAAACAAACAAACACCCCAACACCCCAACAAACAAACAAACAAACAACCCAACAACCCCAACAAACAAACAAACAAACACCCCAACAAACAAACAAAACAAGAAATTTATTTATCCAGCCTGATGAGTAGGAGTTGAAGTCGCCAGAGCCACTGTTAGAGTTACATGTAAAGGTCATTGGAAGAGTCTTGCATTGTGGAAGGAACTCGTCCAACTTTTTCATCCACATAAATGTGCTAGTGCAGTTCACTGCCCATTTTCAGTAGGATGCCATACTACACTTAAAGCGATACGTGTCCAAAGATCTCACTCAGCTCAGTTTGCTCTAAGACCTAATGCAAACAGAATTGCTTTGAACATGGCCTGAAGACTCATTTTATGGGACACAGTCGTCTACAAGCTCAAAGAAAGACCACTTTTGAATCAAGAAGGGGAAAGTGGCTCTCTCTTATCTTGTGCTCTTGATATCTGATGTCAAAAGCAGGCACTTAGTGGCTAAAATCATTCATCTGAAACTGGAACAGAATGCGAGCATGCAGCTTTGGTTCTCAGAATGGCTGATTTTTGTCACGCCAAATGTTACAAGTTACATTCAGATTTGTGTGCCAACCATTTTGAGCGTTTCCCCTGTATTTCCACGCCTGAATACATTTTATTGAAGGAGATATTGCCAAAGCAGGATAATGTAGCCGGGTGTGACAACCTGACTTCATGAACAAGTTTCTTGGAGGAATCTTTTTTTTTTTATTTGCTTGTCAGCTGGATGCCGTTTTAGCAATTCTGAGAACAGCCTGGTTCTGCTGCGAGACATTGCATTTGATATGAGAATTCGATCAGGAGCTAAACAAACTTGTGAAGGGTGGGTGGAGGGCCTGTCAGCTTCGAGCCTATAATGTGGAGTATGAATTTATCCAGTGGCAAACAATCAGTCACTGTGGTCAGTTAGTGGAATTTGTGCCCAGCAATGCAGGCCAAAACTTAAGTGCAAATTTTGCATTGTTACCTCACTCTATCAGGATTGGAAAAAAGGGAAAAGGAATTTAGAGCATCCGATGTCTGTGGTGACTAACGGGGAACCGCACAATTGTCCTTTTATGCGCAATTTCCGGAATACGCAGCCCCACGCTCGTCACAATACAGTACTTCCTTTATGAGCACCGCATTGCCAACCTGCACCCCCTGACCCAGTAGTACCCTAGTGATATTCTGTTGTCCCAGCAACTTGCACTTTCGGGAACCCGACCCCTCATTAGCAATTTCCAAACCCCCATTCCGTGGGATAATGCTTCCTTTCAGGTTCCATCACCCACACCGTGACCTCGATCCCTCAGAGGTTGGATCCAGGCAGACCCGGGCCCCTGGCCCAACCTTCCCCATGTAGTCAGTGCACCCACACAGGCTGATGGAATGCCCGTGGTTGTCTGGCACCCACCACAAAAAATAAACACTTGCCAGTGTTGTTTTCCCTTGTTTGATGGCTATTATCTTGGAATGATGGAAAACCCACTTCTGTGTAAATGAACTTGAATATGCTAGGTATGGCTACACACAAGAACATCTACTGCGTGTAATTTAGCCAGACTGATAAGAATGTAATTTCCTAATCCTTTGAGAATGTGAAGGTTGGCAGATTAGGGTTATCTCTCTTCAGAACACTAACAGGCGATCACCTTGGAAATATGCCATCCTGTGTAGGGCTTGCGGAAGTTCTGTTTTGTGTTTATGGGATTGTGGTCTAGCCAGTATTTGTGTTGCTCTACCCCTACTCTTAAATTTTTGGGTGTTGACTACCGGCAGCCCTCCTATTGAGTGAAGAGTCAGTCATTGGTTCAATCCCTGCTGCCTAATCTCTTAAGTCTTCTGGCTTTTGTTCTGGTCTGTTACATGTAAGTCAAGCATGCTTGGACTCCGTTATCCTACAGTCATGCTGTGTGATCAGCTAAATCCTGCTGCACTTTAACTGTCTTTTCCTGTATTCCGCTTTTCTGATAATTTAGTGGTTGCCTATTTTCTTGTTTTATGGTTTTCATTTCCGAACAGCGTTCGTTGAATTTTTGACCCAGAAAATAATTAATCATCTGGAGCAGCCACTTCGAGCGTGTGCACATAGCGCGACTGCGTGCGTTTCACCGTGAAAACTCTCCAATCATGCTGGGAGAAGAAAAAAAAAATGGGGGGGAAAATAAATAACTGGGACTGTCTCCCACTCGGCCGTGACAAGGAGAGTAATTGGCACTGCTTGGCGAACAGTGGGAAGCTTGCCTTGTCTGGGCCCTGGTGTCGTAATGTGGCTAACACATGGAGCAATGTGCTGGCCACATTCCGCACAGGGGAGGGGGGAAAAATAAAAGCAAACCCACACAAGGCCTTAGGGATGGAGGGGGTGCTTTGCACAGGTTCTTGGAGGCCTGGCACAAGTTTATTTGGGAGGTCGCAGGAGAGTGTGAACTGTCCATGTGGCGATACCTGTGACTTGCAATGCAGGGACTTGTGGATGAGCCGTGAACCAGTTTTGTCATTTCACATGGGCACAGGCATGCATACATGTACTTACTTGTAACCTTTTACCTATATGTTCCCCCCCCACCACCACAATGTGACCCGAGGAGCTGCATTTGCATCCAACGTGTAGTTGTACCGAATTACCTCTGTCGAATCTCATAGAGGTACATGTATTTATAAGAAATTAGGCCAGAGGTACAGGTTTTGTACATACATGTACATGGGACGTGTACATATGGACAGTAGGTAATGAAACACATGCCCTGAAATGTATTTTTGGAGACAAAAACCCGCAAATATTTGCGGTAATCTCATCAGCAAATGTCACATACTGTACGCGTAATGAAACTAGAATTACAGATTTGTTCACCAGTTCTGTTAACAGGAAAGATCTTCAACTTTTGCACAGATCAAACATTTCCTGTTTGACCCGAAATTCCCACCAGATGTGCAGTTGCCAAGGTACCGGGGGGTTCTGAAAGGCAGGTACATTGTACCTACCCTGCAGTCTTGGTGATGACCCGATTTTTTGGTAAAAACAAAAATAACAATCCTGGTGACCAGTTACGAGTTTGTCATGTACGGGTGCTATTTGAGGCATTCTTTCTCCTTGGTGTTATCTGTGCGGTTGGAGTACCAACTGACGTCACCTTGATAATGGGACAAACGAAACCAACCCCCCATGGCTTGATCCCTCTGCCCCCTCAGCCCTCAACATCCACCAGCCAGCCTCTGATCTGCGGCTCCCAAAATTCCCAACATGTCCCGAACAAATCAACCGACGCAAAGTTTCAAGTGGAGATGCACAAAGAGGGGCTGTCAGTCAGAAGATACGCAGATAGTGTTCTAGTGCCAGCTGGAGTGCCGGGATAGGAACACAAAAGAGACAGGCTGGGGGGAACTGGAGCAGCCTCTTCAGCTTGGCTTCATTTTGAGCGACGGTGGAGAAGTGTCATGATAGGCGTGTAGATTAGGCGGGTATTGGCAGATTTCTTTCAAACCTCCGAGCGTCCATTGTTCGCACAGTCAAAATTTGGATCATTGGAAATTAAAATGGATACCTTGTACAAAGTTTTGCGTGCACCAGATTTTTTTCCAATTTTTTCCCTCCATGAAATGCACATGTGCGCTTGGGCTCACTAGATTGAAACTTGAGACCAGTGCTTATAAACATTTAGAAACTGAACACTTAAATATTGTGAAAGTGCGTGTTCCCCCAGTGTTGCCGCACTATGAGAAAACAGGAAAATGTATCGGCATGTCGTTAAAAATTTCTGGGACCTAGTGATGTAAACAATGGTGGCATCATGTTGCTGATTTCCTGGTTCGCTGCCAGGTTAGAGGTATTCATCTCATGGTTGACGTGTGGGCCGATCAGTTCGCCAAGCAAAACTGATTTGGGAGAAGCACTGCGGAAAATCAGAAGGATATTGAACCCTCCAATGGATATTATGAGACACCTCCGCCCTGATGTAAACTGAGAAGTGTCTGCTTGCCAGTTAAAGAGTATGGTGGCCTGCGTGTCCGGGTGGATCAAAGGACTTGGCAAGAAGGGCTTGTATTCCCTCCCAATCCTCCTTCCCCTATTGTGCGGACACCAACAATCAAACATGGTTCACTTGGCCAGTGACCACGTGGAACATTTTCAGGACTCTCAACATTTGCACGGAGGCACATGACTAGGGCATAAATTGGCAACAGAGAGTCAACAGAGAGTTGTAACTGAGGTGATACATTACATATACATGTACTGTACCTACATGTAAATGTACTTATACATGAACCTCTGTTGATTGTTGCCTTGATTTAAATTTGAGGCACTGGAACATTTTATTTATAAATATATGCATATTTGTCGAACATATACATTCACATCAATGTACTCTTCTGTAGGGTACCCAGCTAATACAGTACATGTACTGCCATTAGCTTCTACTTATTAATGTGGAATACATGTACATCTATGCATGTACATGTATGTAAGTCTCCATACTGGTAGTGTACAGCGCATACATGACCAAACCAAATTATGGAATTTTTTTGGTAAATGTATGAGGTACGTGCACATGTACGTAGGCCCTGGTTGACTACAGTCGACTGTGATTCCAACAACTCGATTCATTGTCCCCCTACTCCACTCCTTCACCATCTTCATTTCAACTGAGTGCAAGAATCTTTTTCCTCCTACAGCTGCTGTTGCCCAGGTCACACCCAAACCCCCAGCCAACCTCAGTCCTGCGACTATGATTTTTGGTTTTTGGGGGAGTCGGAGCGATCTCCAGGGAAATGCTCTTGTTAACCCCCACTCTTTGTGTACATTTCCAGGGGACACCTGCTAAATGGATTGGTCCCCCGACCAGATGTTAGATCCATGTATCGATGATTGATTTTAATACAGCACGCCCCCCCTGGGGTAACATCCAGGGCCTGTCCGAAGAGATTAAGTGAATTGTGAGTCTGCTTTTGTTGTACAAGCCTGATTTTTATTCCAGGATGGGCTCTACACATGTACTTGCTGATTGTCAGAGCAGAATGAAAGCATAAGTTTGTTTTGAAGATAGTTAGCGTTCCCACAGTCTTGAGAAATCCTGGAGAGAAGTTGTCTTGGAAAGTCATGGAAAAGTCACGGAAATCATAATCCTGCAAGGGTTGCTTTTGATGGGCTGCTTTTTACGTACCGTGATAATGGAATGATAGGTTTGTTGGCTTCACTGTAGCAGTGGCTATGGCAATCTAACAGTTCATAATACTAAACAGTTTTTCTCTACAAAATGGTGCTAAATGTTGTCTGACATGATCATGCATGTACATGTGTTTTAGTCAGAGAAAGTCCTGGAAATGTGGAATTTGTTTTCCCAATTCCTGTGGGCACCTTGATAATATGGGCGATTCACAATAGTGCACCATAAAGTGTTTGCAACGCATTGGCCAATCATAATGCACGAAATTTGTCAACCCTTTCCAAACGCACATTGGGTCGATAAATTTCCGGCATTGTGATTGGCCAACGCGTTGCAAACTCTTGGTGGCACACTATTGTGAAACGGCCGTATTGATTGCTGGAATCAACAAAAGTTTTGAGTAACTTGGGCTTGTAAGTCTGTGTGACCTGTACACACATCACCCTGATATGCACTCATAACTCGCAAGAGCACTGAAAATGCCTGTCAAATACAGTTGAAACTAATTTTTTGGCTGAATACACACAAGCCCATAGTATTATTGTGTGCGAGGAAAATACTTGAGCGTTCCAGTGGTGCCTGAGCATCCTTCCATTTACACTGTAATATCTTATCGCAGTGGACGCAGCCATCTTGTAAACCGGCAATGAAGCCGTTTTGAGTTGCGTGCCAGTGGACAAATATAAAACATAGATCCAATTAAGCCGTACTTTGAGCACGATTAAAAACTAACCATAACAGGAAGAGCCATGCTTTTTGTTTACCTTTCCCATTGTACATGTACTTGTATGTTTGCATGTCCTGTTAACCTGTACTTGCAGTTTCGAATCATGTTCTTTTCTGCGTGTGTGTTTAATCTATTTTAGTGCTGCGGGAGGAGAGCTGCATCCCTACTGCGTGGCGGAGAAAGAGGATGCCTTCACAGAGCAGGACGTAGTGAGGCTGGTCCGACAGATATTGGAGGGGGTTTACTACCTGCATCAGAACAACATCGTCCACCTCGACCTCAAGGTACATGTACATGAAAAAAGCCTCCGCTCGTCCTCGGACCTTCCGGGAGTTTAAACGTTTCTCTCCACCCCTCATTTGATCAAGTTCATCCTCGGCAGCCTTGAAATGAGAGCTGTCTTTGTGCCTCCGAGGTGCTAAGTCCCCGTTTGTCTCGTCCCTGTTTCGTAGTCTAGATTCCAGGGCAGTATCCTCATCGTGTTCAGAGCCTGTTTTCTCCCCATCATCTTTCGTTCTGAGATTATACGTGTTCCAGCCATGCACATCGCGTACATGTACGGGCTAACACACGTCAGACCCCAGTCCGCACATTTCAGACACAGGTCATGGCCGTGATTGGTCAGAACATCGTGGGTGGGACTTGGTGGATGGGTCTAATCCAGTAAATGCCTTCCATGCCTGCGTCTGTCTACCCCCAAACTGCTTACCCATCTCTCCATCAAACATCTTAGTCCTTCCTTTCTTCATCTCTCTACATGTAGAACTTCAGAAATTTAGACTTGGGCATGAAAGGAGTCCCTCTTGGACCCTAATCTCATTCCGAAGCCTCTGACGGCATTACCGATTTTGACCTTTATTCCCACATTTCCGCATCCCTTGAGTTCCGGAACCGGTGGACAGTAATTGGTTCTGCAGCCCAAGGGTTGTTAAGTGTCCAGCTTAACAGAGCTGGGGACTCGGTATGCGGTCTCGTGTTGTACCCGGAAGAAAAGTTACCGTGCAAAGTCATGAGTCGTCCGCTCTTTTTAGGAAGCCCTACTTAAAGACAGGAAACAGATGATATCCCAACTACCTAATTGAATCATTTGTTCCTTCAAATACCCTGGAGAGCTAAATACCTCAAGGCAGTATACACAAAGGGTACATGTACATGTAGGTACATGTACATGTAGGAATGATTCATTGTTGGGTCCACATGCACCTGTATTTGTTTTGGTTTCAGGCCATATTTTGTCTGTTTTATTTCTTAAAGCAACAAAATGAAATAACGCTCATCACTCTCTGAGCCCACGGGACATGTGCATGTATGTATGCACCAAATTTGGTGCATTTAAATGTAGATGAAGGCCTACAGCGCATGCTAAGTTTGCAACCGTCTGTTGTGTTAAATGTATGGACAATGTGCATGTGCGCAGTTTTTTAATCAGTTTGAAAGTCACCCTTTGGCAGTTCTTTGCAAACTGCCCCTGGCGAGGTTGTGCCACCATACACAGGTGCACTCATACACTGTACATGTACATATACCCGTACCATATCTGTAGGCTGTAGAGTACAGGTACGGTACCTGTTACCGGTGCATACACATCTTGGTTCTGGCCGCATTTAGCAAAGTTTCTGAGGAAAGAAAAGGACTGTTGCAGGGGGGGGGCTGTCAACTCTCTGAAAAACCTCTCATCACCACCTTGGGCCGTAAGTGGGCCTGTGAATGGACTTCCCTTGCATGTTATCAACAGCTGGCATCGCGCCATTGTCCCATGCAGACGTCCATTGTGGCGGGATGCTGCCCTGGGTTGGAGGATAAAAACTTTGCTGCTGAGAAGTGGCCCCTGAATCTGAATGAGAAAAGGAGGCCGGCTAGGGATTATGGGATACTGATGAGGCTTTGTGGGAGAAATAAAGAGGGAGGAGACAAAGAGGCATTGGTGGGAGGGGGGGAGCTTGTCTCGCCAGGCAGTTAATCTTCAAAGGAAGGGTTAGTGTGAGAAACGGACACAAAAAAGGGGTAGCCTGGTTGTAAAATCTTATTAGGGATTTAAGGGTTTTCCTACATGCACATGTAGCTCTGTGGTTGAACCATGGTGCTTAACAATGAGTAGGCTAGATGTACATGTACATGTAGGTGTTGGCATTGTGGGAGCAAGTCCAGGCATGCAAGTCAAAAAGGTAGACCTGCTGAGCCTGTATCTCCCCCCAGGGTGGAGATAAAAGAGAGATGTCCATGTAATGTTGGGCTTGGGTTCTCGGGATTATTATGAGTGATATGATGTGGGTGCCGGTGAACACAGGCCTGAACTATTGGAGATTGTGCAGGGTGTGGTACGGTGCTACCTCAACTGACAATGTGTTTGGTTGAATGTTGTTGTTGTGAACAAAATTAAAACCTGCACAGGGAACTTAACCCTAACCCTCCTCAATCTTTCACCTGTTGGAGGACTGAGGAGTGTTAGGGTTAAAAACCTGCCTAGCATACAGTCACCTTCCATGATTGTACAGTCTTCTGTAGAGATCCATGACATGTACATGTACAATACAGTGATTAAACCTACTGGAACAGATGTTCAGTGTGCTTAGCACAAGACTTACCCACACTTCTATTCTTGTACTTGTAGGCCTATGTACATGTACTTCGTTATGGACACAGATTATCTCTGATATATGTTTGGCAAATGTAATTCACCTGTGCACACATGAAATTCACCAGCACACCTACATGTACACTATGTATGCATATAGTACATGTAGGGTATGTACGTGTGCATTGCTGCTAACATCAGTTACAAAATCTGACAGCCGTAAATGCAACAGGATTGGGTGTCAGCTGCCTTCAGAAACAAGGTCAAGCACATGTGTGTGTGTCGTTTGACTCAAACTTGTTCTATTTACCCGTAGCTTTCAATCTTCTTGTCACTTCAGTTACCATATTGCACAGATGATTTTTATTTTTTCTGAGGACTCTGCCTGACTGACTCCCGAACAAAAACCATTTGATCAGGGTCAAGTCAGCCACCCTAATAAATCACCGTAGGCTCCCCCTAAGGGTGTCACTAAAACTTCCCTTAATATAATAATGCAGTCATCAATGGTTTCTGTATGGACGCATCTGGTCCCCCAAGGTTCCCATTTGAACTTTTTCTTTTTTTTTCTTGTTCAACTTGGGGAAAGTTACCCCATGCAAAGAGAGAGACAACCTTCTAAATCAAAAGAAAATTCCGAAAACAACAAATTTTCTGAAGGCCGAGTGGTAGAGTGCCGCCCTGGATTGAAAGGGTGGAGTTTGGACTCCAGAACAGGGTCTCCAACCCTGTGAATCTTTGGCTGTCTGAAGGACAGAGGGGAAGAAAAAAAAAATTCAACAACGCAACTTGAACTTGTGCAGTTTCCTGCCTGTGCGTGTGACCTCATGGAGTGTTTACAGTGGTGGGCCTTGAGGAATGAGGAGAAATGTTGGCAACTGTGCATGTACAGTCTGTGTTACCAAGTACATACATGTACAAACAAATGTACGCTTGAAACAACGCTTTGTATTTGAGCCTGATGTACCAGTACCGGTACTTTGCACACCGGTTTGTTCCAGTATTAGGCTGCATCCAAATCTCTTGTCTAGAGCTAGGTCTACGTCTTCGCTCCATTGGAAATGCGTGTAGACGTGCAGACAATAGACCTAGCCGTAGCTCTGGAAGCCTGTTTCACACACGTTCTTAGTTTGTGGGGGTCTGCTCTGTACTGGTGGGTACCGGTATGGTAATTCCCCTTAATCCTCCAGGTATTGTCGCTTGGTATCTTCCGGAATCCTTCAAAATCTCCCGCCGCGCTGGAGCTCAGATAAGCCCAGTTTTTCCATATGGTCGTTTGTAATGCAGACGGTCCGCAAGACGTGTGGATGCAGAAGCGAACAGAAGAAAGGGTGCAAGACGACATGTCAGCGACAAATGGAAACAAAGCGGCGTCCCAAATTCTGTGACTTTTTCGGAAAATACCCTTTTAGATTGACCGTTCTGCCTCATTATGCCAAACCTTTACTCCAGTTTCATTCCTTTCATTAATGGTCAGTTACCGGGTATTTAGATGATCATAAAGATGTAATTTTAAGCATTACTTAGGAGATATGGGTAAAATTCGTGGAACTAAGCGAGAGGGACATCGTTGCACTCTGGTCATGCCAGCATGTGTGTTTGTATGGGGATACCACGGCTACTCGACACAGCCAGTTGGCATAATTGAACCTGGCTCAACTTTGCTGGTTGTTCGCGGGCTGGTTTGCATTTGCATTGTTGACGACGCCTCTGTTTGGCACGATTCCATATGTCCATGTTGCAGTTTGCGCCTGGATTGCGTTGCTCTCTGCATTTCTTACGTCTACATGGAGACCAGGCCTTACCCACATGCTATGGCAGTAGCTGGGGCTGTATTTTCTCGATCCTCCAAAGTCCAAAACTCGTCTCCAGCTTGAGTTTGAGGGTATGGTTTTTAGTGGGACAAAAATACCGCACGCGGACATGTGTGCATGCAGATTGCTGTCAGTTTTTTTAGTCGAGCTGACTGCAAAAGTCCAGTCACAAGTCCTTTCAAAGTCCAGTCATGTCCTTGCGAACACAAACAGAGGGTTCATTTAAACAGCGCGTGACTTGACTTCTTGTTGGATGGTTTGTGATGGACTTGAGATGGTCTTACGACATTGGGCTCTATTGCAATACTGTACATCAGTGAACAATGCTCAGCAAAAAAAACCCAAACAAAATGCATTCACTGCTCAGTATGTACATTTTACATGCACGAGTACCGGTGCATACCGGTACTTTGCATTATCAGTATTTGAAAAACAGAGAAAATCCACAGACTTACATGTAGGACCTAAATGTTTTGGGTTGTAAAACATGACTTCGCAATATTCAGTGCTCTACTTTGTCCGTGTTCCTCTTTGCTTTGCATGTATGTACTGTGAGCCTGGAGGTAATCAAAAGAATGAAGGAAAACTCTGTAAGCAGAAAAGTGTGTGCTTAGTGCCACTTGACCATAACACCGCCAGCTTTGCTTGTACATACATGTATGCAGTATAACGGTACAGTACCGTGCAACATTGTTTTCATGGATTGAAATAAGAATTGGGCTACATGTAATGGATCATTGTACAATGTACAGTACATGCGTAATAGTTGTACCATGTCTGTACCCAGAACGTGACCATGGTGGCACAAGGAAGTGAAATTTGCAGGAAGTTTTATTTGCCAGACAGATCTGCTTACGCCTGGTCTTTGTGTTCATAATGAAGGCTACCGAAAGGGGCAACGGAATGCTTCGCCCCTCCTTTGTCTGGGTACAGAAGGTCTTGCATACAGACCCCCACACTGTGCTCCACTAAACATACACGTCTTCCTCTTATCCTCCGTATCCAAATATTATTGTGAAACCTCAAGGATTTGTGAGGGAGGCTTTTTTTTTTTTCGTCTTCGAAGATCTGTATTGGGGCTTTGAGTTGTTCCCCAGCATTCAGGAGAAGTGTCCTTGCATTCTAGGAAGAACTACATGAACCTGCCAGTCTGTGTCTTCATCAACTTCTGCCTCTGCCATTCTCAAGTCTCATTCACCTGTGATTAAGTTGTAATGGTCTCGGAGCCTCCAGTAATGCTGCTTGTGTTGCCTGCGAGGGGGAGACCTGTTGTATACATGTATACTGGCACATGTTTATTAAAAAGTCAACTCAATGAAGAGAACAAAAATTGAATAAAAAATTGATTTGATTGTTGATTTCTCCCATCCCATAAAAGGATCCATGTCCATGTACATGTATGTGCCTGTACATGTACAGTAGGTCTTTTCACATGCCCTATATCTTTTGTCAAGAGAGTTTTTTTTGGGGGGGGGATGCTGGGGAAATTGTCTTCAGTTGCCCTTCAATCACATCGTTGTCAGATGAAGAAATCTGTGAGTCTGTAGTTATCTTGTTTCCTCGAGTGTCCTTGAGAGACTCTTTCTGCAAACACCCTTATTGCATTGAGCCCGCTTAAGCATGGAGACTACGGGACACCCTGTGGGCCTGACGTCAGGCAGTGGGCCTCCCGGTTGCTAGGGGACGGGATGTTTTTCTCTGGTTGATCCAAGGTCTGCAGAAAGGAGTTGGCAGTGCATGATAAATGTAGGTACTGTACAGGTGCTTCTGGGCACATGATTTGCTCGCACACATTCCATTGATCCAGTCAACATTACACACTTGTGTAGGTATGCAAATAGCAGTATACAGTACATGTACATGGACACTGTATTACACGTACATGTGCATGGATTGCCAGTTGATGTACATGTACATGTACATGTATGCATGTACTTGTACCTCCAGTTTTCTCAGCCAAGGTTGTCGTGTAAAACTTGTGAAATAGCCTGGGTAACATCATGCGTGCATAAGAAGAATTCATCAAGGCAACCTGTTGAATACATGTACACTGTACATGTACATGTAGGTCTCCATTTGCTTGCTGTATCATGGTATGTCTGAATCATGGCCTCACAGTGGGCAGTCCAACACTCTTGGTACACATGTATTCAACCTTGTCCAGCAGAGTTGGCAGTAATTTAAGAAACAGATGGAAAAACCAACCGTTAATTGAACCATGAGCATTGATAATATAAGCAAGGGTTCCACTATGTGTATGTACAGTGTACTGTAGTCCTACATGTACTGGTAAATGTACATATAATGGTGAGACCACATGTAGCCTTGCCGTAGTGTTTACATCTACTTACCATCACATTATGCCTTTTTTTTTTTTTTTTGCTTTTTGGAGCAAATCGAACCAGTTTGGCCTTTTCATCTTTCCCCTGCTTGTAAGATTAAGAGGCGATAGACTTGGGGTTTAATTAAAGAAGTTGTCCGGTATTCTAATCCTTCCTTGTGTGGGGTTGGAATTTCCTCTCCCCCCGGGGAATGTTTAGGCTCTATGATTGACCCAATGGTGGTAAAGAAAACTCTTCCCAAATTTTGTTTCCACTCCAAGCTGTCATCGCCCCAACTTGTACTCCAGTAACAAAAGTAGGAAGAGTAAAAAGTCCACTCAGGAGGCCTATAAAGTTCTGCAGTAGTTACCCTGGAGAAGGTTTCCCCTCTGTATTTACTAACAAGAGAGAAAGTTTGCCGCAGGGCAAAGAAAATGTAGAAATTCCTCCTCTCCTGTCAGAATGCTGGCTGGCCCAAAAAGGAAATGTGATAATTTGCCCTGGCTTTTACTTTCTGGATAACCCCAAGGCAGATTAGATATATTTGGCCTTTTTTTTGTGGTGCGATAATCCTTGGGAATGAGAAGGAATGTTGTGTGCATGTAGTCTGGATTACCAGAGGGTGACCTTTCTGGCTCTTTCCCCCCTCCCCCGGGGTTTTTTTGTGAGCTTTTGATGCTGGTTCCAATAAGGAGGAAATTGTGGTTAAATTCTCGTAGGGGACGGAACTTCCTTAAAATTCAAAAATCTGTCCAGACTTCCTCATCAGTTTTGAAATCTCACTGCTCCAAGTACATTTTAATTCTGTGCGTTTGTACTGCCAATCTTACAGGGATGAGATTTCTCAGCTTTTTAGCTGATTTCACCTTTTTTTGTTTTGGATTTCAGCTTTTTTTCTTCACTGGCTGTGTACAAAAGTATAGATTTTCACAGTTCAGCTTTTTTTATGTCTTTTTTTCAGCTGTATTCAGCTGTTTTTATCATTGGTCAATCTCATCCCTGATCTTATTCATGCAGTTTTTCACCTTCCGAACCTGTACATGCACCTCCCGAACAGCCAGACTTTAAAAAAAAAATGCCTTTGGTCCACTGTGAATTGATTTCCCCCGCTGTGAATGAGTAACATTACTGTACATGTACTAACAAAATGTGCTTAGAAGAATGACACAAACAGCAGAAAAGATGGAAGTTGTGCTGACAGTGTACATGTCACTCAAGTTTTTATTTTTAAACTCAAGTCCGTCCTGCCCTGAGTAAATAAAATCTGTTGTAAGACAGGTTCATTGTTAATTTTTTATCAACTTTCTGAAGAGTGTCGTAGGTGATTTTGATCAGTGTATCAAATTTGTTTGCCAACCAGCTTTTAGCCAACATATTTGCTTCCCCCAGAAGTGACCATTATGTGAGATAGTGGATCTTCGGTGGGGCTTTTGAACATCTTTGCGGGAGAGGGTTTTTTTTTTTAGTAGGTCAAATTCTTGGCGTCCACAAGATTGCCCAGAGTGTAAAATTGGTGTCTTTGTGCTGCACCACACCAAAGGTAGGGAGACTATGCAAACAAAGGATCCCTCCAACCGTTGTTGGGGACATATTCGTAGCCGTGCAGTGGTCAAAGACTTGAGGGGGGGGGAACCGACACATGTTTGTTGTTCAGTTGTCAGATGGGTTTGTGGCAGTCACTCAATGGTTCAGTGGTCCATGGACTGTTGCTGCCATGACCTGATGACAGCGAATTGTTGTTGGGCCGCCTGGTGTCCGTGCGGAGTGGCCATCCTCCTGATGAGCCTGTTGACCAATCTGTGGTGTTTGTTTCTTAGTCAAGAGAAATTCAGGGAACGGCAGCAGCAGAATTTTTTTTGAGAAGGAAAGATAAACTGGGAAAAAAACTTTTTTCCATGCTTTCTGGGAAGAGTCGGCAGTTGAAAGAAACGAAAAGGATATTTTAAAGGAAACAAATTGTCAGATACATGTTTAGGATTGTATACATGTGTAGACTACATTAGTTGGTATCTAGGTGGTTGAACATGACCTACAATGTACCCTATACATGCGCGCACCATGTACATGTATATGTTGCATTTTTTTTATTTGGGGTTTCCTTTTCCTGAAGTTTTTGGATAGTCTTGAAATTTATTTGGGTTATACTGTTCGTTCCTCCCCTTACTGTGTCTCCATGCACAACATTTCCAAGCCTTGAACTCTTGAGAAAAAATGTCTCACGTTTTCACCTCATAAAGCTTGGAATTTGCAGGGCTTGGAGAGGGGGAACACTTGTTTTGATTGGGCATAATTGACGGAAATGAACTTTAATGGGGACTGACAGACGGCTGACTGAGCTGTGAGAAACTGCCTCATGTTGCTGAACACTGGACTCCACTATGTTCAGGAGGAAAGTGTAATTTTCAGTGCGTGTTTTTTTTTATTTTTATGTGGTCTGTCATTAGTTTAATTGGTTTCTGCATACCAGACAGTTCACAACAAACCACACCTTAGATCGGTGTCATTTTATATTAATTGCACGTGTGTCAGCACAAAAGTGGAAGTTTTGTTGCAAAAATTGCAGTGCAGTGCTGTACGGTAGTGCTCACACATTAAAGAGTACACTACAGTTGACAATCTCACTTCAGTGACTAGAACAGAAGTAAAGATTTCATTGTCAGAATAAATAAAGGAAGTGTTTCCACATTTTGAGAAGGCAGGCTTAAGCGGGCTTGCCTGTTCTAGCCTGTCCCTAGTACCTGTCAGTCACAAACAAACCTGACAACAGGTTTTTTTTTGTCTCTCCTGCCAACAAACTGGATGGGGCCAAAATTTCAGGGACACTGCATCGGAGGACAGACACTCGTGGGGTTTCTCTGACTGTCTTGGAGACATGTGTCTGGCAAGCGTGTTAGAGCCGGTGAAAGGGGAATCGCAGGATTCCACTGGAGCAGAAGACGCTTTGTCCATTCGGTTGAAGGTTTCCCCGAAACGAGAAGAACTGAGCAAGGTCTTCTTGTGCAGCGTCCACGGTGCGATTACCTCAGAATCTCCCGATGCGTGAGCGGTATAATTGCCTGCTTTATCTGCCCGTGGTCCTCAGCCCCCTTGAGGGCCTCGAGGACCCTTGTTGACTCGTTGGGACAGCAAAGAAAAGCACAAAATGATGGGCACTGGGGAGAATACGACACGTTCCTTGAAATAGGGCTTGGAGTTTTGAAGTAGGAGAGATGAATGGTTTCCTATTTGGCTTGTCTGAGAGATTAATCATGTCCTTTCAAATGGGCATTTGTATGTTTTGACAGCTTGCTTGCTTCAAAACTGTCAATTTTGCTGTCGCTCGCAAAGTAAAGAATCGCTCTGTTTACAAACCTTACACGGATGGATTTACGAGTAAACCTCATTGGAAAAAGTATAATATAGGAAATTGTAATACTTTAATCAGTACACATAACTTTGCTGGTACCTAAATTGAACCTTTGTCTACATTTTGGTCTTGCAGTCATGAACAAAATGCACAAATCAACAGTCAGCAATATGTTGTGATGATAACCATTAAACTTCATAATATCTTCACTGAATGGATGGTATAAAAATTGTTGTACATGGATGTAGATCAGCGAGTTCAAAAATTTGAAAATTCACCAGGATGGATGACTTCAACATAGGCCATCAGTGACTCAATGTACATGTTCAGTGTATGTGTAGTACCACTGAGCCCTCTGCTCAGCATCTGTAAAGGCTTTAATAATGTGTAGCTCTATCATATGTTGATGGGTGAAGCTTCCTGAAAAGGTTTAAATGCTAAGAATGTGCCGCCCATTACCTGCTCAGTGGTGGGTTAAAGGGATTAGGAAAGGGTCTTTCATGGTAACATTTCCTGGAGGGAAGTGTTGCCGGTAAAGCAGGATGGAATGAAGATTTGGATCTACACTTTACAATGCATGAGGGTGTTGAGTCAGCTGGACTGTGCATGTACACTGATGAGTATTTCCTCACTGAGGATGAACAGTACATTTTGTTATGGAAATTCAAGTTGACCCTTCTGTGGTCTCATGGGAAGTGCCCTTCATTACGCATGGGGGACAGTTACATGTATATAATCACTTCCGGGCCATCTCTGCCCAGGGAGAGGAAGCCCAAGACAATCAGTGGGCTGATTGTTGGGGCATTGTTTCGGCCCTTGCGGTGGGCTCTCCGAATCCGGAGGGAGCAGCAGGCCTAACCGGGGCGTGTGGGCTCCTAGACAAATTGTGGGAGTCTGGTTATGTTGCAAAGGGAGGGGATTAGGGGACATATGTACAGAAGTCTGGGTGCTGCCTGCATGAATAAATGAATTTTGGACTCAGACTGTGCGGGTCTCAGTTGTTAGACACTTTGAAGAGGATTGGTTTGCCACCAGGGGTGCAGAAGCAATCCAATGGGGGGAGGGGGCTTGGATGAGGAAGGGGAGGGGAGTTGTTCCCTTAACTCAGTTTACACCTTCTTCCTACACATGTACATGTACATGTACTTTATCCTTGGGGGGGGATTACAGCTTGCTGTTAGACATGTGTATCCAGTTGTGTGCACACATGTTTCTGTGATACATTATTTATCATCTAGTGAGCGCTCAGTGCCTACGTCTTTTGGCACCAAGAGGACTTTGAAAAAACAGGAAGTCGCGTCCTGTCTTTGCTCCCACCTCCGGAGGGTTTCTGTGGAGGACAACACTTGGTATCCTTCCCATGAAGAGCTGCTCTGTGGGCGTTGGGTTCCCTTGTTTTCCCACCGTGTGGAGCCTGCTGTCTGCTTCTGGGCTGATCTGCGGACGAGTGTGTACTGTTGCAATGGGATTAGGCAAATGTGTACTAAATGTACACATGTACATGTAGTGAACAAACATGGCTTGGAGCCAGCCAAAGGTGAACAAACAGGTGGAAAAAAGGATAAACAAAAAAAGAAAGGACAGAACCCTGATGGTTACATGTGTACTGGTATGGATGCTTCTTAATGTCAGTGTGCCACAGCTGTTATTTCACAAGTCATTAGACTGAGATTCATTGAATAAATCTTAAGATGAAACTTGCGACAGTTTCAACATTACGTACATGTATGTCATTTATGAGGCATGGAACATTCATTGATAAAGGATTTGATTAACTGAGCTTGAGAGGGTACGGGTACACGGATTTGCGCTTGCGGTTTCCTGTGTAATTTGTGTCTTCTCGGGCTCCTAATTATGGACGCAGTCAAAGAATTGCTGGCACGTGTAGCATTTTAAGACCAATCTGAAAGAGTTTTGCATTAGATTTCCCCAATTGGGAAACGTACATTCCCAAACTATTCCATTTTCCACACGCCATTTTGGGTGGAAATATTTTGCATTGCACTTACGGCATGCACATGTACATTTCAAGGAAAATTGAGTCGTTGGCAGTGTGAATTCGGGATGATAAGATTAATTTTATGGATACCGGTAATTATAAATACTTTTTTTACCGTGGCATCCAAATTCACACTGTCAATTTCCTCTGTGGTGAGGTTCAGTCCAATGACTGTGGTCAAGGGTAGAGGACACTGCACTTCTATTTTAAACTCAAAATAAAAGAAGAAAATGGCCATACCGAAAAGAAGGTTACTGCGTAGGTCAGCCTGGAAATAACTGTCCAGTTCCTTTCGTGCTTGCCTTGTGGTTTTTTAAGGTTAATTGTTTCAGTGACAATAGGAATTGGTTGTACTTGGGTGACAGCTCTAGTGGAGTTGAGCAATATACAACCATAATTGTTCATGAAAACAATTGTCTTCAACTTCAAGACGCAGCAAACTGAAGTCAGCGTTTTTACCACAGACTAAACATGTTGACGTCTGTGCACACCAAGGTTTTGTACACCCAAAAGCAGTATACATCCTCAGTGTTTATTCAAAAGGATCAGATGATGGAGAAGCAGTTTTTGAAACTGCACAGGTGTCAAAGTTGACTCCTTCCATCTTTCAGGTGATTTTACATACCGGTATGCATATGTACATGTACACATGCACTGATGTACATGTACACATGCACTGATGTACATGTACACATGCACTGATGTACATGTACACATGCACTGATGTACATGTACGCATGCACTGATGTACATGTACAC
This sequence comes from Acanthaster planci, assembly GCF_001949145.1. The sequence goes on from NW_019091444.1 coordinate 332,974, forward strand.
ATGCCAGTATCCGGTGATTGTACATGGTGGTGTACATGTACTGTACATACATGTATACAGCGTGTGTGTACCTGTAGTGGTGTACTAACTCATGAATGTGTATTTAATCTGTCGTCCGAATCCTAAGCTTGAACAACGTGACCAACAACATACTGTTGTAAATGGAAGTTTCCCAGAAGATCATAAAGAAGGGTTAAACACTGCTGTATGGGGTGGAGTTTATGGTACCGTACTTTTGACAGCCGTCAATCCAGTATCTTTGTAATCTTGTACACATTGTGTGCATGTGTTTCTCTGTGCCCAGAACCTGTGCGCACCTATGCAAAACTTAACGCCTGTACAAAATGAAACTGTGTTCTCTTAATCCTTCATTGCTGTGGACAGATTTATAGCTGGCTCATTATTTGACATTCCCTGTTAACACCTTGAGGCTGAAGGTGTTGAAGCTGAGGTGTTTACTGTTACTGGAGAGGTATCAATCAATTAGCCTAATGTACAGGTGTTTCTGTGAACCCCCTGAGCCCAATAACAAACAGTGGTGTTGTGTCAGAAGCAGTGTTATGGCTGGGATCTTGATAAATGACACAATGGTTTGCAGAATTTTCTGGGGAAATGTTTACAAGCCTGCACTGGTACTCAGTGTGAGAAAAAAAAAGCTTATCAGGTGCATTTATGCTTAACACCACTATCATTATTTGTCATCGTGCCAACCGGAATTGCATGTAAATCCTGACCAACTTTTGTACTGGGAACTTCCTCTTGTCAAGCAGCTACAGTGCTATACGTGTCTCTGTCCTTGCTCTATGTTCTACCCAACGTCAACCAATAACGAGCTCTGTGATCTTTCCCCGATGTAAAAGATATGAATTGTGGCTTTCTCTGCTAAATGTACTTCTAGGGCACACATAAAAAGCTATGGAAGTTGTTGATAAAAAGACTTGTACATGTACAAGATGAAACCATGGCTGTATCTTGTCAATGGCCATCTTGTATTGTGCTTCACCGTTCCTGGTCCACGATGTTTTGAGAGGTGCCGTTAATTAGACGCGACACTGACTCGTGTGACCCAAATCTCACACAGAATGCTGTGGCTTTTGTTTCAAACTGGCAGCACCCCCAAGGCCAGCCTAGCAGTTTAAACTGTCCGAATCTCTACCGGAGGAAGTCCCGGTTTTTGTAATTCGTCCTGTTGAGTGATCAAATCAATCAGGAAAAATAGATGCTAGAGACACGCCATCGGTAATACACTGACCACTGAGGTCAGGGACGCTGCAAGGACACCTGGTGATAACAGTCCGCCTACCCAAGGCAAAACACATTAACATGTTGCCACTCTCTCTTTGCTTTCCCTTTAAAATGGCTGTGCCCGCTATCTCCTTGAGCCACACCCCCTCGGGCCCCCACCCCTTTGGCCCCTGCCCCATTTGGCCCCACCCCCTTTGGCCCTATTTCCCCGGTCCCCTGCTGGATATGTCACGTCTTACATGTACCGGTACCACTAGTTGAAGTACCGTAAAATTTCTGTATCTTCCAGTGTCCAGCAGCTGCACATTTCATTCCACTGAAATTGACAGTGTACCACCCCATTACACTTCGGGCTCTCCTTTCCACCAACTCCCTCAACATCTCTGCTCGGTTGCTCACAACCCTTGCCTCAGCCCATGCCTCATTCTCTTCTTTCACTCTAGTAATTTATCTCCAGTAGTCATCCGACTTCAAGTCTTGCCCACCATAATTCTCCTCCCCCCCTCCGTGTTTTTTTTTAACCAAAGCACTGCACTGTCTTCTCTTCAGCCTTCAAACTGCAACTGGCTTGTAATAACATGGGCTCTGTCCTTTGAATCACGGAGCAAGCTTTGAATTGACCCAACCCAACTGCCTGATGGGGAATTCTCGCCCTGTAGTGACCTTTGACCCTAATTTGGAGCATGGGGAGGTACTTTTGTCTGTGCTGCTGGAGAGTCTAGAGCGTTGGGAGTTCAAGAATGTTCCCTGAGGGATCACTGTGGGACACAGGTGAAGAATGTGGCAGGTTTGAAAGTGGACCTGGGAGACTTTGACTGGAGATACCCAGTGAATTTGAAGACAGAGGTGTTCACTGGTTTTGTCGCTTTCGCGGTACATGTACCGATTTCAAATCTTTGTGTATGTGTACCTGAGTTTGTTTCTGCATTCAATTGGGGACCCTGAACAATAGAGGACAATAAGGTCCTCGATTGACAGAAGGTCCCCGATTGACAACTGTGTACAAAACATATGGCTGTACAAACAATAGAGGAACAATAGGGGGTCCCCGGTTGCAGGCAAATACACACTTGTGTGTACGTGTACATGCATCTCCCACTTCAAGTGGCTCAGCAACATACATGTAAGATCATACATGCTTAGCAAAGTGTTAAATGCACCTGTCCCTGTCTATCCTTTGGAATTCAGTCGAAGCGTTTTTAGAAATTAAAAAGTAACTTTCATGTATAAGCGTGCATCTCTTTTGCGTGACTGCATAAAGAGTTACAGCATGAACTGGTTCAGCAGCCTGTTCTTACACTCAACTTGTTGGGCTACATCTTGTCCATTCTGAGGCTAATTTCAATAAAATGTGGCATCTGAATATGTCATTGTTTTAATCATGAATCTCTCTGGGGTTTTTTTCTTTTCCTCTATAGCCTCAGAACATTCTGTTAACCTCAGGACTGCCATGCCTCGGCGACATCAAGCTCATCGACTTTGGCATCGCCAGGCTGGTCCAGAATGGCGACGTCATCCGCGACATTGTCGGGACGCCTGAATTTGTCGGTAAGGGTTGCATTTGTGAATGGAAAGTTTTGGGTCAGGGAAGGGTATAAGTTGCCATTTGTAACTGTGCACATAAATGTTGGCCGCAGCTTAGTGATAAATGATTAATAGCCCTAATGGTACTCAATTTGCCAATCCGGTCACGAGTCAAATCACAAGCTGTTCAGTTGGTGTGTGACTGGAGTTGTCCTTTGTCACAGTCCAACCCATTACTTTCAACTGGTCTTGTAGGAAGGACGTGCTGGCTTCTGTCAAATATGGTTGACAGGGAAAAAAATTCCTATTCAAAAGAGCAAGGCCTTGAAAAGAGCCAGTCAGCCATAAACTTAAGAATTACAGTTCAAGATTTTCAAAATTGAATCGTTTGTATTTGCCACAGCACCGGAGGTCCTGAATTATGAGCCCATCACGCTGGCTACGGACATGTGGAGCATCGGCGTGCTGACCTATGTCATGCTGACAGGCATCTCGCCCTTTGCTGGAGACGACAAACAGGAGACCTTCCTCAACATCTCCCAGGTCAGCCTGGACTTCCCCCAGGAGTACTTCCAGGACATCTCGGAGGACGCCCAGGATTTCATCCGGCGGGTCTGCGTCAAGGAACCTGAGTAAGTGTGCCGATCCCTGCCAAGTACGGTCTGCCTGTTCTGAGGCCGTTTTCAGCGGCAGTTTCAGTTGATGGCTCACACACATCAGAAGTTGAAGGCAGAGTGTCTTGTAGCGTTTCTTTTCACAATTACAAGCATCACTGTAGCTGGAGACTCTCCATTCCTGTCCTCTGCTGTCCATTTTGCTGCATCGTTTGTACCCCATTCCTGAGTAGTTTACATTTATCTTCATCTCGCAGGAAACGACTAACGGCTGAAGAGTGCCTTAACCACCGGTGGCTTCACGCCAGCTGCAAGGCGATGACGACTTTGACAACATCGGGAAATAGAGTGAGCGAAGACAACAATAACCAGCTCAAGGAGGACGTTGACCAAGATGAGGATGTCGCGGACCAATGCTGCGCAGATGATCCAGAAACAACATCTTTTCCCTGCGACACACCGGACTCATTCATATCCCGTCGCAACAGTTCCCCCGAGGTGCTCCCTGCGACTTGCAATCATTCCACAGCCCAGACGTTCACCACTACTACAACTGTAACTGTCCGAACGGTGCCTCTGGACTTCGATTGCACCGATGGCGGAAAGGACTCCGAGAAGAGAATCCTTGATTCAGAGGAAGACTTGGAGACTACGGAATCTGTCGCAACAAATTCGGACTCCTCCGAGCAGCACGAGGGCTGCAGGTCGCCCTACCACAGCCCCTCTGTCAACCGACGCGTACTCCTCAAGAGCAAGGACACTCTACCCAAAGACCTGAACCAGCCAAAGAGAATATGCATCCAGGTCGTCTAGCGAACCTGAGCACACGCAACTTTTCAGGGAGGGTGATCTGCCCTGTGGAATAATTTATGGCTTGCAACGGCCCAGTACATACTGTTTAGATCTGCTCAAAGAGCCATATCACAATGAGAGAGCTTCCGTGCTATCAGATTAATTTGAATGCCAAATACTCCATCTACCTGTCGTTACTTTTTGTCCAAGAAGAACTGCTAGCTTAAATGGTTCCCACATCAGTTTTGTCTTTTACGACATTCCAAACTGCTGTCGACGCTGACAAGGTTAATTGGTCCAGCCCGACTACAGCCTTCAAAAGAATGTTTTTACAAGTGAAAGGAAAGAGACATGCTTGAAATACTGTGGCTATTTCCCGTTACATCCAAATATTGTTGACTGTACGCCCTGTCTGCGACGGAGAAAAATGGTCATGTACATCTCTACTTCCCAACTTGATGCAAGGTGGCAGACGTTTAACAGTACACAGTTCAGTGAAATGCCTTGATTCACCTATCTCATGCAGTGTCAGACTGTCAAGTGCCCACACATGCAAAATTCACTGCATTTTTTTTTTGCACAGGAAGTCAGAATTTTTCTTTTTGCCAGTGAAAGTGCACCGTTATTGCCTGCTTCCTGTTTCTTCAAAATCGTACCGTACATTGGCGTGTCTTTATCATACACATCTCCTTAGTTTTGCCCTCTCTGCCCATCTATAATGCTTTAAAGGGTGGTTATCTGATGCTGTAGGCAAAATTATTTTTCACGGGGAATGATAAATTTGAGTTTGGTTTGTTGGCATCAAGTAACATCAGTAGGCGCTTAATAGAATGCAGACAACTCTGCAAGGCGAGCTGCCATTGGTAGATGTTTAGGGTGGAGGGAGGCTAATGACCAATGACAAGACTTGTTAAGTTTACGTTTGGGAAAGCAAAGTTTTATATGTTGGTGCACATAGATTTGTGACAGTTGTTACAAAACGGATGAATTCACATTAACAACTCGTTGGTTTCTCCAGGCTTTTTTTCCGTGTTGACGTTGATTGCATTTAATCATGATTCATGTACATTTCTTTATTTGTCTATTATGTTGTATATTTTGTTAGGAGACTCACGTTATTCTGCCATGTAATCTTAGGAATTTTAGTGAAAAGAGTTAACGGTGTTTTCTGGCCAGTTACTTCATTTTGGAGGAACTCTACACAGCAAGTGGGGAATCTCAACTT
>NW_019091444.1:338922-488136 GCF_001949145.1 Acanthaster planci
TTTGGGGAGAACTACATACATGTAAACCTTGCATTCTCAAATTTCCCAATAGGTGTAAGAAAGCTCACCAAAGTAAGACCAATTGCTTACAGATGCATGTTTTCAGACAGAAGTAAAAAAAATTTCTGACGCTGGTGTGGGCATTATTCATTTCAACAGTGAAAAGGGTATGTTTGGGGGCATGTGGCCTTGCGGTTAGGGTTCGTAGCTTCTGATCAAATGGTCGGGGGTTCGAATCCAGCTGGGTGGCAGCATGTTGTGATCTTGGGCAAGTCACTTTACCCCAACGTGCCTCTCTCCACCCAGGAGTAAATGGGTACCTGTGAGGGCAGACATGGTTGTGTTGTTTGCTCTGAAATGGCAGCATCAGGCTAGTTCGGTATACTCCCTTAGAAGCCGAGGTGGTGTCAGGAATGTTCAGATGATGTGAGCCCAACGTGCAGGGATAATGATCATAAGTGCATAGAGACATTACGTTATTTTGCCCTCTGTAAGAACTGATTATTATTATTATTTTTAGAGCGTTCATTTTGCATTTAACATAAACATGGAATACGTAAGAGAAAAAGCATTGTTGGACATTTTGGGATTTTATTCTTGAAGGGAAAATCACTTGAGATCTACACCAGGTTAGAGCACTTTTGTCACCAGTCATATTGTTGCTGTAGGGGTAAAGCCACAACTTTTTTTTTCAGTCAAAGAGTTGTATAATCTAACTCAGTTAAAAGAAATTTGTATATACAGAGATTCTGTAGGCTCGATTTTGTACACAATAAAACACGAGTGCTCTTAAAATTGTTTATGAACACAAAAGTACTGTTCTGGGAGTGTGTGCATATTGCACGTTTCCTCTGTGTACTGTGCGAGCAGGAGGCAGCGACGTGCGTACTTCAAGTTGCAAAATGCTTTAACGCGCCGGCATTTGATTGGCGTGAGTGCAGATTTGCAGACAGCAACTCATACCCACCATAAAAGGCAGAAGCAAAGTAGGGTCTCTGTACGTAGGCTGGTCAAACGTGACTTGTTCTCCAGTTCTCTCAGCACACATTCACGTGTTTTCCGACCACCTGACCGATTCTTCATTATAGAGGGCGGTACACACAATTTAGAAGGGTTTACTAAAGTGCGCATGTGCGCTGACTTAGTCAATTTTTTTTGCGATCAGACTAGAATATTTAAATATATCATCCGAACATTAACTTACAGGAAGAGCGTGTTGGCCTAGTTGGTAGGCAGTCTAACGCCCATTCCTGTAGACCTGGGTTCGATTCCCGCTGGGGGATTTAAAAAGGGGCGTTTTACTTCTTTTTCCATTTCTCCTTTACTTGTTTAAAAAGAGTAAAATATCCATTTTATTTTATTTTATTTTATCTAGTTGGGGTAGACAACCGCCACGGAACTCCGACCTGGACGGGACTCGAACCCGGGTCCAGCCGCTCTGGGGGCAGGAGCTCTACCGACTCCCCCACTTTGGGTCCCCAATAGGAACTTGTCTTTCCATATATTTATCTATGAGACTCAAGCAAGGAGATCGAAAAATAAAGCAAGCGCCCTCTTGGGATTCGAACCTGAGACTCGAGGATCAGAAGTTCGAAGGCTTGTCTCTGAGGCCACGTATAGCGCAGGCGTCTGGACAGACTCATTGGTCATAACGCAGACACTGGATACTGCCTGAAATTACACCACAGAGCACCCAGCATACACAAATGCCCCGGACACCACGCCATCACGTCTTCGCGCTACATGCTCATGGGCATTTTACCATTGCTGCTTTCGTTCACGCCCCCTTTTGGGAAATCCTGGATTCACCGTACCCTTGTTCATGATTATTCTGTTAAAAATAGCACCCTTGAGATTTTCCGATCTTCTCAAATACCAAGACCATTATACAGCTCAAATCATGTACCAGGTAATTTGCAAGTTGGTAAAACCTTCGACAAAGCAACGAAGAATTCTCGAACGCCTTAATTCTTTTCCTTGCCAGCTGATGGCAAAGTGAGTTCCGAGTTTGGGAAAGAACTTTCTTTAAACGTTCTAGGCGTGAAACACGGTTTACAATCCCTAAAACGGGTTTTGGCAAATACTGAATTTAGGACTTCGGATTACGATGACTGATTTGGAAAGAATTTTCTTGGATATTGCACCTGTCTAACAGATGCTTTAGTTGTACTTGGAATCACGCGGAACTGTAAATGCAGTTGTTACTTTTTTAGTGGAGGGGGTTTGCCATAATTCAAAATCGGACAGAGGCAAGATCAGAGCTTGTGACGCCTTCACGAAACCAAGTACTCTGCAAACAACCAAATCTGCCCTTTAACTTTCTTCAATTGCAGACCAAAACTATAGAAGGCTTCCGTTAACGTTTTCAGAGTGGTGAGAATAACGTGTGTCATTTTAAACAATGTTTGGCTGGAAGAAATCAAATCAAAGCCTCTACTAATACTTAACGGAATACTTAAATAGCGCCCTCATTCTTAAACCGGGTAGTGTACACTATTTTTCGCTGCACGTTGTAAATGTAAGCTCTGTCTGTCATGCTTCGCTAGGTCCCTAAAGTTAATGATTAGAATAATTAAGAAGGCCAAGCGACAAGGTTGGAATTATTTTTGAAAAAAATGCCCAAATTTGCAACTGAGCGGGCCTATAAAAAAGCGCCCTCTTTCTGGTACTGCAGCATGCGGGTTTCAGTAAGATCGCGACACGTTACAGATCGCAAAATTATCATCACATTGACCTTGAATTTCATCAGTCATAGAAACGTTTTCGCAACATTTTCCCAACGACAGACCACGGAAGACAAAACGATAATTTCCCAGACAGGTACATAGCCTCAGTCGAAATAAAACTGCCTTGAAAAGGTATTGAAGGCCTGTTTTCTTTAAGACACTGTTATGCTAATATGCAACCAAAGGTGACGGCGTTCACGGATAGCACCTAATGAAATGTTTCAGATTTGTCGAGTCAAAAATGTTCTGCATGTGAACAAGTACACAGGCATTTTCCTCCAAATTTATTAGCAATATCTTTTTCAATTTACTGTGATTGAAAAACGTGCGGATAGGGAATTTCAATTTTTCCTGATTTCACTGAATAAAGTATCATTCAATGTACCCGCTCCGAGCAGAACAAAAGAGGGCGTTTTTTGGTAATCACTGCATAGGCTTGCACCATGTTGAAGCACCAAATACGCGCCCATAAAAACAAGTTCAAAATCACTGAGACCGAAATAGCGCCGCCTGTTGACTCTCGTGAAGAGGTTGGCCTCCGTTTTTCACTGGAAATTTCAAGATTACGGCCAGAAGATCACTTTTCGTTACAATTTTATGGGGGTTAGCTTGCTGCGAAATTTTTTTATTCGCCTTTCCGAAGATACCCCAAAATATGAACGGAATCGGTGCTGAATTAGGTCGATATGCAAACGCGTCCGGTCGGGAAGAGAAATAAATCTAGCGCAAAACCGTCAGCAACTCTAAAACCTTCACACCTTTCTCCACCACCGCCCACTTTTGAAAACTTCAGGAAAACTTCGAATTTTTTAATGTTTCGAGCCTTCAAAAAATCTCATCAAAACGTGAAAAACTACCGTTTACGAGAAAAGCTTTTCAAGAAATCACTAGTTTTGATGACTCTGGTACTATTTCTCAATGTTACTTTCACAAAACACGTGAGGAAGAGGCCTTATCTTACCATGGAAATGTTGTGGTCAGGAATTTTTATTTCCAAAAGTGAAAATAAGACACGAAATAAAGCAGCTGTTTGCTTGGCACGAATTCTCATGGCCCTCATTACGCATGCAAAGGACCCTAAAAACGGGACATGCGCAGTTAATAATTTCCCTCTGAAGCATAAGCGCGCAAACCACGGCAAACGAGCGACCACCCTAGTGCGGTACAACGGAGAACCAAACGGATCCCTGTGCACAAACTATGCCACCGCTGTAATGCAAACTGAACCACTGCAGACACGTGTGCGTATAACCCCACGTGCGTACGTGCGTCAGCTGTCCTTATCATCATAATGCCGAGTCGGACCGGGACAAGGCACGCACGTAAGGGCGAGCAAAGCTGAGAGTGGGGTAACGGCTTCACTGGGAATCGGACGGTCACTCGCAAAGCACAACGGCCCGACGTACTGTGAAATGTACCGTACGTGTTAATTTAAAAGCAAGCCTGCTGCAGCGGAGGTTATTGTACATCACACCTTGCAGTGTTTCCGCCACGCACGGACAGCAGACCAAACGGCAGGGGTTGTCAAAATCATCGCCCAACGCCTTGATCAAGGCTGATTTACTCCGGCAGGTATGGTCTTTGCGTACACGCAGATCACGTGCAAGAACCCGCCAGTAACCACCTGTCCTTTTTTTGCCGATTGGGGGTGCACTTCAGCTCGGGGCTGGCGGAATCCGTCAGAACCAATCGCAACATGAATAATAATAACTTCTACATAACATGTGTGCGCATCCTATGTTTATCAAACTCTAAAATATCACATGCACAGTGACATGAATTTGTACACACAGCTGGACAGTACCTACGTCGTAGCACTTTCTAAAACGGTATTTTGGTTGGATTTTTGCTTCTTTAGTTTCCACTGGTTTCCATTTATCGGCCAATTTTGAAGGAGAAACATAACTGAGCAGAGATTTTCTTCGAGTTTATCTTGTGGTGCTTCGGGGCCTCCATCTTGTTCAGAAAATGCACTAAAACACTTTCAGTTGCGATCGACGACCCTGACAAACTTTGCCAAGGAGTGAAACAATCAGGGAAATTATTACATTAACTGCTTGTGGGGTGCATAACAGTAACAAATTTCACACATTTGGGGAAAAATCTCCAAACGAGTCTTTCTGCCGCGACTTGCATTTGACACCAGTTCAATTAAATTCTAGGATATTTTTGAGAAATCTTTTGTTTTTCAAACGCCAACCCGTCGTCAAAACGGGCCGCTAAAAACAATATTATAGATCACCCTTCGTGCACAGGGTGACCTGTCCGAGACAAGGGCACTATGTGACTCTAAATTAAAAATCATGTACATGTATCGACAAATAAAGGCTTCCTTTGGAAGACATGGGATTCAGAAGTTGACCACAGAGGGAGAGCAATTTTCCTAGCAACAGAGGCTCCTTTGGTTCACGAAAGACTACGCGTCTGAAACGCAAGCGCTGCAGTCGCACCGCTGCCAACAAAATTCCAACCTGGCTCTTTTCAACCGATGAGGGGGTGCTTCTGCTCAGAGCGGATAACGAGAACGACCGGAAGTCGAATTTGTATGATCACAGAGTCGCGTGGTTAAGTCGCTGAAAGATCAAAGTGGATGACTTGCATTTTCAAGACGCTTTGGTATTAGTATTACTTTTAATAATAGGCGTACCCCTTTTCTCCTTACCACATACTACATGTGCAACTGGTTAAAGTGTTGTAGTCGAGACCATCACAAGACCAGTCACAAGATCATGCACAAGACCAGTAAAAAGACCATGCACAAGACCAGACACAAGATCATGCACAAGACCAGACACAAGATCATGCACAAGACCAGACACAAGACCATGCACAAGACCAGACACAAGATCATGCACAAGACCATGCACAAGACCAGTCACAAAATCATGCACAAGACCAGACACAAGACCATACGTAAGACCAGTAAAAAGATCATGCACAAGACCAGACACAAGACCAGTCACAAGGAGAGATAATGCACCAGACACAAGACCATGCAAAAGACCAGTCACAAGTAACAGGGTGAACAATGACAAAGGCATGCTTTTGTTGCAGTTCATTTGAATAGTGATTTGAATTCAGAGCGGAAGTTTTACTTGTGTTGGTCTTGTGAAAAAAATACATCTTGAAAATTGGTCTTGTGAAGGTTTTCCGTGGTCTCAACTATAACAGTGCTGTTAAACTTAAACTGAACATTTTCGTGAGAAAATATGTAAACCAAATTTTACCAGTACCAGGGAACAAGCGGCTACATAAACGATACGGAGAAATTGGACAAATTCTGCACTCCACAAAATCCCTGATCACATTGCAGGAAATTAGGCATGAAATCACCCAGTGAATTTGTTCTTAATTAGAACGGTTAAAACAGGGAAGTAACGCTTAAAAAATGCAACTTGATACAAAAAGATAAACAAACAGAGGTCTTACAGGTCTTACAAACTGAAAACAAGGAAAAAGGATAGCGTGGCTGATCTGTTGGCTGCTCGGGTCCGGTCCACGGCGAGGGACATTCAGCAGAGCGCCTTGGCTTAACCCAGGGACCTTGGACGCGGTTGCACGGTAGATAGCTTGGCGGTGGTCAATTATTAATCCAGGCTAACCAGCCCGTGGTCCAACTTACATCACTGCTCCATGCACGAACAGAAATATGGCTAATCCGGTTTCCTTCCTCCATCTTTAATTAACACGTGGCTAGTGCACGCATTGAACCGACGTGTCGATTTGACCAGCTCAGGGAGTTTTTCTAATGGCATTGTGTATTGCGTAACATCGCCCGTCCGCAGCCAAATTAGCATTACAAAAGGCTTGCGCGTGGCGCAGCCGTTAATGAAGTGTGAATACAACACAAGGACTTCTTTTTCGGTTGAATCTCGATAAAGTATCTACCATTGGTCCATTGCGATTGAATTATTGAAAAGTTAACTTTAAAAGATTTTTGACATAATCTTTATAAAGGAATTACCACTCGGTGGCCAGGCTGTGGCCGAGAGTGGGTTTATTCCATGCCGAATGCGGACAATGGATCTGGAGTTTCGCCTTTAATTCATCACCCACGGTTGTGCCTTGGCACGCACTCAGTGCCGCGGGCAATGAATTGGCATGATGATGTACATAACAATACAACAATACTCTGCTCAATGAAAGATGGCTCATTTGAATAACTATGATCAAAGTGCAAGTGGACGAGAATCCACCTAATGTGGAACGACATGGAATCACAACAGACACCATTTAAAGAGCTAGGGCTACAGGCAAAAGCCAAATGTCGATTTAATCAAAACGTTTGAAGGCATTTTGTTTTCGTGTTACAGGCGTGCTTCCACTTCATGATGAAAGTAAACGGTTAAAGAAAATTTAATTTAAAATAGTGATAAACTTTGAAATAAAGAGTTTTAAAATTGCAAAATAACTTGACAAACACCTTATCTATAATATTTCTCTACTTAAAAATTGTGCTGATTATACGGGTAGCACGTACACACTTCTCTGAAAGTTGTCAAAGATGAAAAAATACTAATAGAAATCAAATGGAGAACGTAAACCATTCAAAACAATTTGGCGAAAAGTGGCATAGTGTGCATGCAGATGAATTTCCCTCGTACTTGAACTGGGCCAGACGTTTAGTATTCTAACTCAGTTATGAACATTGCACAAAAAAATGATACCGAAACCTAACCCTGTGAAGCAACGTAATTGTGGCATTATGAAAGGTTCTTCGCACGAGGAAGTACAAGTTCACATGTCACTTGAAGTTCAGGAACACACATACATTGAATTATCATGGTTTATCATGTTTTCGTTCATTAAAGCGTATGGAAAGTGGTTACTAGTCGTTCAGCACCTCAAAATACTTGACAAGTTTTTAAAGTGAATCTTGGTACAAACTTCAACTTGAGAAAACAAAAAAATCGCGATTACAAATTAACTCTTCACTCCATAAAATACACGTAGCTTACGATATGAAGAAAAATGACACAGTTGCAAAGGTAGTGACGAGGACGCATGATAATTGATGTGATGGAAGCTGTGGCTTAGAAAACAAAAAATGTCTTTACAAAATGGTACTATATCAAAAATCTTTTATTCTACGGGAGGACTTAATGAGGACTTAAAAATCATACGCATGGTAAAGAGAAATGACAGGGTATAAAAGACAAGGTCATCTGTTACTGGAAAAGAAACAGGTACCCGTTTAGGACGTGGCCCGGAACTTAGTCGTGCCATGGCAAAGGAAGCAATGTCCCTTGAAGTACGCGGTATACGTACAATCGCAATTGGCTAAATTTCAACCCACTTCCCTTCTCAGCTACATGATCTTATCACTGAGTTTGCACTGAAAGCACCGCTCCTGTCCAGAACGCGTTTGCATAAGATAGACGGGAGTTCAGTGTACGAAAGCGAGGCTCTAAAGATACCCGCAGATTGAAGAGAGTTCATACACTACATTTCCCTTAAGGCTCTCGTTGAGTATAAAACTGTACATGGACATATACAATATGTACAGTGCAAAGAATAATGTTTTTCCCGAAGTGCACCGAAGGTCTAATAAAAAGTAACCGTCTGGAAAGTATACATCTTAAGAAGGGATTCCTGTTGAGTTAACGTATTTGAAATACACACCATTCAAAATCAGGTACAGTGTATAAAACATGCAATTGCAGCCTTCCCCGAAAATAAATTTTAAAAATAACAAACCTAATGATTATAAATGGCGGGCTTCCGGGGGTCACCGAGATTCGAACAACTGAGACTGACCACCGGCTGACTGCACCAAAGATATGATGAACCCCATCCCGTTCAGCTGCTGGTCTTTACAACACCATCTTGACCCCTGTAGCCACTTTCCGTAGAGAGCATCCTCTGCCAGGCCTCGGAGCTCCACCCATTCTCCCCATTCTCCTCCAGAGCCGTCATCGTTTCACCTCGAGTCGGGTTCGTCCGTTCTATTTATTGACGACTTGAGTGACGACCACGGCAGCCACGATGCCTCCCACAATGAGAAGGATGCACACTCCGATGGCAACCTTTCTACCTAGACTCCACTGCCATGATGGGCAAGAAAGAAGATTGCACAAGGATTTGTAAATTGAAAAATAATTAAGTAACAAAACTGAATATTTTTGCCAAAGTAGCCCAACGAAATGAAAAAGCAAGAATGAGGCCACGTTGATTTCCAAAATACCTAGCTGTGCCATCAGCCGAACACCACGACATGCATGCACTCAACAGCCTGTCCAGGGCGGGGTAGGGTTGAAACTGGGAACTTTCATTTAAAAAGCATCTTCTTCCCAAATGGAAGGTGATTATAGTTACAGGTCTAAAGTGTTGGAGCTTTTAAAAACAACTCGACAATCCAAATTATGTTGGGATGATACGGGTAATGAATGCATGATGGCTATTTACATGGAATAGGATTAGCTTGGTTTTTCTTTTTTTTATAGGGCTGACCATGGAGGTTGATTCTACCTCCATGGGCTGACAAACACTCAACATGTTGAACTTGAGGTTAGACAAATTGTTTGTGAAAGACTTCAAGATATAATGATAAAAGTAAACGTTTTAAAATGAAGACTTTGTAAAACTGCAAAATAACTTGAACGGTGGACGGGACCTGTTCCGAGGTATTTTCCAGCAAACGAGTGGTTTCCATCCCCTTTTCCCGATTTGGTTATTCTCTTGCCTTTTCTTTTCTTTCCTTTTTTATTTCACTTTGGGGAAGGGCAAGCATCCATTTTCATGCCACCAATATATTTAAACTCAATAGACAGAGAATGGGGGCGTTACCACGGTGGGCACTGTATACGCTGTGTGAAGTTTGAGATGCACTGCCCCTATCGTTTTGACATACATGTAAAAACAAACAATTGTACAATAGTTACTTTTTGCATATAATTTTTTCCCCGATTACTCCTAAAAAACATACGATCCGACCAGAATTCCCACTTCGATATGGATATCATTTTAATTAAATACAAGTCCTTGATGCTGCTCGGTACCTACACAAAGGTTTCCAGATGCACAGAAATGTGTTTTATTGCAAGATATACAGTAAAATATCAATGCAATATCAATGTACTCACCTCCATTGTCTAGTATATGGTGGTGTAGAGGACAGCGGATGTATCTCTTGCAGTTGTCAAATGACTCGATTTCCTTTCCACTTTGTATTCATGTATCGGTAGTGGGGCAAAAATCTGCAGCAGTCTTGCAAATTTTGCCGATCGTTTACAGCAAAAGCGACGTCTGAAAACAACGTTGCTTTTTATACGTAGCGGCGTTCACTGATAACGCAGAGAAGTCGAAGGGGAGATTTTGTCACGAGTGAACAATATTCAATATTCATGAAGCAACGCGTGGCAGTCCGGGGAATATTATGCTGGCACCCAGAGACCTGCATAATTATTATTATTAACATGAGTCACACCCGCGGCGTAGTGGGAATAGAATGGAGCATATGTGAGACAGGAAATTATGTTTCTGGGTAGATCCATTTTGCTTTAGGAGGTTCAAGGTAAACTGTAAATGCAACATACTCTTTAATGTGCCATTATTTTGTGTAATGTGACTTGAGAATGATGGTCAATTATGACTAAAAGGCGGTGATGTCGTGATAAGATAACTTGGATGGCTTATGCCCATTATTAACGGGCCATCCCAAAATCATCACAACCCTATCTGGTTTCCATTCGTTTATGTACTTCAGTATTGGAGGGCTGTAACCAAATTACTTGGCTACGACTTTGAATTAAACACGACTCTAGTGGCTGCAGCGACTGTTTTACTTATAGAGTCGTGTGTAATTTCGAGCCGTAGCCAGATATGCGGCCTGCGCAGATCATTGCTGCAGTGTCGTCATCGGTATTTCTGGCCGGTAGGTTCGCGTGCCGGTCGCGTGCCGACTGCAATGAGGCACGCGCAGCAAATTACGCAAGCCTTCTGTCAATGGGCGCTGGTAATAAAGACCCTTCAACCAGGAAAAAAGCCGTGCGTTGAACGTCAATTGTTGACGTTGCGGTATGGTCCGCATAAAGGTCGTTTGGGAAAGATCTGTGTTGCAAAGTGGGCGGTGTCTGAAGGCGTGAGGATCACAAAATGCCGGCTGCTTATTATAGATTTCTTCAGTGAAAATCTTTTGGGAGAGAAGCGGTGTTTTTTGGGGGGCATCTATTTTAACCTATTACTGGTTGCAAGAATTACAGTCACAAACAAAAAAGCAGTTTCCTTTGCTCCATGAGAATAGACGGAAGGTAGCACCAAGTTCGTTTCCTTTACCCCCTTTCCTATCATGTCTGTTTATCAATTCGGCAAACTAAGTTCTCACCGGTGAGTGTTCCCTGCTCTGAGAGATAAGATTAGGGAGGCCCAATGAAAGTGTGCAATGCAGATTCTAAATAAGGGGAGAAGCTCGTTGCAGGTGTAGAGATTTTGTACTTCGGACTTGTTGAAAATAAAGAGAAAATCTCCAAGGAGTCCACTTTCCATTATTTTGTTCTTCTCGGCCAAACCATGCGGAATCTAATGGTGTAAATTAAAAAGCGAGTTCCACATTTCCACAAAATTTTAAACATGATATATTCACCTGGAAAACCTTTAGTATAATTTAAAGATGCAAAGACGAAACGTGGGGCAAAGTTACATTTAAAGCTGCATTGCTTTCATTTCAGATTAATGGTCATTTACAGCCAATTAAATTTTTAAAGACGTAAAGCGTTCATTTATATCATTGAGATTCCACAAAAATACAATTAGAAAATATTCAATAAAGGAATGTAACTGACCTTTATTTAATTCAGCTGTTTCTTTTACTGAAGCAGCACAAAGCACGAATTAAATTTTCCTCGACATTTATTACTGTAGCTTTCAAAATGATTTCGAAAGCAAACTTTTCAAGTTTAAAGAAAAATCATTCATTAATTTAAAGATCATATACAGCTGCAGTGGAACTTATATTTGCATCCCAACTAATTTTGTGTTTTCGAGTTGAAAGAAGATCTACTTGAGAAGTTACCGGTAAGACTTCGTGAATAACAGAAGGTCTCGGCTAACTGATCTCCAACCACGCAGACAGTTCCTGAAAAAAACCCTGAAAGTATTAAGAAAATGAATTTGTGAATAATCGAGATTAACATCAAAAATTATTCCCATAAGTTTTAAATATTCCCATAAGTGTGATTTAAATCCAGGAATCGGAACCCAGATTTTCCGGCCTTGTGTTATTCTTCAGTGCAGTGTTTCTATCTGTCAGCTATCTACGTTGGGATAAGATAGACCTATTGACAATATTTGCCAGGACGGTCTCGCTGATTTTGTTAGTTTCTTTTGGCTTTGGCTTTTGGCTGTTCTGCCGTTTAGATGGGTGGTGTTCCCGTGCCTTCGTCGCATAACCTTTGGGGAATTGATGCTTTGAAGTTTTGTTTTGTTTTGTAGGGAGTGTTTTCCGAGAGTTATCTGAGAACGATCAATTTAACTTCTCAAGGTGGTGTGCTTTCCACATTAAAAAATCAATCGTTAGTGCACACTTAATTGAATTACATTTACATGTATGTTAGTCGGGACATCTGTCACGAATGAGGTCGACAATGCATGCAGTTCTGGTATCCCCATTCCAAGAATGCAACGCTGCGAATGCATTATGAGGGTGCAGACCACTAATTCATCTGAGAATTTCTGGCCGGCTCATTAGCATTAAAAGTGCCCCCCCCCACAGTATTTTTTGAAAAAGGAGATTGTTTGGCCCCCAAAATGATGAGATTGTGTAAATCCTTGCCAGGATGAACTCCCTGGGTCTTTAAGCTTTAATATGAGAGCAGAACGGTTGAAAGATGGTCCTAAGTGCCCGAGAAAGTTGAGGGTTGCCACTTGAAAAATGGCTGCAATCAAACTTCGGAAAATCACTTTTTGGGGGGTGATTTTGTTTTTTGTGGGAAAAATTGAAAATGTAATTGGTTAACCCACAAAAAAATGAAAAGAAATTGAAATAAGAGTGACCAGACAAGAATTTCATTTGTGTTTCAGAAATATCAGGGATGTTGGCGTGCATGTTATTGGGCCCTGAACAGTGCTGATTTTACACTGTTTTCAATGGGGCTTGAATTAGTGGAAAGTATCCATGAAGTCTTCACTCGTCGCCCAGAGCCCCAAGAGGGCGCTGGGAAGGACTGATGGCCTTGCACAGAGTTTCGTGAAGGAAATACGTTCCACTGGGTCACAGCCACTGATCTCTACTATACCGTCGTAGAGATCATCACAGCTAACGACGCGCCGAGGATTGTGGGTAAATGAGTGCCAGGCGGATGAGCTCGCTCGTTGTGGTGGTTATGAATTCGATATTTTTTTTTCCTCATTGCTGAAAATATTCTCACTACACTTCATTTGTTCATCCAAGATCATGATAACCATATCACCAAAAGACATGTGACCAATAAATCGTGATACTTAGTGAGAGGATAAATTACCACACTGTGATTATACCAAGGCCCTGTTTTTTGTAACATATAGCAGACTCTTTGCCCGTACCAAAGCATTGCCAATTGGCGAGCAAAAAAATTTAAATAGCGCTTCACCAACAGGATCGTGCTAACCTCGCACTCATAGGTCGTGTACAATGTAGCCAATCACAGTGCAAAGCCACCAGCCCTTCGGACGCTGTGGGTGACGACCGAATATGAAGTCACATTGGGGGGGGCACTTACCCTATCTACTACGGGATGTAGAGGAAGAGATTCGGTGACCCTTTCCCGGGGTCAATCACCACGTCACGTGTGGCGTTCTTCAGAATCTGGGCTTTAACCTCGGCAGGCGTAATCCCCGGATGGTTGCTCACGGCGAGAACCGCATCACCTGCACGGTACACAAAAAAAGAAAACTGATGTTAAAAACGTGTATATCATGGTTAAGAGAAACGCTCGAGACTATTTTTTTCATTGAACAGTACAAGCTGCATACCCTTCCATAACAACATTTGCGAAAGGGAAGCCAAAATAATGGTGATATTATAGCACCGGTAATACGAACACGAGTATTGAAGAATTGTATTGCTTAATGCGGGTTCAATTTATGTCTTCAGAGGTGAAAAACAAATGGACAAGGGGGGAGGACAAGGCGGCGATGGCTTCCACTGCACTCACAGCTCTCCCAGCTCGAAATTCTAAACGGTCTTTGGGATAATACCGCTGAACTCACTTCACAGATGTCGCTGTTGACGCAAAACCCCTTAATTAGAACATGACCCCCAACACGCTGTGGAAGTTCACACATTCAAATCCTCCGACAGACCCTGGTCTTGAGGAAAACGTCCGTCTTGACGCCTTGGCCACTGTCTTTTTACATGATAATTCCAGAAATTAGGGGTCCAAAAGTGGAACATCTGACCTTTGTTATTTGACATGGAAATGTCACCCCAATTGATTTCAAACTGTTACTCTTTCTTTGGCAGGTAATTTGCCTCAATTCATCATTCGTGGAAATTAGAAAATGTGTTCTGAACGTAGAAAATCATACTTCAGATGTGACAGGGACACGAAAAAATGGACCCCTATTTTCTTGAAATAGCTACTTGCTGCCATTGTACGTAATGGTGCTTGCAGTTTTGAATAAGCTTTTGCGCGTCAAATTTGAATAAAATCTGGCATACAAAGCGCATGGTGCATATTCATTAGTGCCTTCATCTCTCCTTGCGTTTCCTGATCATCAGTATATCCATACAACATCTCAATGCAATGTCTTCACATTTGCAAGCCGGGGTTACAGTGAAAAGTACCATCACATACCAGAGACGTGCGGGCAAGCCATGGAGGTCCCGCTGTCGACGTGAATGGCGTATTCACCCCCAATCCACAGGCTACGGATGGAGACCCCGGGAGCGAAGATGTCTACGCATTTCCCGAAGTTGGAGAAGCCCGGCTTGTGGTCCGTGATGTCTGTCGCCGCCACAGTGATGGCCTGTAGGAAGTGGGCATTCCAAATGACAGAAATTCCATCGACCGACTGTTTAATTGTGTCTGTTTAGATCGATCTACCATCTTTTTTCTTTTGAAAAAGAGCAAGTCTATTTTTAGGACTGTTTTACTTTCTCTTTAAAAAAAATTGTAAAGCTCCGAAACTTAGCCAATCCTCAGAAAAGCCATAAAAGGTTACAAAAATTTTCAAGTTTGCCCCCCCCCAAAAAAACTTTATCCCTTCTCCAAAAACCCAGTTTTGCATCCGCTCTTTAGATGCGACAAGGAAACACCCCCTTCTTACATTCTTTGCTCTTGCGGGCGAGTAGTTACAAGCATCATCGAAACTGTTGCCGGCAGCCACGGACACCGTCACGCCGGAATTGAACAGTTTGGTGACGGCCTCATCCATGGCCTCCAACGGCGGTCCCCCGAGGGACATGGAAGCAACGGCCGGGCGTTTGCCTTCCGAAGCCACGAAGTCCATCCCTGCATTGAAGGACCCCCCCAAAAAAAATATGGTGTTGGCGTGTGCAGATGTCGGGGAAAGGGGGCGGGTGCGGCATGTTTCTCACTTCAAAATTCCAAAACGATTAACAAACGAAGAGCACCACCACTTTAGAATTAATTCCACTTTACCTTTCCCATCAAGGGGATAGATTACTGGGGGAGTATTGCTGAAAAAAATGTCCAATTTGTCACTTTGATGAAAATCCTAGATACAAATGATTAAAAATTTAGGAGTCTTTTGTCCAAAACCCAGCCGTTCATTCGAATCACGTGTGCACTTTTTTCTTTTGATTCAATCAATAAAATTTTTCAACGACGTTTAGCGTTTAGTCCCTACGATTCGCCATCAGCCGGTTACTAAAGAGTTTTCTGAGAACACTCATATGAAAGCCCTGGAGTGCCGTCAATATTTTCAAAAAGTGAACTTCATTTCTTTTAAATTTGTTTTAATGAAATATATGTTTTTCAAATTTGTTTTTACATGTATATATTTGTTCCCGTAAAGATCAAGAAATAGAAACGTGGTTTCAATTTGTAGAAAAAAATCGTTATTATGAGAAGTATTTTCCAAGTTCGTTTTTTAGGAGATTTTGAAGTTCCTTTTTATGAGTTATTATTTTTTGGAAATTTCTTTTTGTAAGAAATACATCCGAACCTGACAAAGTAGGCTTATTTCTCATAAAAACGATTTGTTCACCTAAAAGGGACAATATGTTTCTAAATATACCACTGGATCTCATTAGAACGAACTGGAGAGTATATGTCTCAAACAAACTAACTTGGGAAACTTTATCTCGTATAAACCACGTTGAAAAAATATACTTCATAAACACGAACTTGAAACAAAAAGATACTTCGCTTTTTGAAAATAAATGATGGTATTCTAGGGCTTTCGTACAATCCGATTTCGGCTTCAAAGTAGCACAACCGGTTTTTGAGGCAAAGTCAACAAAACAAAATGTAGGCCTGCATGGTAAGTGACTAGCCATTGTTTGCACATGGTTATCAAAAAGAATGAAGAAAAAAGAAAAGGACCTTACCGTCAATAACCTGAGATACAGTTCCGATTCCATCGCAACCCAGCACCTTCACGCCGTACAGCTTAGCCTCCCGGGCGATACCGAATACCTCGCCGCCAATCGTGCCCGAACAGTGAGTACCGTGGCCATTGCAATCGACTCCCTAAAAAAAAATCGATATCGGGAATCAAACTTTGGTAGTCCACTATCGATGTAGAAACCAACAGTTCAGCGAATGCTCGTTACTGCAAATAAATCTGGATCATTTTCTGCTTTGTTCGGAATTTGTACTGTTGGAAGCAGGAATTTACTTGTAATTATTGTCTCTTTCGGCCGGGTAAACGTTTTCTTCCGCCAACTTTTCTGTGCTTCTTTTTATCCTGAAGTTTCTGATATGGCTGATTAGGAACCAACGGCAACGAAAAATATGAAAGCCGTCACTCGTACATGGGCCATCGCATAACATACACCTCGGCTCTTTACAGAAAGGACTACGCGTGTGACTCAATGCCTTAAAATGTTGACCTTGTATCCGTCCTTAACACCATTGTAGGCGACTTCGGATCGGTTTGCAAAGAAGAAATTACTGGGATAGATTCCCGTGTCGATGATGTACGCATGCGCTCCTTCACCCGTTCCTGCAGAATAAAATATTGAAAATTAAAGTCAGAATCTGTAAAAGAAAATTCAAATTTGAAAAGATGATTACACGTTCCGTACCAGTTCACTTTTTTCCTTCGCAATGACTTAGAGTGAAATTTACCACATAACTTCACAACGATTTGGGGTCTGTGACAGGGATAAAGGCTGCCTTGCGCTCTATGATGGAAGAACTTACCGGTAAACTTCGCCATCCCGTCCAGCGGCAGGTGGCGCTGGTCCACCCGGTCCAAGCCCCACGACCCAACCCACTGCGCTCGGACGACAGCGTCTTGCTCCACGTACGCGACCTCGGGCCTTCGTCGGATCTTGAAGAAAATAAATGGGTGGGGGGGATATTAGCATGCGTTCATTCAAGCTAACGGAAAATGCAATTCACGGGACCTTTGAAGTTGTTCAAAATTGTTACCGGTACCGGTGTTCTCGTCATGCGTATTGCTCTTATTTGGGAGCATGGTTATTTCCTGTCAAGAGGTAAATGAAGTCGTGTCCGAATTTATAGGCCTACTTGATATGATAAACCCGAATATGAAAGCTGGAATAGAGGCTTCACATTTTAGATCGACTCCCCTCTATCGAGCCGTAGCCAAATAATGCGAAATGCACTCAGGCCACCCCTCAGCGGCCCTTTGGCTCACCTTGGCCAGCTGGACAGAGTCCATGGCGGCAGCAAACCCTTTGAAGGCTCCGCCTCGGTATATCGTCGTCGGGGTAACCGTCGCTCTGCCGGTCGCGTTCAGGAACTCCTCAGCTCTTGGACTTTCGTCCTGTAAATGTGTAAATAATAGACACTGCATTTACCCAACAGCTAAAAAAATGAATAACATCTGTCGTCATATCTTATTTTAAGAACAAGCTTTTCCCAGACCGTACATCAATTTGCAAAGTCCTTCAAACAAATTAAAAGCCGTAGAACTAAGAGAAACAGCTAGTTTAGCCATCCTTACTTCATGATCTTACCGACAGCTTATGCAAACCTTCTATCGCCCCAAAGGCATATCCCAAAGTTGTTTTTGTCTAGCTTAAGCATACATTGCGATTCTGAAGGCACAGCCGACCAAAAGCCACTACCTTGAGAGACACGATGTAGCGTCCCTTGATGCCGTAAGCTTTGGGTAGGTACAGCGGCGCCATCTCGGCCGCAGCAGCGTACACGAGGCACAGGACGAGGAGGGGATGCATCGTGGAAGAAAAGATGAATCTGTACCGGAGAAAGAGACCCGAGAGAAGTAGAAATTACATTTCGGACTGGGCTTAACCCCCCCCCCCCCGCAAAAAAAGGGAGAACCCCAAAGCTGCATCCCTTTCACAGCAATGAGCGTTACCGCGCGCTATGCTATTCGCGCAGGCGGGTTATTCTAAGTGAATATTCCCGGGTGATGAGCGCAGGCTTTGATTATCAGCAAAGAGGGGAAAACTCGAGGTCAACTGGGGAGGCTTAAGGAGGAAATGGAAACAACTGTTGAAACCTACTTAAAAGTTGTAACTACAGATCTAGTGGGCCCTACGCCACTTGCCGTCATCTAGTGCGAAAAGATGCGAAAATGTGCATTTCGGAAAAATTATCGTCTTGGAATCCTTAATGTCTGTCAAAATAAATTCTCGCCTCAAACTAAGTTGGGCATAAATTAAACTTGAACACATTTTTTTCTGCAGAAAAGTTGTCGTACTAGATACCCCACTACGGAGCCCGTAAAGGGGCATGCAGTGAAAACAAACTGGGAATACAAAAATAATTTCAGTTATGCACGCAATACAAACTGATTTTTTTGCATTCCGAGTTTGTTTTAAACGCATGCCCCTTTAAGGGCTCCGTACTCCACCAATATACGACATTTGCATTTCGGTGTCTTAAAACAAAATTTATCAAACTGAATAGGTTAATAAGCACTAAGATTTTCAACTTACTCAGCTGTACGGAAACTGGGAAGGTCGATTTCGGCCAGTGGAACTAGGCAAAATGATTTCGGAAATGCACACTTCGGGGAATTTATATCCAGTGGGAAATTGACGCAAAACGCTCATCACATGACGAATTCAAAGGTCACTGTCATGCTGGTCACAAGACGAGACATGGAGATAAATGACTGCAATGTTGGGCCAAAGTAAACCACGTGCGTGGTTAGCTTGGAACAAAAAGGCAAAAACCTTTTTTTGGGGGGGGGGTGTGATCGGTAGCTACTCCCCATACGATAATCCTTAGGCGCTATTCTACTTGATGGAAAGCCACTCTATGAGCCGCAATTACAGGAAGTATCAATTCCAAAAGTTATCCTCTCGGATTCCTTTTCAATCTAGCCCCATCAAAGTTCGACGCTCAGGGTTACATTTTGGTATATCACCCCCCCCCCCTTTGTTAAGAATTTTGCCACAAGTACGGGGGCGCTCTTGATGGGACTGTTACGTGTATCACGTACTGAGAGTTTCCCTGATTAACCTGAAATTATCAGCATAATTAGCTTGTTTTTCTGCAGCGTCGACTATAAACCGTAGACTTTGAGATGCACGAGACTGCTGACCAGATTTTCACATGACCTGTTTCGTTTGATCGTAATCTACTCTAGGAAAATGGGAAGGTCTCACTGTATCTGCGGTAGAGGCCCACACTATTTTCGGCTTCAGTCAAGATAAGCTATGAAGTATGGATCGATGACGTAGTTTGTATATTTCCCAACCACTTTTATTGGACTTTGCATTATATTTGTGTTCTTGTTTTAATAATTGCATTTATAAAGTCACTGAAGCTTGTGACGCTGTCTGGTGTCAACTAGCTATGAATAAGTTTATTTTGAACGGTAAATTTCTTAAAATTGCAGGAGTTGCATTTTTAACAACCAAGGCCAACTTTATCATTCTGAAGGAATAGGACATATGCCGATCACTTTAGGGGAACCAATTAAACTTGTACTGAAACAGAAAAGGCTTACAAATTTAAGTAGAATTGATTAAAATGGTACGGGGTTAACCCGAAATGTTTGGTTAATTCGTAGGAAAGTTACTTTCCCCCCCCCCAAAAAAAAAAAAATTCAGAGAGTTGTTCTAAAGGAAGAAAAACAGCTTTTAAAGATTTCAGAGTTTTTGCTTGAGCTTTACAAGATAAACAGATAAAAAGGAAAGAAATACAGCAAAAGATATACATTTCTGGAAATCCAATAAGAAAATAGTACTCATCTTAAAAAGGATAAATTATCCCACATTCGCATAGAATATAATACTAAAGAACAAGGTGTGGTGATTAATAATATATATGTAGTAATAATTTAACATTACTAGTTCTGTATCACATCTGTTTCTCCAACATCTGACAGAGGACTAAATATGAGCTACTATTTTACAATTTGTGGGGTAATCAGTATAACCAATGCTAGAGGGTATTGAAGCAAAGTGTCCAGCTCAAGAACACAAGGTGGTTCGATGTAATAAGGACAGGATTGAACCTGAAATCTGACACTAGACGACACATGTCCATGGGGAGCTTTTGGAGCGAGAGGCCAGAGTGGCGTCCACTTTCTTACTTGTTAATTTCAGCCGAATTGACAACTTTACTTTTAGAGCCAGCTGTTATCTGAACTATACAGTTGAACACAATTATATACACCTCAAACAATTGACGCTAACACTGCAGTGTATTGTATTGAACGAAGTCAAGAATTTTGAACAAGTTTTCACTGGAATCCAGAATTCACGTATCCACCCATTTCAGTTGGCAAGCTCCACCCTTATTTCTACCCACCACAAAGACCCGACCTATTTTACCGGACTGTTCTTAATACGATGTAAATTCTCATGTAAGGGTCACACAGGGGCTAAGTTCCTCATTGCACAAATGTCAGCATGATTGATAATTTGACATAAACTGCAACCATAATCTCTGTGCTGCCTAAAACAACACGTATTACGATTTCAGGGTAAAATACATGATTTACGACAAGCTCCCAACAGCATATTTAAACTGGCTGGGCGGAATTTACAGATTAATTTTGTTTGTCTGCTAGTCAATTGAATTTCTGCATTTTTAGTATTTCTTAAAAGATTCAATACAAAGACGGAAGTGGAAACCACGACAGATCACGACAATGGTGCCACTTGATATTTTTAATATAATTTCAAGGCACACAGGCTGTGAGTTGTCGGACTTGTTGGTCACAGATCAGCATCGTCAACGATGGCTAGCTCCTTCCACTTCTTCAGTCTCTTCTCGCCGCCGCACCCGTACTGAGCGATGAAGCTCTTGGCTCGCAGGCTGAAGCCAAGTGACTCGTCGGAGGAGATGAAGAACGTTTCCCTGGTGCCAAACTGGTTCTTGCAGGTGCGAGTGCCACACATAATTTTGCCTGTGAGGAGAAGGGTTAACCCCAATGTCAACGATGCGAGTCTGCACGGACCTTGTCGCTCGATCAGAAATACATCATGACTCCGCCAGTCTCCCACTGAGCCACAAGCAATTCAAATGCCTCTGTGACAGTCCCTCACAAGTCCAGTCTCAAGTCCTTCCACAAGACAAGTCACAAATGACAGGAGAAACAATGACAAATGGATTCTTTTATCACAGTTCATCATTTGAAAAGCTTGTGACCTGGCTTAAGACTGGATAACTTGTGATGGACTCCCAGGGGCTTGTAATGTCCTCAATTTCAACGGTGTCCTTTGTGCTGGCCAGGGTAAATATCTCCTTGCTTTGATGCAACATGACATGAAAAACACTCACAGACAATTAAAATGATGCATGGAGGGGACAAACAGAATTTTTGTAACTACAAAATCTTGATTTTACTGAACACTGCTTATAAGTTTGCTTTTTGGGTTTATAGGAACCAGAAGCAAAGATGGACCATGGATTTAGAACCAACTTAATGGGGGAGGGGACAAACTTGTTTTTTTTTGGGAGGGGGGGACAAAATTTAGAATTTATCATGTAACCTTTCATGGCCCTTCTGAGGGGTGAGGCTAGGTTTGGGGATTTGGAAGGAATGTAAATGAAATAAAGAAAAAATGTCTTTCATTATTTTTAGACACAAACTTGCAGCTCCTTTTTTTTGTGTTGGGGAGGTATTGTCCCTGTTGGTCTGCCTGGATCCACCCTCCACCTGAAGGAATACCAAATCAATGATTTACGCTAAGAGGAAAATGCAAACACAACTCACAGACGCTCTGGGAATCCCGGAAGCGTGTCGCTGGTTTCTCCAGTGTCATCTCAGTCACCCGATCCTCAAACTCGGGATTGATGCACGTCACGTAGCCCCCCGCTCCCTTGCGTCTCAGGTCGGAGCTGTAACAGACTGGCTGTTTGCACTCGGCGCATTTCAAGAGTATCTGCTGTCCTTTCATCTGAGCGGCCAGCTGCTGCTGCCGGTGCTCTGCCTCTTGCATCGCTGCAATAACCTCCCTCTGTCAAGTACAAAATCACGATGACAATAGAACTTCATTGCATTCTTAGCAGAAGCTTGTCCTGTTGACAGGATATAACTTGTGCCCAAGTTTCTCCGACAACAAAAGTTCGCTTGTCAAAAACAGCAACCATTAGTCTTGTCAATATGAATTTTAGTTTTGCTCATCACCAAATTATTTTCATGCACTGAATGCTCAGTGCTTTCCACAAACTTGCAGTGTCGTGGTCCAAATGCAAAACCTCCTGCTTACTAGCGAGCACGTCTTGCTAGCTGACAACCAAGCTACTACTACTTGCCTGTTAAGTTGGAATCAATCCACCAGTGAGCACTGGAGTTTACTGCATTGTCAGCATGACAAAAGGAAGCTTGTTTCCATGGAAAAGAGATAGTTATTGTCATGTCAGAAAGCACGCATTGAGTGTTTATTGTTTTCAGTGTGGTACAGTAAAAACACAAATACATGTATATTACCAACTGAGGCCAAGAAAACCTATATGAATCAGTTGGTCTACTAATTCGTCAATTAATGATAAAGTTGCTCTTCATCATGATTTGATTTCACCGGATGTTTTCTTGCTTCCTTACTTGTTTCTCCTGGATGCACCTCAATCGCTCCTCCTGGGGCATGGCCTCCAGTTCTTTCATGGCTTTCTCCATGCTCTTCACCTTGTCGCGATTCTCAAGCTCTCTCTGCTCATTTGTAGAACCACTAACAGAGGAGAGAAGCGAAGTATGTGGCTTGTAAAATTATTACATTATAGTTGAACCTCATTAATAGGAGGTCCTTCAGACTTGGCAAATTACCTTGTTGCGACAGGAACCTTGTATTATCAGGAATAAAACGATGAAAAACAAAGGGTTGGGACCTGGGTCATTCCATGAGGTTGGGGCACAATTTGTGACAGTGGCAATTGTTACGTGGGTTCCGTAAAAATGAACAGCTATTTCCCTGCATGCGGATTCCAAATTATACATCTTGCAAGGCTGGATACAGAGGTGTGTGTTACTTTTACACAGAAAATGACCTACTCTACAGGTCATGACAGGTGGTAAAAGTTACCGATGTAACAAGGACACCGTCACAAATTGTGCCCCAACCTCATGGAATGACCAACCTACAGATTTCCTTGTTATAAGCAGAATCTTGTTTTAACAATGCTCTTATTAGCGTGGCTTGACTATACATACAACAATGGCAGAACTCTGGGTTTTTTTTCAAAATATAGCCTTACGGATACATTTTACAAACTGCTGGAAATCCACAGTATCAAGCTTGATCAGTATATCCTGCTTACTAAGGGCTGGAGAATGAGCCGGTATGGTTTTCCAATAGCACATGCCCAAAATGAGACATGCCCGAGGTTGTTTATGAACAATGTTTCAGCAATGTTTCTGTTGATTCATCTTCAATTTCTCTGATTGTCAATAAATGTTGCTCAAAATGTGCTTACCTCTCGACAATCAGGTAGCATTTGCTGCCCTCTGCCCTGGCTCTTCCCTTGGACTGCACCGTGCCTATCTCGTTGCTCACAAAGTTGTAACGGATGACAAAGTTACAGGCCGGCATGTCCAGCCCTTCCTGGGCGATGTCAGTGGCTACTAACACGTTGCAGCCATCCTCTGTGGATTCCAAGGTGAATACTTGCATTTATGAGATTAAAAGGGCCTAACATATTTGGACATGGGTAGACTTAAGCACAGCTACCAGATGTTGACAAAAGGAACAAATTTTCTGCATCAGTCAAACTTCGGCCAAAATTATCACTTAATTGAGTGATTCCTTAAAACAAGGCTTCCATGCCAAAATCATATTTCTCTCCAATAGTGTATTGGTCATTCTATAAATTTAGGGTCCAAAGAGTGACTTCCGGTGTTTCTGTGACACCCCAAGTACATACTGTGACAGGAACATCCTTGAAATTGACTTCAAACTTTTCTTCTTAAGGCATTTGGAAATTAATTTACATCACTCTCGGAAATCAAAGAATGTGCTCTGAGCCTCATAATCAGATATGACAGGGATACGAAAAATAGTTGTTAATGGAATAATCCTATTATGAAATTAGGTATTTTAAATTATATACCTTTGTAATCCCAAAATGTTACTTTGTGTCGTTTTCATTTACCAGTAGTAAAGAGGAGAAATAACTCACCCTGCCTGAAGCTCTCTAAGATCATCTTCTGTTGGCTCTCCGTCATGCAATACTCATCCAACGCTCCCTGGCCCACCAAGCGCTCAGGCCGGACAGGGCAGGGCAGCTGGTTGAGGCATGGGCACGATCGGATGAACTCGCAGAGAGCCACAGTGGCAACCTTCATACGGTTCAGGATGATGCCTGTGGAAAAAAGAGAGGCATAGACAACAACTGAGCTTTTGAGGGTAAACATTTGACCTTTGGATGGCTTCTTCTCAAAACAACCATTTTCTAAATTTTCCAGATCAGGATTATTTTTTGGCATTTTACTAAAAAAAACTGAACATTCTGGTGCACACAAATCAGATTCTCTGTTGAAAGACCAAATCTGCGACCATCCGAATTGACCACAGCGGCCACATAACAGTCAAGATGCAGACAATGAGACTGAGCACGTACAACTAATGGGCAGTTGTACCTGACTTGGGCCAGGCACTTCTGAAGGCAAGGGGCATACCTTTTGAACTTGGATTCAGTGTAAACTGGTCGGCCAGGAGTTTGATCAACTGCTGCAGCTTAGGGTTGCCGTCGCCTTCCTCTCTAGCTGCCCTCTCCATCTCTGCCAGATTCCTGTCAAAGAGATCACGACAGATTTTCTCCTCTGGAGTATATGCCTCATTCTGACAAACAGATCGACTTTCGTAGAACTCCTCCAGTGTGCGAAGACAGTCTTGGACGGGCAGATCTTCATACAGCATCAGAGCTCTGTTGTATGCGTTGAGATATTTGTATACCACAATGTGCTTGTGCTCGGGGGACTTCTCTTGACGAGCTACGACTTCATTTTCATATGGTTGGCAGCCGTGGCGAGGCAAAGAAATCTTCGCGGTTTCTCCGAGCTGATCTTCAATCTTGCCCATGATCATCTCCAGCAAGCTGCCAAAGTGTCGCTCGGCGGGGGCTCTTGGAGGCACAGATATGACGTCATCCTGCTCGGGGGCCTTCACAAACTGGTCCAGCTGTTTCTTGTTCCTGCGATCGCGAACACGTATCACGTCACGCACATCCATGTTTGCACAGAGCTTCAGGATGTGGCTCAGTGCCACCTGGCTGTGGCCCACACCAAGCGAGGCACTGAGCCCTATCACTTGAGGGAGGCTTCCGACATGCTCTCCCACCCCTTGAGATGCGGCGGTTTTCTCCTTCAGGTACATCTTCATGATGACATTGTAGGGATGCAGGAGATCCGTGTGGTGGCACTCGTCAAAGATAAGCACGTCAAGATCTTGGAGAGACACTATCTTCTGTCTCAGGGCGTTGACAAAGATCTGCGCAGTCAGCATCAACACGACCGGCATGGGTTTGTCTTTCATCAGGGCATACTCGAACGGCTGCTGGTCTCCGATGGTCCTGACGGCCAAACTGTCTGGGAAGTACTCCTGGAAGGCATTGCTCTGCTGCTGTGTCAGGTGGCGGATGTTGACAATGAACAGTGCCTTGAAGTGCTTGCCTGGGGTAGGGTTGGCCTGGAACTCCTCATACTTCTTGTAGCAGATGCTGGCTGCAGTCAGAGTCTTGCCACTTCCCGTTGGGGCACAGATGATGTAGTTGCCTC
The DNA here is from genome assembly GCF_001949145.1 of Acanthaster planci. The sequence continues at coordinate 364,917 of NW_019091444.1, forward strand.
CTGTCATCAATGGGTAATGGGCAAGCTCCTTCTGGTAGTCTCGAAGGACCACTTTTGTGGTCTCATCGCCATTTGCTTGCGTATCCTGAACTCCGTGACCAATTTTGTCCAATTCTTTGTTACCGTTAACAACATCGCCATTTTGTGATAGCAAAGATATTAGGCTTTCCAGTTGAGCCCCATTCGAGGACACATCACAAGCTGGTGCTTTGAACAGCTCGGCCTGCCCAGGTGCATCAGTCTCCACATCGCCTGCAATATAATGAAATAAAGCCTGTGAAGTTATTTCTCAACGTGCAGGGAAGCTTCTTCCTCATATCAGGCCAAGCTTCACACCAATACTTTTGTTACTTATATTTTGATCAATTTTTCAAAACAAAAATTTCTTCTCGGACGATTGGCGTGTGTACTTTGATACCTTTCGACTGGAACTCCACTTGTGGGCTTGCATCTGGGTTAGAAACTGGTCTCAGAAGGCAGCCCTCATCACCAGCTCTGGATTCTGATGGCTGGGGAGTCATGATATTTGGCCAATCCAGGATTGGCTTTTCATTTATCCGGGCTTTTTTCAACTTGGTTTTGGAGGGAGATGGAGTGGCATTGAGCAAGGGGCTCTTGGGAGCTGCGCTGTCAGTGAGGGGTGCATGTATATCTTGGCTGTCATCAGGAGGATTTATAACATAGCTGCTGCCATCAGCTGGGTCGACATCCATGGCTGCTTCCGCTGGTCTCGCCTTTGGGACATGAAGGGAGAAGTCCGCTGGCGTCTTCAGTACACCAGGATTAAGAGGAGATGAACTGCTGGTTCTGGTCTGCCAGGAGGAGAACGACAATGCTGGGGAGGTATCTTGACGATGGCCAGTGGAATGACCTGCCTTTGGCTCCATCCCCTGGGATTGAAAGTGAGATGAGGCAGTCGGAGGAGATTTCTTGGAACCTTATGGGAATAGAATCAAAGAAAAAATTGCAATTTTCTGCAATAGTTCTATTCTATTAAGTTCTTACAGTACCGAGTATCTGACCCAGATTTTGGCTTCAGATGATACCTGCCAACCTGAGCGCCAGGGAGCAATTTACAACATTTCAAATTCCAGAATCTTCCAGAATGTCTCATACAAGATCCTGTGCAGATATGTTGCTGTCACAGGACAAGTACGTACCATAGTTGTAAGTGTTTCTGAAACTATTCCCAAAAGTCAGAGGGCTGTTAGTGATCGTTGCTCCACCCACGGGACGAGCATCACTGCCCCCTGGGGTGCTCTGTGTGCCAAGGCCTGCTGCCGGAGGTGATGCGAACCCATCTTGTGTCCTAGTTGAATGGCCTGTATGCGGTATGAGTACATCAGTCCATATGAAAATAAATACTTTTGATGAGCACCTTTCTCTGTCTTACTTTCTTTCGGAGGACCAATTTAAAATGAGAAAATACCTAGAGAAGAGTGAAGTTATCACCCATATGGATTTGCCTAGGATTCAATTTTATTTTGTTGCTTTTGGTGTCCTCAACGTGACTGAATAATAAATCTTGCTAATATTTATTTCACATAACGAAACTATGACATCATCAAAGCCATCAAATGTGTAACACTACAATTACAAAAAATTAGTTGGAAAGGGTCGTGCTGATCTGATTTCTAACACTTTTTTTGAAATACTGGGTATTTTCATGTATGTTTGCACTTTGGAAATCTCATGAGATATCTCACTGGTAATGTTCAGGTATATACTTGTGCACAGTGTTACAGCCAACCATATTTTTGTGCAGGTCAATTCAATAATGGCGAATGAAGGGAGTGAAGTGACCGGAGTCTATCAGGTCACAGCCAGGCATCCAAAGGCCTGCTTAAGGGGACTCTAGATGAATGAGTTTCAGTGAGTTTTTTTTTCCAATTTAATTCAGAGTTCACGTTTTGTTAATTCTTCCAGGTAAAAATATGAAAAGTTTCACAGTAACTGATATATTTTCTGGGGGTTTAAAGGATTTTTGTGCCAGTCAGTGGGCTGTTTCATCAAGCTTAGAATGCTGTGGTGTGATGATCCTCAACCGGCGCAGACCAGTGTAGCTATAACACTGCTTGCGCGTCAGTGTTGAAGTACTTGTACACGTATTTGAGTACTTAGTACTCATACTTGTACTTATGAAAATGTACTCATACTCCTAAGCAAAATTTCTCTACGTATTCATGGTGAAGTACTCATACTCGTACTCACACTCACAGAAATGTACTCCACTGCAATACTGATGTACACCTACATACCATAGTTGTATGTGTTTCCTATGCTACTCCCAAGAGTTATAGGGCTATTCCTGATCGTCACTCCACCTTTGGGACCTGCATTGCTGCTAGTTGGGGTTCTGCCTGCGCCAGCTCCTAATCTGGAGCTTGCTGTGGGGGGTGATGGTGACTCATCCTCCATTTCAACTGAGTGACCTGTGGAACGACAGTAAATACTTGTCAATTCTATAATGCCTTTTGTTGATTATCAACTTTCTGTCTTTTCCTCTTTTTTGGGCACTTCAATTCACAATGGACGTTGTAGATGAGCAAAACTGAGCTTCATCACATGGACTGTGGACACCATCTCCATTCTGCTGCAGCTGTTTCCTCAACCAGGATGTACATTAAATATCATTATCATTAGTTCTTTCCACATAAATGAAACCAGAATTGAGAATAAAAGCCTGGAAGAGCATTCCTGTGCATAACATGAAATCAAATACACAGAAGAACATCTGAATCATATACTGATTGCATCTGAATCTGACTTCCTGTGCATTTATTGCAAGCGCTGCTTTTTTCTTAGTTTTTGACTGAGAGTCTCATGACAATTCCTTCAACAAGACACATTGATGTACTGTCGCCATGTGCCATACCCTCTTACACCTAAAGTCACTTAACAGTGTAACGGTCTACATTAGCCTATGGATGCCTCAACCTCCAAATTGTCTTGACGGTGGCTGACAGTCACACAAGCAGGTGGGAAGTGGACATGGTGGATGTAGCCTCTGGCTAGCATCTCCCATAGGCCTGCATGTTATTGCTAGCCACAGCCCTGACTTTTGGATATGGCCTCAGGCTGGGAACTACATACCTAGCATTTTGCGTAGATCCAGCAACTTTTTCTTCAGGACTTGGCACTGCAGGTGGTCCATTATTTCAATAAGGAAATTGAAATTGTCCTCTGAGATGATCCCCATTTTCTCCAGGACGTCAAACAGATCCCGTGCATTTTTAATGCCCTCCTTTTGGCTCACAGTGAGCCGATCCTTACACAGAAATTTCAGTTCCCCAACCTCATCGTCAGTCAAACCTCTTGAGATGGAGAACAGGGTTTGACGATAGGGCGAAATCTCAGAATCATCCATGGCTAGCTGGAGACCGATGCAGACCTCTGTTCTGTTTTCATGTAGCTACAAATCAAACACCTAGGGAGATGCATAACATGATAAGTACATCTTGTCCCAACTATGGTATCAGTCCTAACTACAGACAGGACAGTTCCTACTGTGGTGCCACAGTTGGACTGGACAAACTTCAGTCGGATAAAGCTCTAAAGAAAGTTTTTGCAGTTCATACCTAACAAAGATTTTCAACAAAACATGCCAACCTAAGAATTTCATCAAAAAGGCAAATAAATACTTGGATCTGTCAGCACAATTACCAAAACGAAATGATGTCCGGACATAACTACACCCTGAATTGTGAGGTACACGGGAAGTAAACCTAACTCACTGCCTATTGGCACTCTTGCTACAGTTGTGCTAGCTCAACTGTAGCACTCTAGTCTGTACTGTCGCAACTATGACTGGGTCACTATAGACTAATCCGATTAGCTGCCATAACTTTGGTGACACCGCACTCACACGCACATTCTTCAGCTTGACACGTGCATGCATTTGGCAAACCACGACACCCTGTTGGTCGAAGAGGCATGTAACGCGCGCGTACCACCTGTTCACGAGCGTTGTGCCACCGCAGTAATGGCTTCTAACTCTAGTGGTCGAATTACACTATCCAGACGTTTAGTTACGGTGCAACACAAATGAATTATGATACACTTTATGCGTGTCATACAGAGGCCTATGTTGACCAGCTGACATGGAAACATTCAATTACATGTAGGGTTTTCCTTCAGTGAGACTTATAATAAAAGAGTTAGTAACTTACTTGAAATCACAGACATGTACATTAATATATCATGATACACTGGGAGGAAAAAAACCGCGTCGACAGCACAATTTCCGTGTTTTGAGGTTCATCTGTCCCGCTTTACGTTACGCGCATACGCACTCACAAGCTCAAACGCGCATAACTCAGTCATGTGTCGAGTGTCCGTCCAAAATCCAGTTAGTTCTCAATCATTTGCCATCGTGTTTGGTGAGTGCACGGTTTTTATGAGAAAAAAAATACAATGCACAATTCATCTGATGTCTTTTGTTCAGATAACACAAGGCAAAGCCTCACCAGGCTTAGGTATTTTGACAGCAATAATCGCAATCGCCATCCGTATTTTGAAGCCGATGTTGCAATGTCGCATTTCCTGACCCTTGACCGACCGTTTACCAGTGAGAATTTAGAGTGTTCATGAATGCCGGTGAGCGCGGGGACCAGAATGATGATGAAAAGGGAATTTCCCGCCGGACTTATTTTGCCCGTGTTATGACGTCATCTGGGAAATACGGCAGACTCGCCATGTGAAGTCGGCGGTCCGAACAATGGATCAATTTCTTACCCAAAATAGGGATGTAGCAAGACCTTGGAACAGGCCCCCCCCCAAAAAAAAAGCTGTACCGTGGGTTCTTCAATTACGATTTGATCAACTTGCCTTCAAAATAGCGGCATCCATCAACCCTGCCGCTTTCGAAGTCCTGCGAGGTGTTCATCGCCCTATTTAAAATTTCGCCCTTGGTTACTACGAAGAGGCAGGGTGTGCTGGGTTGAACTATACACAATGTTAGAGCTCGCGGCTTAGGAGTGCATTACAAATCCAATTTACAGGTGGACAATCGTTCTTTCTAATAAAACTGTGATCGGGGCACCTTTCACACACGTCGTCTTTAATTAACCAGGTGAGAGCTTTCCCGTTTTATAAATTTAGCTGTACATGTAGTTCTCCTTGCAAATACAGTTTGGCATTTGCCTTAATCATAGTCAGAGATGGACGCAGTCAATTTAATATACAGTAGGCACAATCATTTTCTGCAGGACCGCAGTACTGCAGGAGTTGTGAGAAACTATGCTTAAATTTCATTCAACAATGGGGCCACTTTCTTACCCCAAACAGATTTTGTTTTTAATACCTCCAAAAGTTAATTATTATGTAATTTCTGTTTACCACTGTAGTCCCGCTTGCATGTTTGGGTGTGACTGAGATAGCTAACTGAAGAGATTACGCCATCTATAGTCAGTTACCAAGGTAACTGTTCAACGCAAACATCAATCAACCGTGTAACCATATGCTTTTGGAATTCAGCCAGGAAGTCTTTTGTAAAACCGACAGAGTAACGTGACGTCATATGATCTCATCCCGCGGAACACGCCCCCTGAATACAAATTATAAGACGACAAAAACACTCCAACAGAAAAAAGGAACTGATGCCATTCATTTTGCGTGATGTTTATTTCCTTTCAAAGTGCATGGTCAAAGGCCAGTTCATACTCAGCATGAACGCAAAGATTGCAAAATGTGAGCAAATTTAAACCTTGAAAACTCAGTCAATTTCGATGAGAATGTCTCCTTCCACAGAAAAACAGCAACGGGGTAGTTCACTGTTCAACCGCGATTGAACAGGATGATGCGGATTTGTCTTCCTGAAGTGATACATGTGGGTTCGAGTTGGCTTATAATGATGAACCATCTCCAAAGATTGATAAAAACGAAGTAAGGATTAGAATCCCAAATTCATGTTGAATTTTACGCAGGCTATGCAAAGATTTATTTAAACGGTGTGTAAAAAAGTACGTTTCCATAATAGACAGAATACATATAAATTCCATTCAGCGGCAGATGGAATGTTCCATTCCACGTGCCATCGCCTCTTGGAAAGGAACATTCCATCTCATGAAATCGTTCTTACATGTTCACTGATTCATAATTTGTATACATCAAACCGATGACCACATAACAACGTCATTACCGGCCAACGGTAGTAGCCGGCCCCTGGCAAATGGTGGTAAACGCTGTGATAAGTCGTATGAAGTCACAGTTCCGTGACCACAAGGTGGCTCCATAAGAAACACTATGCTTTCCGTCATTTACAAGGGAACATTGGAACTACATGTATTTGCAATCTGACACGTGGAGCATGAACCGAACTTCAAGTGGTTCAAGTTCTACGAACCAGACAGAAATATGTCTGACTAGAGGTCATTCAGAACCCAGACCCAGTCCAATTAAGACTCGTCATTATAGTCCGCAACAGATCTGGGCGGATGGAGTTCTCGAGGTCTCCTTATCTCACAAAAGAGTCAACATTAATGTGGAAACAGTTTTAAAAATCACTCTATGTACTATTATACATGTACATCTGACCAAATATGAGTTTACATTTCATGGCGTTGATGCATGATTTACTGCCTACCTTTATCACCCAATTTCTCCCGTCAAAGTTAATTTGAAACGATTTTCCTTTTTTATCTTCTGAAATCGGTATCAAATACGCCAGGCCAAGCCAGTTGACAAATTTACTATAATATACTCTATTTTCTTACTGGTAAATAGTTACTGGCATGATGCTTCTCAAGTCGAAGATAATTGTTCAAATAATATCATACGAGTTCATGACATTTCTTCTCGATTACTGATAGCATTGCAATATACTTTTAGCATACCTTAAAGTTTTGTCAAGCGTTTCCTTGTTGTTATTCTAATTAGTCAATGTTAATTAACGGTGAAGACAGTGTTCATATGGTTGAAACAACATGTAAAGGTTAAAGTTGTAAAAATTACACCCTTGTGGCTTTGAAACCAAATCCAAAATAACACAAGTTCACAGCGAACAATACAATAGGGAAGCACAGTAATCAGGTACTTTAAATACTCTCATATCCAGACATAAATTTTCATGGTGTTTTAAGCATATATAACCGAGGCAGTCAACATCGATACACACGCCTAAAACATATCAAGGTTTCCACCGATAGGAACGCCCCTCATATTCATTGCACCTTTCACACAGAAAACCTACCGTGGACTGTAGGCTTGCTGGCGCGCAAAGCAGGCCCTGTGTCTGCTTGTCGGAAATTTAGCAGTAAAGAAAACCTTTGTCCCCGTGTCAGACTTCACTCGCGACAAAAAAATGTCACATGCTTGGAGAACATGGTTCATGTCAGAACAAATCGACAAAACCGACAGAAACAAACTTCAGTACTGTATCTTATACACTGCAAACTAAAGGTGACGTCAATGCAGACTAAAATAACTTCAAAAATATATACCTCGAAAAAAAACCCAGAATTTACCAAAGAAGAAGTGAAAGTGTAACATCGGTTACACTATGCATACTGTATGTGCATACGTCATTTGTAATTCTAATTGCAGGTAAAGCTTGAATTTACGGAGCCCCTAAGGGGACAGGCACAATGAGAATTTTATTTTATTTTCGTTCCCTCGAATTATTTTTTCGTTCCCTCGAAATCATTTCGTTCCCTTGAATTAATTTTTCGTTCTCTCGAAATGTTATTTCGTAATCTCGAATTATCATTTCGTTCCCTCGAAATACTGTTTCGTTCTCTTGAATTATTATTTCGTTCTCTCGAAGTAACATTTCGAGGGAACGAAACGATATCAAGGGAACGAAATAATAATTTGAGGGAACAAAATAAAACAAAAATTCTCATTGCGCCTGTCCCCTTGGGGGTTCCATATGAATTGATTCGATCAAAGTGCGAATGCGGATAGTCGGATCGAATTTGTGTGACTTCAGCACCAAATTGGGCTGCAATTTAAAACAAGTTGAACACAGATCCTTTTTCAACTTTGGCGAATTTCACTATCTCCGCAAACGTTTTTTGAAATCGAAAGTCGGTTAATCCGCATCTGCAATGAGTATGACCCAGTCTGTACTAAGAGAAATTTAACAGAAAACTTCAACGTCGAGGATTTTTTAGTCACCAAGTAGATGGTGACTTTAGATGGAATCTTTAATTTTGTATTGCAGCCAACCTAGCTATCAGATTTCTGTGTGCTTCTTTCTGCATTCTCATAGTTACCACTCCATCCTCGTTACCATAATTGTTAATCATATATTTTTGTATGGTTACATATTTTACCACTGCATTTTTTCTTTGAATCTTATTTCATTAGCACTACAACTATGTAATTATAGAAGAACCTCTGTTCAAGCCATGATATGTGTACGGCTAAGGCCAAATTAGCAGGGACGCATATTTTCAAAATTAAAAACAATATTGCTCGATGTGAACTGAGATTGTTAAAAAAACAGAAAAGACACCCCTTTCTTGTTTCACTTGATAGAATAGTCAGAATGCTAAAATCTATTTTCGCTGCATTTTAAAATGACAGCTACACTATATAAATAAAATCCTATATAAAATTATCTAGAATCAAACTATTTCTAGCAATCTCTGCAAAAATTCTTGCATTAATTCATGATTTCAACATTTTAAGTGAAAGGCTGGCTGATACAATGAGACGTTTCAGTTTTAAGCAGATAAGCCAAATTAATTCATTTTTGATGCAATTAACGAATGGTCATCGTCAAGCTTGATTTGAAAAAAAAAATAGGGCTGCTTCTCAATTTGAATCATGTTATTTCTTGGCTTCTTTCATATCGTTAATGCTGTACATAATACATGCATGTAGCTTAAAATAGCAAGTTTTTAAAACATATATCCCATTATTTTAATAGCAACTCTAGCATTATATTTACAGTAATCTAATCCTAAATGAGTTGTTCCAAATTGTTACTTGTAAAATGAATTTCAGATACCTCATTGCAATTATTACACATTTATAGCTAAGTTAGAAGTTTCTATCAAGACACAACCACAGCCAACAGATCCTTGGGCTTCTCACATCTATAAGTAATTACCAAAGTAAGATCATTTTCTGGTAATTTTAATTTCTACAGCAAGTTATTAGCAAGCCAAGCAATACAGATACTAACAGTCGTCTTTTAGTTTTGTGCTGGTCAAAATTCTTAGCAAGGGAGACATTGCAGAGAAAAATGTTACAATGTATGAAATCTTAAGTTTCTGCAATCGATGTTCATTTTACAAAAAATGTAATATTCTGCTGCTATTGAAGTCAGGCCGGGTGTACCCTATTTCTGCCTTCTAGAACTCTCAGCAGAGTGCAGATCCACACCTTCCTTTAACTGTTTGGACTTTTCAAGATTTGAAATCCCGCCTTCTTCCACATCTTGGGTGTTTTGACGCCGCCCGTCTCAAATCGGATCTTGAAGCTCTGGGCTTTCAGGGCATATCCCTCAGGTGGGCTGAGATTCAGGAAGTTCTGCATGGTGCCGAGCTGGTTGCCGCAGTCGTACGTGCCGCACTTGATGAGGCCTGCATTTGTCAACAGGGGGTAGCAACGGGTCATGTCTCTGGTCATACTTACATTGGATATGTCATGATCACATGATCAGTTTCACTCATGGTAGCCTAGCAATGACACCACAAGCTAAAAACTAACATGTTGCACGTATAGCATTTACATGTATGCAGTCAGTGAAACAAGCATAAAATGTAAAATCCATCCTTTTCAATTACATCAAATCTGACAGTTAAACGAATAATGGAATAGAAATATTTTAATAAATGTTACTAAAACCCCTGAAATTGCACCTTTGGGTTTCCTTTAACCTGATCTTAAATCTATGTATTGCAATTTTAACCCATTTTTTAAAACTTCTTGAGTTTATATGCTAATGCACATTTTCATATTCATTAGCAGAACTTGGATGTCATCCAAGCCTCTGAACATCAATGCTGTACTGATATGTGCACAGAAAATTTCTGGATTTTTTTAAACACATCATAGATTTCATTTCCTTTGGAATTTATTGCTGTGTGAGTACATATACGGCAATGACATCCTTTAAACAAATGTTTTCAGATAGCACAATTAGAGTTTAATTACAATATAAACCTAGAAAGCATGCAAACTGAACTAAGTCCCTAGATTCACATCAAAGCAAGAGTGCCATCATTTGTCCAGAAATACTTGGTCAATTTTGAACGTTTTAGAAGTGCATTTTTCAGTTTACATAACACAAAACAATGTAACACCGTCTTCATACACTGAAGAAGAGTACAGAGATACACAAAAAGTGATTCTAAGAAAAATTTCATTTCATGGATCTTTGGAACAACTAAAGTGCCGGTTCAACATTATTCCTGAATTGTTGAATCAGCATTGAAAAGAAAATTCAACTAACCACTTAAATGGAAGATTTTGAGTTCAAAATGCCGGATTTGATATTTAACATGTTGACTTCACCATTTTAAAGTGTGGTCACGGAGTGCACACGTGTAATTGTTGGATTCAACATGCCAGTTTTTGGTGTATAGCCCCAATGTTTGATGATAATAAGAAAAAAACAGTGGGGCACACTCTGCCAGCCATCTCACAATTTTCCTCTTCCATTTCATTTTGCAATGGTCAATTTAATGCATGGTGTGTTCTCAACTTGAAGCAGTGTGTCAAGGGTTCCCCTGCGATAACACAGAATGGGCTGGCCAGGATTAGTGAATACCTAGGACAGTTAAACCATTCCTATTGGTCTAGAGCCTGTCACATGGCTGGTCTAAATTAGTTGCTGGAGCACCAGCTCAAGGGTGGCACCACATGGCTGAAGGGGTGTTCGGAACCAAAACTGAAGTCATTGATGAACCCGATCTTTGGAAATTGATAATTCTTTAACTTGCTTTGACCTTCTGAGTAAGGTATTCATGAATGGATTCAGCTCAGGGTTCATTCTCTAATCTGGTCTTAGATGACATTTAAGACCAACCATACATTTACTCCCTTATTAAACAAGTACTTGCATTACCCAGTTTTCCAACTTTCTGTTCAAGTGTTTGTTAGTGTTTCCAAGCACATGTAAGTACTGGAACATGTTTTCAAAAGGGAAATTTGGAGCTAGTACTACGTTAATGTTTGATACTTCCAATGAGAGCTGCATTTAGTACCAACCTGACTGGTACTGTGACCAGTAAACCACCTGAGCATTCTGAGTTTTAAGAGGCTCTCGAAACAAAGATGAAGAATTTTTGCTGTTCTTGGGAAGCTTGGCAACACTGCCCAAAATATAACTTCTGACTTAGCAGCAATGTAACAGCCATGCTGGAGGGTCATTCTGGAGTCCTACTCACCAACAGTCTCAGTGTCACGGAAACGCTGTGGTCTGTGGTATTTGATCTCTTTCACCCATCTCTTGAAGTTGGGACTGATGCACGTCACGTGGCCGGCATCCCCCATCCGTCGGAGTTCCGAAGCTTTGCAGACCAGGGCGGAGCATTCCTTGCAATGTACAGTGATTCTATCAAGGTTGAACATGGCCGCCTGTAGTTCCGCCTGTTCCTCAGCCCTCCGTATCTTCTCCAGTATCTCAATCTGAATAATAAAGGTTTGAGAGTGTGCTCCTTAAGAACTGCTGGTACAGGGTGATCAAGGTCCAATTTCATGGCACTAATGAGGACAACTCGTCCTTCTAAAGGCGACTCCATCTTGACAAGGTTGACAAAAAGCATGCAGAGTTTCAGAGGCAACATTTGCACAAAACAGGGACCTCAAACATGATAGAAACCCCCATACTTGCCACATGTCAGAGAAATGGCAACATTTGAATGTCATTTTTCCGTCCGCACCTGTCACTCACATGGCAACCCTTCCTTAAAGTTAATGTGCACATTCAGATAAAATTTGGCTGAATGTTTTCCGTGCCATGAGCACCTGAACCAGTGCACTTGCATGCACATTATCTTTCACAAGTGGACCTCATAAGTACATGTAGGTGTCCTCTACTTTTCCCCTATCCCCCGTGGAATCCACAGCAAAAGCCTCGCTGCTCTTCGTGGACAGGGCTCAAAGTTACTAACAAGTTTAGTTCAGCGGTTCAATATGGCATCAAGAGCATTCCTTACTCACCTGTCTCTCAGTGATCTTGTCAAGTCGTTGATCCTCGGTCATTGCCTCCAGTTCTTCCATTGCATCCTTCATCTTCTGAACTTTGTAACGGTTTTCAAGTTCTCTCCTTTCATTCATCGATCCACTACAAAATAAAGAAAGGCACGTTAAAGTCAATGTAAATGCTTCCACATATGACATTTTATCTGTAAAATTTGAAATGCTGAGAAAGCGATATCCTTGAATGTCATGAAGTCAAAAAGTCCAGCAAATAGAACAAAACTTCATTAAAACGTGGAAACTTTTGGGAATAAAAATGTGACAAGGCATAATCCACGATCTTCACCTTTCGACAATGAGGTAGCACTGGCTGCCCTTGGCCCTGGCTCTTCCCTTGGACTGCACCGTGCCTATCTCATTGCTCACAAAGTTGTAACGGATGACAAAGTTACAGGCTGGCATGTCCAGCCCTTCCTGGGCGATGTCAGTGGCTACTAACACGTTGCAGCCATCCTCTGTGGATTCCAATGAGCATTTTTGTTCCATTAAATATGTGGCCTTATACCTCTTCCTTTCAAAATGGGCAGACTTAAGCACAGCTACCAGATCTCAATAACAGAAATAAATTTGCCATGCTGAAGTCCACATCAGTCAAAATTGGGCAAAAATTATCACTGTGTTGAGTAATTCCCTAAAACAAGGCTTCCATGCCAAAAATCATATTTCATTCCAATAGTGTATTGGTCATTCCTATAAATTTGGGGTCCAGAGAGTGACTTTGGTGTCCATGTTACACCCCAATTAAAGTTCAGGTATGTACATTGACAGGGAAACATCCTTGAAATTGACTTCAAGCTTTTGTTTTCTTCCAATCTAAAAAATTTTCTTTCAATTAAATGTGTGGATTGATACGTGAACAACTACTCTCCTCTACAGGCAAAATGTTCCAGGAAAAGCCCAAATGTTTCCAATCAGTATGTCTACCAGTTTAATGTGGCTCTGAAATCTGTACTCCAATGACTGAACTTGCTTTCAGATCTACATGTAGTTATATACGTACTGGTGGCGGAAGTAGGGAGGGCCAGTGGCTCTCCACTTTTTCACCGGGGGGGGTTAGTCCCCCACTTTTTGCACGTCTACAAGGGGGTGGGCTTAATGGATCAGCGTATTAATGGCCCGATGGTATCACAACTGCCCACCAACCCACTTTGAAAATCGTTCCGCCACCAGCGTTTTTCTGTGTAACCAAATCTGGTCATAGGCATTTACCGGGAACAGTCAACAGCAAGTTATCAATGACAGGAAAAAAGCCTGAGCAATTTACACAGCCCAAAAAAATACCTTTTCTGAAATTCTTCAGTACTGCCTTCTGCTGTGCCTCTGTCAAACAGCCATCCTCTATGTCCCCCTGTCCAACAAATCGCTGAGGGATAACTCTGCAAGGTAGTGTTTGGAGTAACGTGGACTTTTTGAGAAAGTCAGCCACAGCTGTTGTAGCTACCTTCATTCTTACCAGAACAATTCCTGTGGAGAAGATCAATGAAATCATACAGAATTATGCGATAGTAAGGCATGGGGTTGCATTAACAGATTTTTATCCACATTTCAATAGCTTTACAGATTTGGAAACATATTTCAAAGGAAAACGTTTTCTGCTTTATTTTCTTTGGCATACAATGACACCCTTCATCCGAAAAAAAAATGTGTCCAGTACCTTTTGATTCAGGATTGTCTGTGAAGATTTTGTTTAGCAAAATTGCCAGCTTTCCAAGCTTCTCGTTGCTATGCTCATCCTCAGAATGGGCCAGTCGATTTAGCTCTCTCAGGTTCCGGTTGAAAAGCCCTTGGCAGTACTCCTCAACAGGCACCTGCTCTTGGCTGGCAATCAAGCGCCGTCGTCTGTGGAACATCTCCAAATGTGCGAGACTGTCTGCGGCCCTCAGATCGTCATACAACATCAAGGCTCTGTTGTACTCATACAGGTACATGTAGACAATGACGGCGGTACGATTTCCCAACTTCTGTGCATCTGTTAGACGTCTCATCACTTCCGCTTCGAAGACCTGGCATCCACGAGGAGGCAAAGGATGGTCCTCAATATCAGGATCCTGATCTTCTATTTGGATCATAAGTGCTTCCAGCAGATCTGCAAACTGCTTATCACTGTCAGCTCTTTTAGAGGCCAATTCTATGCTATCCTCCTCTGGGGCGTTAACATGTTGTAGCAACTCCTCTTCATTTCTAAGAACTCGAACAACTCCCTTCGAGTCCATGTTACCACAAAGAGTAAGAAGATGACTCAGGGCCTCGCTTCCAACACCCAGGGAAGCACTCAGGCCAATGATGAATGGTAGACGTGGCCCAGAGACTCCAACCCTTTGTGGCCTTGGCAGCTTCTGCTTTTGCTTCAGGTACGTCTTCATGATCTCATTGTAGGGATGCTTCAGGTCGGTGTGGTGGCACTCATCAAAGATGAGCATGTCCAGATCTTTGATATCCACCTTGCCAGACTTCAGGGCATTGACAAAAATCTGCGCCGTCAACATCAACACAGCTGGCATGGCCTCGTCCATCTTCAGGGCCTCTGTCAATGACTGCTGCTCTCCAATGGTTCGCACTGCCTGCTTATTGGGAAAGTACCACTGGAATGCATCCCTCTGCTGCAGCGTCAGATGACGCATGTTGACAATGAAAAGAGCCTTGAAGTATTTGTGCGGTACATTGGTCTCAAACCAGGCCCGATACTGGTAGCAGATGTAGGCTGCTGTCAGGGTCTTCCCGCTGCCAGTGGGAGCACAGATGATGTAATTATGAAACTCATCCAGGGGCCTCTCTGCAAGCTCTCTCTGGTATGCCCTCAGATTAGGCTGTACTCGATCAGCAGCCCTGGCCTCCTCCCTGATATCATGCTGTGCAAACATTTGATCCACGTGGCGGACCCTTTCATCTAGGGGCACTTTAGGTGCGCACCTGCCCTGCCTAGCCTGGCGGTCTGTGCCATTGGGTGCATCAGTTGTCAAATCTACCAGAGGCCCCGATGCTGACTGTTGACCCTGCTGTGGGGAGGCCATGCCAAGGGGACGTCTTGCTCCTGCTCCCCTCTCCGTGACTCTGGGCGAGTCTGTTGACAGGTCTAACAAAGGCTGAGATATCGACCCCTGATCATGGTGGGGAGTGGACATCCCACAAGGTTGCCTTAATTCTCTGGCCTGACTAGTGTTGGTGGGAGAACCAAGGGATTGATCAAATACACGCCAAGATTCCGATCCCTGACCCTGATGCAAAGATGACACCTCACGCGGATGGCTTCTACTGCCTGAACCTGTTCCTGCAACTGGTTTCACTTGCATGGGCGAATCAGTCACAAGATCATGCTCTGCTAATTTGAGGCTGTTACTGGCTTCCTTTGATTGGCCAGAATCTTCCAACGACAGCTTCCCCATCGACGCTTCAACATTGCCTCCTGGGGTAAAACTACCATACACTGGCATTTTGGGAACAGAACCAGATGAGCTGCTTGATGAAGGGGCCATTTTCTGGAACTGAGCAGGACCAGTAGAAAACAAAGATGCCTCAGTATTTGGATACGGAGGCCTGAAGGGGGACTGCCCAGAAGTGGGGTCACCCTGAAGACTGGACGATCTCGCAATTAACCTGGGCACTGACTTGCTATTGCCAGAAGTGACTCTGGGTGTGCCATCAACATCATATATCCCTTTCCATTGTGTCGCTCTTGTCAGCAGCGGAAGCTGGGCCCTCAGAAAAGCTTCTCATTGGCTTAGGAATTCCTTCAAATATGCGAGGCTGAGCTTTTGTTGAAACAGGTGGCAGGGAAGAATGAAAGTAATCTTGTGGTGGTTTCAAATTCAGCCCTCCTTGCTGACTTGAGTTGCCCTGACTAGGGGGCGGATTGAGTGGAAGTTGAGTGCCTAGAATGACAGAAAAAGAAAAAAAGGCCTGGTATTTTGCAAACAATCTCAAAACACAGAGGGACTTTAGCCTTGAGTGAAGTAGACCTTTCTGCCAGGCCCCCATGTTCATAATTTTCAACTATGTCTTTTGAAGCAGTCATCATGCACAATGTGGTAAAATTAACACCTATATATATGTACATGTACTTTACACTTCGAGCTTGTGATAATGGGGAATAAATTAATCACTTGAATCCATGAGAGCATTTCCTCTGAGTTCATTTTCTTGATTTTTTATAGCTCTTTAGGCAGTACTAAAAACCAATCTAAACTGAAAAATGCAATTATTTGGAACTCATTGAGATCTAACAAAAGTGCCTAACCAATGACAGAAGTAATGCATTTCAAAATAAATCATAGCAGTAAATAAGGAAAGGTGTTGGTGTTGGGGCTACCAAAAGTAAGTTTTCGTACTTCACAAACATTGGCAATGACCTGCTTTACAAAACAAAACAAATACTGGCTTGGCTGAGCAAAATGAGATCGGGCGTGAATGTGATTTGGAAAGTACAAAGCATTTATTGTGCTAAAAAGCACGCCACATACCAGAAGCCATGATTTTCAGGAATTTATTTTGAAGATCTTCTCGCTTGATGCTGTTCAGGAGTTGCATCAGGTAGTCCCACTTTTGAGGAGTAATTATTTCACGCTTCTGAAGAAATGTGAACAGCTCATGTGCAGCTTCCACGGATTCCTTTTGAGGTTCAGTCAATTCACATAAAAACTTCAACTTCTTAAGTTCTTTTTCTGTCAATCCATCACTTATTTGAAGCAGGGCCATGCGGAAGAGAGGTACTTTTACTCCTCTGTCAGTGCTGGCAGCCATAGTCAATGCTTTTTTGCTCTATACTGGTGTTTATTTCTGCAGCTGTCCGACAAAATGGTCACTACAAACCCAAGTTAAAGATGGAGATCAATCAGAACAGCTTTCCAATATGGGCTTGAAATACATCTGGATGTTTCAAAGACAGGGAAGAAAAATAACCAACTAGTGGAGCTACATAAAGATAACAGAGGGATTCTTACAAATTAATTACACAAAAAAAACAGGCCGACTGACAGGATAGACTGCAGTGTGTGGACGATGAATGGTCCAGGTAGTTTAAACCTCAGGTGCTCAACATCACTTTTTTTGCCATATTTTAAATAGGGCCCTTGTAATATCTGTAGAATTTTATTTAAACATTTGACTATGGCCTAGCTCGCTCCCAATCACACTTGGGCCCATTGGTGTAAATCCCGGGGGATGAGGAGGTATACATTCCCCTACTTTCGGAGAGGGGATGGGCTACTGAATCATCCCCCCCACTTTTCTGAAGTGAAAAAAAAATAAATAAAAGAGGATTGTGAAGAATTTTTCGGACTTTCCGTGACTCAAAGGCATTCATTGTCACTCAAAAAGGGAAAAAAATCTTAAAAAGCTATATGCCCTTTTGAATACATGCAGTGTATTACAGATTTATATTAAAGGGGATGGGCCGTGCTGGGAAGATTTCTTGTGAAATATGCATCAGCACATAAAACAAGCATATACGTGTACATGTATATAATAAGAAAACACATCTGCTTTAATTTCAAAATGCACGGAAATATGTTAAAATTATAATTTTCACGACCCTATTTCACTCGGTTCTTGGAGCAAAAGCTAAACAACAGCCACCAGGCATAGAAAGTTGTCTGAAGAAATTCCCAAGAATCATGATGTCATAGGACGGAGTACTTTATCCGGTGACTGTTTACTGTTATGCAACGACGCGTTAACACGTATGTAATGCAGTAGCCTTAGTGTGTGCCATCATGGCAGACCCAAGTGACGAGAATTCCAGCGCTGATGCTTGTTCCGATCAAGACAGCAATCAGTTGTCATGTTTAATAAGGAAGTCAAGTTGGCAAATGGTTGGGTTGCTCAACGTCCGTCACATAACCTGACGACGCAAAAGCCTGCAGCAGGCACTATGCAGAAAATAATGCTGGTGCTCGAGATTATGAAGATATTTTCTTGATCATATTGATTTGTTTGTCAAATCTGATCTTAAACATGCTGAAAAGGAAGAGCATAAAAGTTACAACCGAACTAATAACATGAAGATACGAGTGGTCTTAACTCGAGGTACCAGTTGCCCAAGGTAAGAGTTGTCCAAGGTGCGAGTTGCCCAAGGTATGGGTAGACTCGAAAGCAGCATAGTCACATTGTGTCAACCCTCCCCCCGCATGTCATTCCCCCACCTTAATTTCCCCATCCCCCCTACTTTCCTGCAAAAATTGACGGCACTGCCGGCCCAAGTACAGTTGGGACCGTGGCCACAGTTGGGGACTCGGTCAATTATGTTACCGCTTGAAGTTGAAGATGATTTTCATCAACAATTAGGCCTACAATGGAGTTTCACAATGATTTTTAGTACATAACATGCTTAATAAAATTGTCTTCATCGGCAAGAAACTTACCATATATGGTCACAATGGTTTGTGCAGTATGTTGAAGGACGACAGTGAGGCTACAAAGAGCCCCAAAGCAGTGATGTTACTCCAAACCAGGGCACAAACCGAAAAAATTCCTCGCGGAATTTCGCCGAAAGGGAAACCATAGGCCTACACAGTACAGAACGAATAAACCCAGACTAGACACCTTGTTGGTATCCAACTCTAACGCCTTAAGTGTCGTGTTACCAGCGCCGTAGTATTGCTCATCGGGGGAATTCCCATCCGATTAAAAATGGACATTACCTCATAGTTTTTTTTTAACTGTGTATGCGCATACCCTGTATGTGCACGACCTGCACTGACCTAGCCCCAGACTGGGGGGCCAGTCTACTGGACTCCATCCGGTCCACTGTACTCATGGTCCACTCAAAAAATGCGGACTCAGCGAGAATGCCTTCCATGAAACCACTTTTGCGTGTATGGATCACTCACCCCGTCAGTACTCTGATGTATTACTTTGGGCGATTTCCAATTTGTTGAAGTCCGTGAAAGTTTGTTTTCGATTTGGCCGGGCCATGCGTTTATTATATACAGCTAGCGATTAACACCCGACTCCACACTGCACTCTGTCTCTTCTGGGTGACGCTGCCACAGTGTCTCAGTAGTCTCAGAAAGCATGGATAATTTAAAGCGTTTGAAAAATGTGCACTTAAAAATATTCATACATTAAAGAAGAGTACAAAGTTGCATAAAAATTGTGTCTGAGAAAAATTAGTTGCAGCTACACTTTAGGAACATAAGTGTTCCTTCGTCAAGGAAATGTCATGTAGGCCTTGTAGCATCCGATTATTTGCGTGCCTTTTTGAAAAAATGTGTAAACCCCCTCGATCTGTTGCCAGAGGGTAGATGGGGGGGGGGGGGAAGGGAGCCAAGCCCCACAAAAATTCCAAAAAAGAGAAAGTCTGTGTTTTGGGGAGGGGTCTACTTTGTTAACTTTTCTAATAGCATGTAAACAGTCCCAAATGTTGTCTCACTTGTCAGAAAGGCTGTTAGATGATGATGAAAACTTTCCAAATATTTGCCTCCCTCTAAAAAATCCCACATCCCCCAAAATTTGAGACTTTATTTACAAAATGTGATAAGTACCGCATCTCAGTTGCCTGCAGTCAGTTTCTACACCTTTAAGACAGCCAAGTACAACTTTAATGACTCAAAATACTAAAAAGGTTAGAGAAATATGGCACCCCGCTACAGTTTTTCATTTTGTCATCTTTGTGGAAAAATTGCATGTATTTTAAATGGATGTATCACAAATTTGGACATAAACCTTTCATTTGTTTCTGGATGCCATCTTGCCCAATGTCCTATATACTGTAGTTACATATTGTATATGTGGTAGTTATCTCTGTATGATAGTAAATTATTAGTTTAATTGAATCCATCTTTTCTCCCCAAATTGATTAGTTTCTATTTGTTTCATGCATAAATGTATCTCAAGGTGACTTATGGCCAAGTACAAGCTTTCTGCCAGCCACTATCTTTCATCCTCTTGGGCTGTATAGATTGTAGTGTTGTAACTAACTACTTCTTATAGTGAGAGTGATGTTCTGAAATAAATCAAAAACCACCTTAAAAAATTTCATCCTGGTTAAGACACTAGTGGCATATCTTTCTAATGCCTATAAAATTGATGCCAACTCACTCCAGGAATTTCAGTATTTACGGGTACGTATATATTTATTTACACTTTTTTGGAGTTTCCTTTACAAATATTACACTGCTAAGTACATTGATGTCACTTAGCATATTTGGATATAAAAAGATCAGTCCCTTAAGCTTCTAGAATAACAAGACTATGCAATGTATTTTTTCTAAAACTGAAATCCTTCAAAGTGCAAGTCTGTATCTGATTTAACCGCAGGTAAGTTTTTTGGTTTCTGTAACATTAAAGGGTATTTTAGAGTATTGTTTACATGACACAGTCAAACAGAAGAGGTGGAATAACATATACCCCCAAAAACTAGTCTGACAAATTTGAGTCATGTTGAGCGGCCCCTGCCGGTGGTAGCAAGTATCAAGATACAAAAGCCAACCACATCGGAAACGTCTTGTGAAATGCCTCTGGACTTGTCTGCATACATGGACATGTAGCTAAATCTTCTGAACTTAAAGGAGGAAAGGATTAAGAACATTAAGCTAAATAAAAGCCTGCCACAAGGTTGTTGAGTACATTTCAAAGAATATGAGTTCCTTCCTGCGAGAGCAAGGTACAAGCTCATTTTCAAGAGTGTGAGTGTGAGTCTAACAGTACTGTCTGAGAGCTCCACAACTTTTTCATTCATAACCTCTTCAAAAGAGACAAGAGATTTCTCGTAATGGCTTGAAAGTAAAGGCATTCTTGGTTGGGCATAACTGTATTTGTGTAACAGGGGAAAATGGCATATGATTGGGAACTCACAAAACAACGAAAACTCTTAACCAAGAATCTTTGAGGGAAAATTCACAGGAAACTGAATGAATAAGGACTAAGACACCAATATTTGACTTCAAAACAGGACAAAATATGATTTATTCATGAAAAAGTACTGGATAAAAATGCAAAAACCTCAAAGGATTTAAGGACTAAAAGAACTTTGACAGGATGCGAAATTGACTCTTTTAAAAGTCTTTATAAAACTGCAAATATTTCACAGGACACAAAAGTACATTTTAGAGAGTATAAATCACACCTTGTCAGGAGTACAAGCATGAATATGAGTACTGACAGCGAACAAGAGTTTGAGTACAGGAACATTTTTATGGGAGTTTTTATGTGAGCACATTTTCACAAGAAAGAGTACCAAAAAACCACTTTGAGTACAAGTATTAAAACATTTTAAAATGGTAATGACCACAGCTGAAATGGTCACACAGAAATGCACAAATTTTTACAAGAACAATGAAAACTAGTGCAGTCTAGCAGGAAACCTGGGTACACACATGCTTTGAATTGTTAGCACATAAATGGTGATCTCAAGTATGTCTTATCTGTTGTTGCATCATAATGTGTAGACCAAATAATATTCCAATATAGTAGGCCTGTAGTCTGTGTACATGTATGTATATTTACAATGTAAGAGCCTACGCATTTGTTTATAAATTGCTACTTTTTTTTAAATTTTACATGTTTTTTTCAGGCAGGGAAATTATTCCCTCAAACTTCTCAGAATGCCATTGGTTTAGAGTCTTGTATCCACAAATCAACAGTAAATGACGATTCTCTTGTAAACTAAATTCTGCTTGTCCGCCGGCAGTTTTCATTATCATGACATATCCCTATATAATATAGATGCGTAAAAGTCTGTCATTCTATTACACCATTGGACTGAGTCTCTTTGAAACCGCCATATCCTACCAGATTAAAATATAAACAACTTGAAGAAAGTGTAGTCTGACTACTGCACAGTTGTTTTGAGAAAAATAAAAGACGTTTTGCCCTCCCTAGGATTAAAACCCTGGACGCATCACTGCAATTGAACCTTTGTTATTGGAAAAACACATTGGAAACTTTGGGATATGTTAAACAAGTGCACCATTCAATATGATTAACCGGAAAAAGATGCCAAGCAGTTTCAAGACGTTTAAGAATTAAAACTTGTACCTAATTTCTACAATTTGTGGCATGATCTGTAGTGTCAAACATCGCTCAATTTTACTGATCTTAGGAAAAAGTCTTGTGATTTTCTGGCCTCCTACTTTTTAAATACCTGGTCTCCATGCAGAAAACACTCACCCAACTGACATGGTGTACCATGTCTACTTTAAAAATAGAAATTATGAGTTCACTGTCACCACAGCTTAAAGGCAAGAAAACCACTTTCCTCTCTGTTTCCCACACCAGTGTTAGGTATGAATTCAAACTTTATTGTTCCCTTTCCTAGAACATAAATGTGTCAGTTTTCATTAAATACATTTGTAATGGTGTCCCAGAGGATGGCCAATCACGGCAGCCTTGCCATGTAGTTTAATATGTGTGGATTTTCAAAGAATCTGGCTTTGCAAGGTAAAGACGCTGTAACCAGAATCATTTCACATGCTTTATATGGTTAACTCAGGACTGAAAATCCTGAGCGTTATATTCCGAAAAGTGTTATAAATGGGAGCACTATAACCACGGAGAACAGTACAAAGCGAACATGTGTGCAGTTGGGGAAATGAAATTAAAGCTTTATATCGGTAAGAGCATTACATGTATATCCGGGAGTGCTATAATGGGAATCTACTGTATTTACAAATTCACAAAACTGATTTCCAAACTCAATTTAATGTAATGCGAGGCCACAAATTTATCTTAACCAAGATCACATTTATACAAATATTCAAATATTTCCTTTTTTTTCACTCCAAACTAGGCAAATAAAGATCAAACCGCAATGTGACGTATGAAGCTGATATCTGCTTCCATTTGCCAGTTTTTGTTTTCACAGTATATTCGCTCAAACGCTTGCGAACCCTGGTCAAGATTCTCCCCAAATCTAAAGAGTTGTGGTGTTTGGTTATTAGATCAACTAATGCATTGATGTACAAAGAGCCAAAGTCCTCCTTTCGATATGACTCGTACCCCGGAGGAGTGGAGAAACTCAGTAGGAAGTCTGCCTCGTTGGGCAAAGTACCGACGTCAGCACCCATTCCATATGGCGGCTGCGGCGGTGCATCAGCTTGAAATTCTGATACTCCTTCCTGTTTCTTAGTACCCCGACAAGCCTAGAGTCAAAAAGTGACAATATTACGGTACACTTCCTGCTACATATCAGAATAGGTACATGTACATGTGACAATATATGTATCGCTTATTGAGCAAAAAATAAATAAGTTTGATCATTTCAGCTGAGGAGTGCAGTCAGGTCGGGTTCACTTATAAGAGGAGTGGGGATAAGTGGCGAAGGGGTATTTGCCCTGGGGACAGGGGTTGGGCTCTTGAGCAACTGATTGGATTCGCTTAATTGCCATCTGTCTGAGGATACCTCCTAATGCAGCACTATTGTGGCACAGTCACAAAGGGTCAAGGCCCTTTGACTTGAGTTACCATATCCTGTCCCCCCCCCACAAAGCTGGCTTGTTTAAAACATGCATGTACATGCACCAGCACTGGAATGATTTGCGAAGGGGGGGGCAGTTGTTGGACCATCATCAGGCATCAGCCATTTAGGGCTCGCTCCATCAAGCCCAACCCAATTATAGGACCTGCAAAAAGTGGGGGGGGGGGGCAGGTCCCTCCAGTCAAAAAAAAGGGGGCAATGACCCCCTGGCCCCTCCCCCCCACTTAACCATCATAGAATTTATGATCTCAAACAGCAGGGCGCATATCACTGAAAAAAGTTACAAATACAGTCGAACCTCGTTAATACGTGTCTTGGCAAATTACCTTGTTGTAACAGAAACCTTATCAGGAATGAAAACAATGAAAAATTAAGGGTTGGGACTTAAAAATGTCTTTGTTACAAGGAGAACCTTGTACTGACAGTGCTCTTATTGACGAGGTTTGGCTGTAGTTTGTTTCCACCCACTCTCCATAAATGCACATAGTGAGAACCAGTATGTGTTATCATAACCTGACAAATGTGGAGTGCTTACTAATTTGTTCCAAAATAAATTGATTATGATTTCAACTGTCAGTACTTTCTATGAACACAATCATGCCACTTATCAGTTCGTTTTACAAGCAGACAGCATCTTCACCGTAGGCCTACCAATATCTAAAAACCACAACGACCTACTCCCTGGTTTGGAGTAGAAATATAACACGGAGACGTATTTTTGCTTGTATAAAAACATATTTCAAGCAATTCACATACATGTTTTCAGTGGAAGCGTCACAGGCAAAGCAAAAAAAAAATTACAAAATGCTTTGGGAATGTTTCAGTCTTTGGGTAGATTTGTACTCCGATTGAAATTTTCAATTCTTTTTTCTGAGTTTTATGATTTATATGAGGAACAGTGGCATGCTGACACCAAAAACATACCTGTATGAAGAACATTTTTGGCTTGCCGGCGAGACTCTTACATTTAGCAGCTTTGAAATGCTTCGTTATCTTGTGCATTGGGGCACTCTCCCAATCAACACCGTAGACTTTGCCCATCTCCCCATGGGTCAGGATGCAGCACACAAAGCAATCATAGGCCCCATGGTCAAGCTGACTGACCCTTTTCAATTCATCTTGCATTTCGATGGCTTCCAGATTCTCATGGAATTCCACCTTAAAATGTAGCTTCTCAAAGAGATGGCGCAGGTCAGCTGTACAAGAAAACATACATTTAGAGGTTTGGCTTAATCTTGTCGTACAAATATTGAAAAATTCATATTGGAAAGTAGTCAAACCAAATAAATCTGGACCAGTGACTTGCACTTCATCTATTTACACTTTCATAGATTTGATGAATCCCTTTGCAGCTCTGCTCAGTTTGATGGCTGGTCTGTAAATGCAATCGGCATTTTTCACATAAATAAACATAATCAATTTGAATATTACATACACCTGATCAGTAAACGTGATCCTGCCCATCTTCACTGAAGATCCTGCTATAAATCTGGAGTCCAATTTTTCCTGTCACTATTAATTTGGTGGATTATTTGTATGTTTGTTTATTTGTATGTACACTATCTTTAGTTTCCAAGAGTGATGAATTACCACTAGGCCCTACCTGTTAAACAACAGTCAATGAACAAGCACTGCTCGGAATAAGACTTGACATTCATTAATTCTGCACTGAGGAATCAAGTTCACTTTCCGGCCTAGTGGCTGGCTGATTGCTCTTTTCTAAAAAGATGTTTGAGGGCTATTTTTTTCTCCTTGACTTCAAAAACATTTTCCAAACTGAGAAAGATTCCCCTACGATCACAATGTCATGCCCTGTTACTTTTCAAAATTTAAAACTTAGTTTTCTTTAACTTGAAAATATTCTTAATATACAATTCTGAAGAGAGAAAAATACACGTACATGCAATTCACGTTTGTCCACTTCACTGTCTCTGAGGGTGCATGCATAACATGAATGGCTTGTTTGCCACTCAATTCAAGAAGCAACAAGAACGTCAGTTATTCTCAAATTCATTTATTGTCAAATATGAGTCTTCGCAGAATTTAAGACAAACTGGGAGCCCTGGTCTGTACAACCACTCTCCCGTGCTGTAGTCATGTCTTCAAATCCGAGTACTCCAAGTACTTTAGGGGACGAGTCCTGGGCAAAGTCCAAGTCCAGGTCTGAGTACACGTACAAGTACACTATCAAGAAGCCCACTTTATAATTTCGGAAATCGCCAACCTATTCAGCCATGAAAACGCTACAAAAAGGTGCAATAAAATACCTCTATGTCAGTCCATATGTGTGCATCTTGGGGAAGCAGCAAGGTTCCTTGTACCCAGGGCAGGGTAAGCATTCTGTGCATGTTACAGAATACACAGTGAAACCCCTCTGTAACGCTGTGTTGTGTTCAGGGTGGAGCAATGCAATTTTCACTCGTCATCCAGTGCCCTAAAATGCTATCGGTAAAAAGTGAAGTACTCAAAGTTTTCTCGAGTACTAGAGTTGAGTACCGAGTACACCCAACATCCAAGAACAAAGAATCAAGTACAGGTGTTTATACCAACAAATTTTTGAGTACTGTTAATCTAGTGTGGGTGGAGTACTCTAGCATACTCGAATTGTACTCGAGTGGGAGTACTACCTGATAGTACCTGTAATCCCAACACTGCCACTCTCCTCAAAATAACGGACAGAATCTCTAACCTGCGTCGACCTCACTGCCTTCGCGGACTTCCTCTGGGTTTTCAAACTTCATGTTGTTGATGATCACACACAGTCCCCTTGGGTTGCGATCCATCCGGTATTTAGTCTGTGCGCCCTTGCTAAAACTTAGCTCAGCATCTGGAATATGAGAGGGCATTAACCTTTACTGGTGGCATCCTCACGAAACCCTGCATTCATTGAAAAGTTGGCAAAACATTTCAAAAACTCTGATAATTGTTTTTGGCTGGTTTGAGTTAAAATGTTTCCAATCGCATTGATCGCTCATTCCAGCAATGCCTTGTCTTCAATCCATACTGACGTAGAGGGACGGAGAGAGCATCCACGATCAGTTTCCAACGACACCAACCATTTGGAAACACTTTACCATGACTGACGCAAACTGGGACAGAGACAATTGGCAAACTTGAACTTGGTTCAATTTTGCTGACTGTCTGCGTTGAATGGCCACAGTGGGCCTCCATGCATGCTGGCATGACAGGCATAAGTGTACAACGTCTCTCTCGCTTTGTGGTGTATCAGTTTACTCAAGAGATATATCACCATCTAAAAAGGGCAAAAGTTTTTGTTCGAAACTTCGGGTTATTCGCCGGTTCTTCTCAGAACCACACATACTCAAGAAAGAGATTGATACATGGTGTCACTGCAGTTGTTTTACTCATCTAGTTTCTTTCACCATGAAAACCTTCAAGTCTTATCTCAAGTTTTTTACAATTTAGATGCCATTTTGTTTCTATTTAGGCAGAATGTCACCACACAGGGTCTCTTCCACAACTGTCTGTCTCAACGTCTTGCGTACCATCAATCTCTATAACAACCATCCAGAAACCAGGCTTAACTCCAGAAATAAAAAATGAAAACCAACCTGTGTACCGGAGCAAGAATATTTCCTATGGTTATGCTCTATCAGATCCAACAGCCTTTTTACCTTTCAACATACTGAGTCAGACTACTGATATTTTGTTTCTGGAAACTAGAACCAGACAGTTAACAAAGTATCTGACACTGACCAGGGTCACCAGATAACGAAGCCTTTCCAATAGGGGGGTCGCACTGAAGACTAGATGATGCTGAAAGTGCACTGTGCCCTGACTGGTCGTTCCCAGAAGAGATTGATCCCTGGGAGGGGCTTGTTGTGGGCGGTGGAGGTGTGTGGGCAAGAGAATCCATTAATGTCAAACTCTGAAATCCTGGCTGACACGTGTTGTCAATGGGCACCAGATTAGACTGTGGTTGGGTAACTGGGGATGCGACATGTGTGAGTAATTTCAGGCATTGTTTTGAAAATACAAATAAAATGATTGCATTGCAAAATTAAAGACAATGCAACTAGGGGTTCACTTTTTGTATACGTTTCAATACAACAAAAGACAGGTTACCATTACAAGTGCTTAATATGCACCAACCATGACCAACCCTGAAGAAGGCAGGGATAAATTTTGGCAACTTTACACCCACATTGGAGGGAAGACTGGCTCAGCCCCTTGCAAACTTGTCATCGCAATCGTACACATCGTACATGTAAGCTTGCACCAAGTTTGCACCTTAATAAGCTTGCATTAACTTAGCCTGCACTCGGGCACAGCATTCTTGTTACATGTATGGCAAAATGTTTGTGTTTTAAATTGCCTTTACTCATTACTGCATACTGGTAACTTCAGAAAGACGAGCTACCTGTGCGCAGGAGTCAAAGGTCATAAAATGGTCTGTCAGATCTAACAGCCTTCAACTTCATAAAAAAGAACAACTCCTGATTTGTCCTTCAACATACTGCCCCTCCGGGTCACATCATGGAGGCAGAAACAGGAGTTAAACAGAAAGCCTAACCTGATTATCGCCATTTGCCTGCACGAAACTACCACAACCACATTAACTGGCTTAACACTGACCAGTGTTGCCAGATGATGAAGATGCCCGGGCAGGGTGGCCACTCGGAAGACTGGATGACTCAGGAAGTACACTGGTGGGACCAGGTGGTGGAGCCAAGAGAGAAAAATGACTGGGTGGTTTCAAACTCGGCATTTCTTGTGGGCGTGTGCTGTAGCTAGGGACTGGTTGAAATTGTCCTTGGGTACCTGGGAAGAGAAGACATGTTTTCAGTTAGACCCGTAAACAGGGCCCTACTGACGTATACTCCTTTGTCAATAAACTGGTGTATTGACAAAGGTGTATATGGCTGGACCTGTTTACAGGTCCAGTTTTCAGTTACTGTTTGCAAATGTGACACATCGGTGTCGCAACACTGCCTCAAAGCTTCGGTTTTTTTCACAGGCTTCAACTTTGTGCCAATCTTCCTACTTCCACCAATAAATCTTCGTATGTTCACACTCATCCATTAGGCAGGTGAGCTCAAATCAGTCCATCAATAAGCAAGGTTAAATACAAATACAATGTAGATAAATCTTCATGCCTCTTACATGTAATTTTAGGTGTACTTTGGATGGTCAGCGAGTTCAATGTACAAAATCAAAATCCCGAAAGGCAAAAAAATGGTCATAGTTCCAAAATGTATAACTTACCTGGATTTATCTGCATCATTGCTTTCTTGAACCGCTTTACAAGGTCCAGTCGTTTGATGCCATCCAGCAGTTCTATGATGAAGTCCCAGCAATCTTTTGAAATTACATCACGCTTCTCCAGCAAGGTAAACAGATCACGAGCACTCTTCACAGATTCCTTCTCAGTTCCAGTCAAGTGGCCGCCACACAGAAATTTTAAGCAGTCAACCTCTGAACTCGTCAGCTCATCGCTGATGGCGGAGAGTGCCGAACAAAACTGTGATATTCTTGCATTACCATCAGTTCTGTAGGCAGCCATGTTTGCTTGCTGTTCACTATGCACAAACAGCTGAAATGAAGCTATGCAGCCATGTCATTTATGCCTGTGCTCAAGTCACAGTTGTCAGGTGATGATGACACTCAGGTTGCTTCCAATTCACGCTGGGAATAATCTGGACATTGACAGAAATATTGAATATGGGAGTTGAAGAAACACATGCATCGCAAATAAGTCAACACAAAGTGGAACTGCGGAAGGCTTCACACAGATATCTACTCATACCTTGTAATATTCACTCTATCCCGTCAGTCTCCGAGATCAAAGTTGCCTTGAAATCTCACTTCTTCGTTAACTGCTATTGAATTTCTTATCAATTTTTTTGCTTTCCTGACTGTGAGCTTCTTTTCGGGCAGAAACCTGCACACTATAATTATTCATTATTATTATTTATCTTGCTTGGATGACAACCTTAAGCATGTCGAGATTTTTTAAAAACTAACTTGTAGTGAATCCATCACACACTGTATTTTTATTTCATTTTGTTTAAACATCAGCTGGAGTTGAGGCAAAGCTCCCCGTGATGTTTTAACCTGTCAGGTGGCCAAATTATGTTTACATGATCCTCTGGCGAACATCATAAATACAAACTCAAAACAATACAAGAATGGAACCTCACAAAGATTTGTCACTGCAAAAAAAGTATGAAGTCATCGCACATTTTGGTGAGAGTTTCATATTTGCACGCCACTTGCAACCCTGTGCACAAACCCTAAGAGAATGGTCTGAAAATTTTCAGTGTTTTCTTACATTATGTGAATAAGTGACTACTTTAATATTTTCTCTGCTGATTTTGACTTTTAGGTCATGCAGTACCACTTTTGGATGGCTAATAGGCAATAGCAGAGCAAAATTAGCGGCATCCATACATGGAGTTCTTGGCCACATTTTCAGCACGTAAAACAATTGGGGACCACTTCCAATACTCACTGTTTTCTATTTTTATTATTTATGTATTTTTGAAAATCAATCGTGCCCTAAGCAACAGCTGTGCGAACTGAAAATAGTTTTGTTGGGGTGCGACCAGTCCATCTGCATAATCCCTTCTGTCCGTTTCTTGCTCTTTGTAGAACATCAATCTGCCACTCTTATTGCATGATTTACTGATAATTCCACCATCGTTTCAAAAAAGGAAAATAAAGTTAGAGATTTCATGCAGGATCGACCAACCACGCAGTGCAGTGCGATCAAGCAGGTGCGCACAATAATCACCAACATTAACAAACAGAACTAGTCTAGGCCTACAAGTCTAAGGAGATTTATTAGTGGAACGACCAGCCGGCCCTATTGTTCGAGGGGCAATCATCATGGACACTGCTTATAGCCTTCTAACCGTTTGCTGTGAGGCAGCTAAGTGACAAAATTCTCCCATTTCCGGCACGGCCTTAAAGATGGCCGCGTGTACATGTACATGAACGTGCCGGCGGGCCAGCGCATCAGGTTTTAAACGGCAACCAACAAAAGTGCACTGATTTCATTTGTGCGAGACAACCATGCCTCCATGGTTTAGTCAGTACTCAAGAACTATCGACTGACGACAGGTCAGCCATGGAGTGCTTTCAGGAGCAGTTCATATAGTGACGTTAATTCGATACTTAGTCAAAGCAGATTTTACCAGTGTTGATCAATCGGAAATCACCGGTCGAAAGAAAGCCCAGAGTTCCTTGGTATCCGCAGCTGGCCGTTAACCTGCATACCCTCATCATAACGTCGTGTTACCAGTGATGATTGCGCCAACGGTAAGGGGGAATCCCTGCCAGGTATCAATAGAAAATTTTTGATGAGGTCATGCTCTTCGTGCCGCCTATCTCACGTTGTGACGTCAGAGCAATCAAACAACTGTAAGCCGAACATTGGCTTTTTCCTCCGTGGGTCAATAGAAACGACTGACAAAAGTAACGTATTTTCCTCAGAACTGCGCTTTATGCATGGCAGTCATCACTGTTGCGCAAAAAACTGTTCCATCCTTTGGATAAATACTACGTTACCACAGACTCGTGAAGTCATTTGCCAAGTTTTATGTGGCAAAAAAAAACAAAAAAAACCACGAATAAAAAAGAACAGCGAGTGACTCGGCCTTGGCCGCACACTTCCATGTGACGATACTCACTGGCATGTCCCAGTAAAAAAATATTGTAAAAAATCCCTGATAAAACTTTTTTCTTAAAGTAACTTAGCCAACTGGCTGCCATCTGGGTGCAGGATTTCGAACAATGTGACCTTTGATGTCACCATCGAAGAAGTGCTAAACCCATTTCCCTTGCTTCAGATTCCCAAGATGATTGGAACGTAACCTGAATTAAATGGGGGGAGGGGCTTAGAAATTTTCAAATGTAACCTTGCATGGCTTTCCTGAAGGGTGAGGCTACATTTGGGGCTTTCCCACGTGTCTGGGAGGAAAGGAAATTAAAAAAACCTAATATCGTCTCTCACCTTTTTTCAAAAGAAAAAAAAATGGCTCATTCTATGGGGTCATGGACCTGTTACCTCTCCCCCAGATGTCTCCCTTGAAGTTGAATGGCCTACACGTAAAAATCCATCATTTTTAAGCTCTTTTTCACTTTGTTTTAATTTGTATTTTTACAGGTGCATTTCCAATATTCTCTAATGCCAAGTCAGTTAAACATTACAGAGCTTACAAATTACCTGACAGACAAGAAACTTACACACACAGGATACAATGGTTCAATTTGAAAGTCGGCTATATATTTCTTCATACAAGTTTAGTTAATATATAATACATTGTACAACAAAGCATGATTAACCACTTGATAAATGACATTAATTTTCTAGAGAGCCAAACAGAATTATTTTTGAAAGAAAAAACAGCTGACAAATTTGATGAAGACAAATTCCCTGTTTCTTGGGGTTGTCTGCTTTCTACCTTTCAGGGGAGTGGCACCTTGATACATTGAACAACGAGACAGGCAGGTAGGGAGTCGTTTTATGACTGATTTAATAACTGTTTGACACAAATTAATCAAAAAGTATAAACTTCTCTTTAAATTGAAATAACAGTTTTTACTGACACACTATTAAGCCTATGCAATGGAAATATTATTTATGTAGGGAGTATCGACATAATGATCAAACACCCTTGTCACAAGATGTTGTCTTGTCACAGAGCTCCCTCAATTGTCTTCCACAAGAACGGAGTAGGCAAGAATTTATTAACCCCTGGAAGGATGGATCTATAAAATATTTTGACCTGTCTCACGGGGTAGTAACAGGGGTTAGATTGTGCAGGGGGGGGGACTTGGAAGTCCCTCATTCCTGGAAGGGGGGCATGTTAGGATCTGAACTACACCCTGCTCCCATGGAGTGAAAAGTAAAAACTTACCAAGGCAGACCATCCCCCAATAGCACAAGCTTTGGGGGGGGGGGGGGGAGAATGCCCCCGTACCCTCCTAAGTTATGCCATTATTACAGCATCAATACAATCACCTGCTAACAACCGGAACCCATGCTAAAGGCGTGTATAATACCTACTTTTTTGACTGGCAATTCAGCAACCGAAACAAGAGAGGGCAGTCTTTAAGTCCAAAGCGATATGAGCAATCTATGGATTTATTTTGAAATAACAATGGAACCAGCCTCTACAGCTAGTGATTATCAATTTGAAGCAATAAACCACATATATTGCCGGTAATAAATATAAGTAAAATATTCTAATAAAATACGCTGTTACTCTGCAGATCTAATATACATGTAGAGATTGTAAATATGTACTCCACTAATTGGTACTGCAGCACACTAGGAGATTATTACATTATGAAATGTACAAGGTCAGACACACATTTTGCACAAACTTATAAAAAATAAGAGAAAACGGGGCAACGGGGAGAGGAAATGAGGGGAAAGGTTGTGCAGAATAACAACTAATAAATACATGATCAAATATCCTGTGGTTAATTGCAACTCTCCACGATACAAGCCTCCGTGTACTGTCAACGTAGGGTGCTCTCACTACAGACGGCAATAATTCTCAGTTTTGTCTGGTTTTGTGACCTTTGATGAAAAGATGTTTCACCAAAGTACGTTTTAATCAGGGGTGGGGGAGCCATACTGTAATCAGCTGGGTCCTTCCTGATGAGGTTAGAATGTATTGATAATGAAGAGGGCAGGAACTGGCCTTCTCATCTCAGTTTACAGTTGTCTTGGTACCCATTTCATAATGATAGCCTAATAACAAGTGTATGCAAACCAGTGAGCACAAAAAAACTCTTTGCACGCTCTCATCACAGGTTGTAAAGTAACCTCGTCAGCGGCACGGGGTCAATACCGATACAATAAGCACATTATTAAACCTTGCAGTAGATAAAGATTGTAGGGTCAGAGGTTAAACATTGGATAAACAGGCCAACTTTGACTTTAAATAGCAAGTGGTTTCCACAGTTACATGTAATATTTTGAGCTGTAGCCAGTTGAATTGGACACAGCCATATTGGAGGCCAAGTTCAATGCACATTCGCCCATGTGCAGGTCGGAGGTCACTGAGGTTCAGTGCCATGTTGGGCTGTGTCCAAATTTTGTGGCCACGGCCGGCAATAATGCATGTGCCTATGGAGGATGTCTTCCGCCAATAGCTGTAGCCAGTGGCTTCAACGGACACAACATAATTGCCAGCCAAAGCCACAACCTGTGGACATGGCCTCGATTAGCCTCAGCCTGTGCTGACCTAAGAGTCTAAGAAACCAGCCAAGTCTCATTGACCTCCACACAGAGAAAGCTCCCAAGTTTGACTGAGCAATGACACACTGAGTTTGTGTCAAGGAGGCCACCCAATTAGGGATGAACAAGCACACACGGGTAAGTCAGGGCTTCTTTTGGCATTTTCCAGACACAAAAGATGGCACCTACCTCCTCTGTAGAAAACTGGGAATTTTGAGGTGTAAATTTCAGGAAAAAGAGATGTTGATATTGAGAGACTGACCAAACTGGGCGTGAGTTTTTATACAATTGGAACATGATTCACAACAGCAGATGAAAAAGGAAAAATACAAAATAAATAAAAATCAATGAGCTACATACACATATTTTATCCACATGATACCAAACCAAAACACACAAAAAAATCATCACTGTACATTTTTCACACAAGCATGGCAAGACAATCTACAGACAGGTCAATCATGGTGTGCAGTCCTCACTTGGCACGGAAAAAACTCTATTAAGAACATCCCAATAATAATAACGCAAGACGATAACCACAGCCAAGCTGCATTAAACAAGTTTCAGCAATGGTAACTTGTTTTTCTTGAAATGATGTCTTTGAAACTCCAGGCTCAATGTATTTTTCCTGTTGGACCTTGCTTAATGTAACCCCTCCCCCGAACTTCTTTTTGTGACTCCGCCCCTTCGATTCTCCTCCATGTGCCAAACACTAAACCCATATAAAGAGAAATCTGAAAAACACTAATATTGTGCAACAGAATATTCCAGAAGGGTACGATATACAGCAATGTCTTGTGGATGACGTGATTAATTTGAGATACGAAAGCAACGAGAGATGGTCCTGTCCTGGAGTTTGGACTACCTGAGGGCTAGAATCTCCCTAGTTTGCAATGTGGAGACCAAACTGCTTGGAGAGATGCAAACGCTGACTTGCCTGGGACAGCCGACCCTTCAGACCCAATTTGAAACAACAATGCAAAACCCTCATACTCATGCCAATGTGTTGCCAGGTTTGTTGAAAATTTTGACCATTTTTAAACAAAAGCTAAACAGAAAAAATCCTCGATCAAACAACGGAGCTGCCAAGCTCTGCTTCATGCTTTCATTCAAGCAGACAGCTCACTTTAGACAGGCAAAATATTTACGCCACTGGTTTTGAAACCACAGGACCAAAACGCGATGAACATTTCTCCAGACGACAGGGGAATTCCATCACAGATTTGGTTCAATGTAGTGTTTGGTTCAAATAATTTTTCGTGAGGAAACACTGCATGAGTTTGAACAGAACTCGAACATTTGAAATGAGTTGTTTGAAAGAAGTGCCAATGCTACCAATTTTGCGATCTATCACACAAATATTTTCAAACATGAGACTCATGATTCCGTGCTTTTTAAGCTGAAAAACGAACCAATGCGTGTTGCAGCAATATAAAGCGAAAAAACACAAAACTACATATTTGGAGTTCAGTGTCAGCCAGACAGTCCTTGCCATTTTTCTTGTTCTGAATGCATGACACATATTTCATTCTGCAAACATTTGGTGTAAAAGCTCGAAGAGACAATTTACGATGTTGTAAACAAAAAAACTAAAACCAAAGTAAACTAAGCAAAAAATAAATAAATTGCACAGTGCAACTGGCAGACTTGTCCAAGTCAGCTGATATGTGGATTTAAATCTAAGTGTGCTATAGTGCAGCGCTTTGTATCAAAAACCTTTGGGTTTTCAGCATTTAAGCTTATGAAAGCAGCATACATATTTTGTCAAACTATGAAAAATATTTGTTCAAAGTCTACAATTTTTAAAATGTTTCAAAATGATGCTGCTAAGTTTGAGATCATCTCAATGTGGAATGGAGATGTTGATGACTTGGACATGTCTGCAAAGTATGACAAACAAAAAAATAGCCAATACAACCATGCAAACTCATAAACTTCATCGGAAATGCACAGCCCATATCTTGATCGGACGATCCCAGGAGGCACACACTGAGCGTGTGCAGTGCGTAGCATCAGAAAAAGATCATGCAGAGCTGCAGAGAGAGAGGCAAGATGGCGTCCGAACCTTCACCCCGGAGCCCTGCAAAAACCCTCCATCCCAACCAGTTTTCTTCCATTTCCTGTTCACCCTCTGCAGGATTCCCTTTTACCAGTTGTTTACTTACTTGTAAGCAACTGTGTCTTGAAGAACAGGAAAACAAGTCTACAGTTTGGGATGGAGCCGGCAGTACCCTGGGGTCGAGGTTGTCGGACACAAGATACATGCCACGACTAGATGTAATACTGCATGCGTGACCACGGCACATGCTGGTCCCCATGATTTGCAAAATCAGCTCTCTGTGTCCTGTGAGATGCAAAACAAAGAGACTCATGAATTTCATACGCAAAGACCACAAGCTGCACATAATTATGACACAATGCACTATCTGCACAAAATTGACAGTGGGGTTAAACAGCTCGTTGTTACTAACAGACAGGGAGTACGTTGAAGTTTGTATCCATAAAAAGTGCCTCCCCCTTCCGCCAAACACATTGTGTTTCTCAAGCTTTGTGGAAGTGATCGGATTGGCAAGTCTTTAGTGCTGCGACCAGACACGATAAGCACAGAAAAATGTGGCCCGACAAGATGTTTCCACGTGTACTGCTTCAGTCAGCATTTCAGCTTGATTTGTGCTAATGTTTTCAGCGATGTGACACAATGCCAGCTTAGAGGCCCTTTCTCCAAATCCATTTGCATGTACATGCATTTGCCCATTTCAATCAAGGGTTAGCCAAGGGTCAAGGTGCTTGTGTCTCATTTTACAACTGCATAGCAGGAAACGCTCAATTAATTACAGTGCTATTCGCAATTCCAAACTGAGAAACTGTTCAAAGCAGTGTAACACCTCGTCTCGGCCAGTCACTCATTTGTCTGAGCACAACAAATTTTGTCCGGAAAAGCTCCCTTTGAAAAACCCCCACCTGGCCCAAGTCAAATTCTCTGATGTACATTTAGTGTTTAGATCCCCTCAACTTTGGAGAGGAGGGCCGGTATATAAGTGAAGTCCCACTCTTTTCTTGAGGCAGAAACCAAACCCCAATTGGCCGGTTCCTGACTGATGCCAGCAAATGATCCCCTTCAAGTTTGGAGAGGAAGGCCGGTATATAAAAGCCAAGTGAAGTCCCACTCTTTTCTTGAGGCAGAAACCAAACCCCAATTGGCCGGTTCCTGACTGATGCCAGCAAATGATCCCCTTCAAGTTTCAGTGATCTCAATGTTGGTGTTAAAAATGAGATATGACATGAACGTTCACAAAGGGGCACAAAATCAATGGAATGAAAATAAAAACACTGAAACCAATGATGATAAATGGATTACGAAACCGCACACCACGAGTGACATCTAAGTACCATAAGAAGTGAAATGTTAGGTAGTGCCATTTGTGTCGCTTTGGGAACTGCTGAGTTGAAAATGAGAAGCTTTGAGTATCAACCAAAAAAAAACCCCACTGGATCAGTACGTACAAGGAGATGAAGCTGCTCAGCCAACCTATGGCTGTGTCCAAATGCCATGGCTGTGGCTTGGTAAAACACGTGTGTCTATGGAAACCACTTCTTAGCGGCTACTGCCAGTTCCCAATAGACTCGCGTGTCACTGCGAGCCGCAGCCAAAACATTCGGCCAAGCCTCTGATTAATTCTCATTTTAGTGGCCCTGTGAGACTGTTTCTGGTTACAGGAAAACCCGCCCCCCACAGTCTAAGTGGTTCAGTTTTAGGGTTTGGTCCAACTGCAGAGACTGTGGAGAAAGGTTCTGAAACGAGAGTCAACTCAAAAATAGGAGAAACAATATCAGAAATGAACTTTTAATGAGTTTGCATGTGTCTTTCAATAGTTGTGTCTATTAAATGATGGCTGACCGATTCCGTACTTACTGCCATCGATTATCCTAAGTACATTCAGCTAATGATGCATGCAGATTATCTAATGGTTTAACTTTCCAAGATACATGTATATATACGTCATAAATAGGTAGAAAATCTAATAAATTTGTAAATAGAAATTTAGTTACTTATTTTACAGTTGCTCGTGAAAAAATACTGATGATTTGACTGTTTTTAAATCCTTTGAATTGTATTATTGTAGAGTCGCTATTTGCCTGGTTACAATGGCCCTATAAATACAGCATGATTTTGATAAAGTCCACAAAGACTCCATTTTCTAAATTATTTAGACCAACATTCAAAACTGACAATGTGTACAAAAAGATTAGTTTTTATAAAACATTAAAGAAAGACTTTTGTTTAAAGCTTACAGTCAGATTTTTACCAATTGGGCTACACTCTTTGCTGTAAGAAGGGGAAAACCTCAAATTGGGCACTTTTAATGATTTCAAATTCTTCTGTCCAATATCTTCAGAATCTGGAGAACTCTACTGCATTAAACAATAAATGTACAAGTGTTTACTGTATTTTGTTCTGTACAAAAATATTTGTAATCAAGTTATTAAAACACATCGTATCAGACTGACTTGCTTCAAATATTTGCATATTGTACAAATACATGAAGATGTTTTGCATTTGGGGCAAGATTTCCTTTTGTGACGAAATCTTTCCCCAATGCAATGCAAAATAGTCTGAATTTCCAGTAGCTAAAATTTCTTCAAATGCAGTAATTATTCTGACTAAAATAAATCTCTGTAATACTGAGCCTCATTTCAATATTTACCCTGCTACCAAAAGCATTTTCCACAACTTTTAACAACAGCCGACTTTTTTTTATATTACCCCTAAAAATGTGTCCAATTTGCAAGACAAACAAAAATTGATGACAAAAAAATGTTACTGAAGAACGGGAACATGTGGTGTGCAATGTCTGTCGTGTCATTTCTTCTAAGAGCCACTTTTGAAGCTTTTTTGCAAAGAGGGACAGAGGCAGGGCTGATATCAACTACAAGAGCATTCATGTTTCAATTGCCCAAGTTGCCAAAAACAAAAAGAACTTAGCAAAGAAAAATGTCGCCTTTAATATCAACAGGCAAGATTAGCACAAAGCTTCCACTTTTTTTGTAATGCAAAAACAAAAACAAAATTGAGGTGGGAGAAAATACTTCGAGAACTTGAGTAGAAATGAGGCTCTTTTTCTTGAGAAAAATATGGCGGAAATTTAATATTTAATTCTGCCATCATGTTGCCCTTTGGGGTGGGGATGGGGGTTGTTTTCTGTCCCCCGTAGTCAGTTGGGTTGTGCCATCTCTCCTTGGGGGTGGGGGCGGTTTTGCTCCCTTATTGGAACCGCTTCTTTTGACTTGGGACCCTGCTGTGAATGCCCTTTTTAGCTGGGCGGTTGGGGAAGGGGGCAAGACAAAAATTCCCCCAGGGGAGGCAGGGGAAGAGGGTGGGGAGTCCCTGACTCTTGGGGATGCGGGGCCCTCCCTTGGGCGGTGGTTAGATTTTGGTGGGGTGCCAGGGGAGGTGGGTGGATACTGTGCCCTGCTTGGGACGGGCGATCCCTGCTTGCAAGCCAATTGTGTCTTAGGGGGGTTACTGAATGTCGTCATGCTGTCTCTGGGCGATATGGGGGATACAGAATGCATTTTGGGAGATGAGGGGCCCCCTGGCCTAGTGATATTTTGCTGCGTTGCTGTTTCTTGCTTTAGCGGCTTGGGCCTAGGGGACAGAGGGGGCCGCGGGGAAACAGGGGGTTTCCCTGCAGGACCCCCGGGCTTGGGCTTGACGAGAGCGCTGTTGAGTTCGGCAAGGAAAGAGGAATTGGCTTGCCTTGGTGGTCCTTGCTGGGCCGGTGGCTGCTGGGGGTGACCGTAGCCGTTACTCTGGGTCGATGGCGTGGTGGGGAGTGCCCTGGGCTGTCTTGCTGTGCTGTAGAGCCCTCCGCTTGCCAGCTGATGAATTGTGTTGATGTTAGAAGTGTTAGGGGGTGAGAACGTGGTGTGAGGAAGTGTGGTGTGAGGAAGCGGGGGTGAGTAAGAGCTGGGGGTGAAGGAGCAAGAGCGAGGGGGTTGCTGAGGGTGGGAGGCAGTGGGGGATTGAAAGGTGGAGGAAACTGGGGCTTGTGACTGGGACGCAAAGGAGGTCTTGGAGAAGGACTGGGAAGGCAGGGTGGGGTTTTGAGGTGAGGTATTCAAGATGGGCTTGAGGGGGGAACTGGGGGGTGATGCAATGGGTTCCTTTTCAGCGGCGCGGCCTCGCACGGGGATTTTCTCTTCCAGCACCTCCTTAAACTGCACCCTCTTGCTCTCGCTCCGCCCCAGGTTAGTGTCCCTCGGCCGTGAGCTAATGATGGATGAAGTCTGTTTGGCACAACTACTATCAGAGCCCGGCGAGGTTTTGTTAGTAGAAGATGACAGGCAAGACGATGAAGGAGAAGAGGAAAAGGTGGGCTTGGGAGCGACGGGAGGAGGATTACTCCTCGCCTCGCATCCCGAGAAGCTGCTTGGGGACGATGTCCAAGAGGAGGGCGAGGATGAAGGTGATGATGATGTAGAGAATGACGGTGACATTGGGCTGACTTTGACCGTCACCGCCTCAGCATTGCGAGCCGTCACGTGGACATGGACAGGCCCAGCGTTGGAGTTGTTGAGGTTGGGCTTGGGGCCCAACGGAGCTGGGAGTTTGTAAAATGCTGGGCGCGCATGTACCTGGCTCTGCTGCCGGTCCAGCTGGGTAGGCTCTTGGTCGTGGGCCAGGTTCATTTCCAGCTCCATCAGGGTCCGCTCCACATCGTCGTTGTCATTGGGGGTCTGCCGCTGAGTTGTGGGATGCGACTGGGACACTAGCGGCGCTTTGAACTGGAACGTTCCCTGATGAGCCAAATAAAGATAACACCAACTTTAACAATCAGTCCCACATAATTTGTCTCAAGGGGATTTCTCCAAAGACTTTGCATGTAATGGACTGGTGTCCAGTGGCGTATTTTTAGTGAAGGCATATGCCCGTGAAACAATGCACAACCACTCCAGTTCACCCACCTCATCTGGAATCCTTTCTCCTGGCCCTGGTGATCTCCCACAATAGCGATCCTGTAAGACGAAGCCAAAGAAGTTATTTTTGTTCTCTCA
Organism: Acanthaster planci; assembly: GCF_001949145.1. The sequence continues at coordinate 405,749 of NW_019091444.1, forward strand.
CAAAGCTTCGATCTTACAGCCTTGAGCATTTTGTGCACCAAACGCCTTTCTTCTGCCCAACGGGATAATTTACAATAGTGGTTACTGCATGTCCGGGTAAACCTGTTTCCACTTGCACTGTGATTTTTTTGCACTGTAATGGATGGGGGAGGAAACCTGGGGCATGTCCAAGCATTGGCCATTTGTCGATGACTTGCAAATTTTCCCCGCTGACCTCGGCAAGAACTATATCCAAGAGCCAAGCAAAATTGACTGGTAGTTGGCAAATGGCTGCTGCTCATAATTTGTCTGTCAATGCATGGCTTGAGCAAAATACACCATCACAACCTCCGTGTTGGTCACCGTTTAAAACTAAAGGTGTGTTTTAATGTGCAATGTGTACTCAAATGTCGACACAACTTCTAAGCAATAATGTTGGCAAATCAGGCGGGTTGACTCCCCTTGGTAGAGCCAAATCATTGGCCTCAGTGAACTGATCACGTCCATTAGATGTACCATCAGTACCGGCACCTTTGTGCATGGTGCCCCCAAAGGAAGGTCTGGTGGATTTTTTGCCTCTTACCAGGTTTGGCGAGTCGACTTTACTCTCTTTCTCTTTGCCTTTCTTCCAGGCACTGGCAAACATGTTGCCCATGCTGCTCTGACGGGTTGGTAAGGTGTTCACCTGCACTGGAGGTACGCTCAGGGTGCTCCCACTGGGACTAACACCTGCTGATATAAAAAGTCAACAGGTGACTATTTAGAGAAAATTTAGTAGTTCTAAGTAGCCCAAACCAATAACTATCTGGTTTTCCATTCTAAAAACTTTTCTAACAAACTCTTTCGGCTTGAAATGATCTGGAAACAACTTGTCAATTAGTACCCCTCAGAGGTCAATGCAGGGCAGATTCTACAGAAACTCAGCCTAAATATAGACAATGCTTTTTCAACTTTTTTCAAAAGCATCTGATGAGTTTAATTATTGGTATATCATACCAGTGCTGTAAATAACTACTTTGTCATGGGCCTGGTCAAAGAAAAACCATAATTTTTCTGCATCGTGGGTCAAAATCTTGACACTTTATGAGAAAGGTTGGTCCAAATTCACAGAATTGGTTTGAGAATGCATTCAAGGCATAACCCTCCAAACTCATACAGAAAAAAATCCCTTCTCCCTCCCGATTCCCCACCCCTTTGGGGGAAAATCCATTACCCAGAGAGCTCTGCGTGCTGTGGGAGCTGGCACTGGAGTGCATGCTGGAGATGGAGGAGCTGTCACCCAGGCTGCTCGTGGACATACTCTCCACGCTGGAGGAGTAGTCCACCATCTCCCGCTGGGTCTCCGTGTAGTTGCTCAGCATCACCCGTCCGTACTGCAGCCAGAAGTTCAACAGAAATGACAGGGGAGTCAGGGCCACATTTCAAGGAGCAGCAGGGGGAGACAGTCCTGCTTAGCACATATATGTAGTGAGGAATGAACTTCGAAGACTGTGTGGAACTCTGACATTGGGTTTAGGAAAAGCGAGTCATGCAGAAACTCTGGTGATACCCACCACTGCTTTATACGTGTCTGGCTGAGGTCTGCCTGAGCTAACTTTTCCAAACAACAGTCGCCTACCATTTTTTACTTTTCCCAATCAACTCAGTGAAACCCGACAGTAGTAAAAACCCATAAACACACAGAAAACCCTTAATGCTAAAACGTTCAGCTTATGTGGTGCAATGTGCCTTCTACCTTAGCTATCCTGATGCCAGCCATCCACCTCTGGCAGGTGCGGTAGTCCTCTGCTGACAGATACTTGGTGTACTTGGACTTCTGCTGCAGCTGGGGGTGCTGTGAGTGAGCAAAGAATAACAGGTTATCACATCAGCACTTATCACAACAGACAACTCCATCCACACCAAAGCAGGTAACCCCCCCATCAAATTTTAGACTGCACGAACTCAGCAAACAAGCCACACGGGGAAACTGAGTATGTGCTTACATGTTAATCGTATTGATGAAATCAATCAAGAAATCGACAAGAGCAGGGTTTGAGCCTGCCACCTCCTGGACACTGTACTGACATTCTAGCAACTAAGCAACCTAGCCCTGGGCAAGCAGTTCTTCCCATTTGGTAATATGTTTGGTTTCTGACTAGTGCTCCTTGAATGAAGATATCACCAGCTGAAGTGGAACTGCCAACACAACGCTGGGTAACTGAGTGGGTGGAGCACCAGTATGGTATTTCAAGTCACAGGTTGACATCCCACTCCAGTGAATTGAATTGCTCATCGTCATTAATCACTATGGATTTCAATAGCTCAACTGCATAATTCTAAGAGTCTACTGTCCACAAATTCTAAAACGATTTGCCCAATCTACGGGGTAAACATATGAGAAGACTAATGAGAGGGGGTTTTGGATCCTCTTTGCAACAGAAATCTTACCTTGAGAGCAAAGCAGTGGTCAGACGGTGCCTTGTACTTCTTTCTCCATCCCACACCATTGTAGACATTCACATGTTCAAACTGTACCAAGCACACAAGGTCCTTTGAGGACTGCAGAAAGGCAACGCATGAAGAAAAAAAAAATAGCTGCATCTGTCTTACAGTACACTTGTCATCAATGTGGAAAAATATTATTACAATATCCTGGTAGATCAGCAAGTACAGTATTGCTTAACCCCATAAACACCTACTAGTCCAGCTCTAAAAAAAGGATGATGTCATTTTACTTTGAAGTTTTAGAGACTCATTCGTGGTCATTTATAGAGTCATTTGTGGTCATTTCAGAGAGTCATTCACGGCCATTTTTAGAGAGTCATTTGTGGTCATTTAAAGAATCATTTATGGTCATTTTTAGAGAGTAATTTATGGTCATTTATAGAATCATTTCTGGTCATTTTAGAGAGTCATTCATGGCCATTTTTAGAGAGTCATTTGTGGTCAATTTTAGCATCATTTGTGTTATTTGTATTATTGAGTTATTTGTGGTCATTTATAGAGTCATTTCATGGTCATTTTTTGGAGTAATTTGTTGTCATTTTCAGAAAGTCCTTCATGCTCATGTAGAGAGTCATTCATGCTAATTTAGAGTCATTTGTGGTCATACAGCTTTCACACACCTTTAACAACCCCCCCTTGAACTTACAGGGACTTCTGGTACTAACCTTGGATTTCCCCTTGGGTGTGTAGTATAACCCAGATGCTCTCAAAACGAAGAAGTACTTCTTCCAGGACTTCTTGCCCTCCGCCTTCAGAAAGAGCGGGCCTTCGATCTCGGGGACGCCCTGCCTCCCCTCCGAGAAGAACTCGTCTATCAGGCTCTGCTTGGACTTCTCGGCAAACTCGGTGGCCACTTGGGAGGTGTGGGACGACAGGAGGAAATTCTGCGGGTGGTCACAAGCCGCCCGAAAAAAAAAAGAGAACATGATAAATTGGGGCACTTACTGGAGCTTGTAATTCTACAAGCTTGTTTGCTAAACCTCAAAGGGAAAATGACAGGTGTTTCTGTCATCAACAGGCTGTGGCCTAAATGAACTGGCTATGGGAAGAGGCTACAGCAGAAGCCAGTGGTTTATTTCAGCCCCAGCCAAGACAAGTGGACAAAGCCTCAGACAGACCAAAGACATAGAAGGGGATGGGAATAAGCCTACGTACTGATGAGATCTCTCTTTGTTTACATGTGCCCATTTCTATGGAGCCAGTGGGGGCCCACAGTCTACTAAGCCCCACAGGAAAGTATGTTGTCAGTAGTACAGGCTTCTGTCAAACCTGCAACTTCCAGAATACGACAGTGGTTCGCCACAAACCAAGCTATCCAGAAGTCTCCAACTTTACCATTTTAAGTTGGAGGAAGTCAATCGATTTTTCTCACCTGTGGATTTCTGAAGACGGCATACTTCTCCCTCCGCTCCGAGAAGAGGAGTCGGCTGGTCGTGTCTCGCTTCCAGTGCAGCAAGACGTCGGTCACAAGATGCTCGTGATCTTCTAAAACTCGCTCTGAGGAAGGAGAACAATTCAACAGAGAGGAGTAAAAGGAAGGCATCAACCCGAACTGGTTTTAGCACTATCAGAAGAGTTAAACTGGGAACTTTAACAACTCCTCACCGCCATCTCTATGTGGACCTCTTTTTGTTCTCTCCTCCATAAGGAGCACTCTACAAGTCCATCTTCTTTCCCATATCCCTTCCCTAACAGATTAATGAGCATTATTGGCGTGCTTAGAGCAACAACACTTTTTATTCTTCGTTGTGGATCTGGGCTCAATTTCAGGAAGCTAACGATTGGCAAAATACAGTGTAGTAGATTTTTGTGACCCAGCAAAAATACGGTGAGAACCGGTCTCAAGTAATATACATTGCACGGCTCTTTGGCCGGTAAACTGCCTCTGGTTGGCATTTATGTCCTGTGCACATTTTGTGTCCTTGGCCAGTCTCGTGACACCTGCCCTAGTTGATCACACTCACCCATGTACAGTTCGGGTATCTGCTCCACCAGGGCCCAGTCGGCCTTCTCCTCCAGGTGGTTCTTGTCCACCAGCGTGTGGACGATCTGCCGACACGTCATGGTCTCGTCAGCAAACAGCGTCTTGGAGCTGCCGTCCTCACTGTACACCCTGATGATCAGCTGTAACAGTTTTTTTCAGGAGGGAAAAAAGAGGGCAGAACATCTTTAACAATGTCCAAAGTTTCTTCCCGCTATTTTTTCATTAAAACCCTGCGGAACAGTTGGTCTTTTTTTTTCTTATTAACTCGCACGCGGCATCCTTTAATGTTTTATTACTTTCTAATCTTCTATCAAAAGATGACTCTTCAAGAAAATCACCTCAAAAGATTTCTTTTATTGCAACTGACGAGAATCGAACGGAGGGAAATGGGAAACAGAAGAAAAAGGGAACTGGCAGTGAATGGATGAAGTTGGGTGTGTCAATGATGATTTGTTTCTAAAACTCAAACAGAAGTATCTTAATTAAAGAATCTGGCAAGGGCAATTAGGGAAAGGAAGTGCTTTGGAGACGGAAACTGGTTCTGCGGTCATAAGCAATTGCTAACCGCTTCTGTAAGCTGGAGGCTTTTATCTGGCAGAGTCCCAATTTGGAGAACGAGGGGGTTTAGGAAGAGGGGCTACTTACTTTCTGTACCCTGGCCTTCTTGAGTTTCTCCAGGGCAATCTTGATCTTCTCAGCCTTCAGCTTGGCCGCCTTCTCCTCCTCGGTTAGGCTGGTGTCACTGGCCAGCTGGGCCTCGATGTCCTGTAGCTTGACCCGCACGCTCATGGAATACTGCAGATTAACCACACCGTCCACATTTCTCTTATTCAATACTGATCTGGTTATATGTGAAGGCCAAATTAACTGACTATGGCTTGAAATTCCACACTATTCTCTGCAGCCACTATCCAAACAGCTATGTGTAATTTCAATAATAAAAGAGTTTCATCAGAAAGAGCAAGTGTTTCAAATATTGACACCCTGAAATCTAAAATCTTATCTTTGGTCAGGTCACACATTTTTGCAACAATAGTTGTGTAGGTTTTTTTCTTACTTTCACCAATAACTGTCAGTACCTGAGTAAATGAGCCTACCCACCCAACTTAGAGTGTACTTGACAACAGGGCTGGATTTTAGACCTAGAGGAGCAAACTGGCCGATGCTACTGTGATATAATGTTACTCACCGGGGTCTGCCCGGGGCTGATTGGAGACATGGGTGTCAGTGAACTTGGCGTTGCTGATTTTGCTGGGGTCCCGCCTCCCATTTCTATCGATAGTGACGCTGGTGCTGTCTTCTGTGAGGACGGGGGTGCTGTGACAACTGACGGGGGTGGGGGAATAGCGCACACAAACGTCGAATTGGGAATCGGGGCTGTGTCCGCAGTTTGAGACTTAGGGGGAAGAGGTGGGGCTGCCTGTGGGGGTTCAGGTGGGGGTGAGGGCATCTGGTTGTCCGGGATGTCAGCCGGGGGTGGTGGGGGAGGTGGCGGAGGGGGCAGGGGCATCTCACTGTCAACAGCGTCGGAAGTCGCCTGTGGGGGAGGGGGTGGCATGGCCACGTCCTCCTCCCCTGGCGTCACAGCCAGGCCGAGAGGGGTATTACCGGTGACGGGGGGCGTGGCCGGCACAGTGTGGATGACGGGCGGGGCCCGGGTCACTGAGGCGGCGCCGGTGCTGTCTGTGACATTGTAGCTGGGGAACTGTGGGGTGGTGTCACCCTTGGAGTCGCAGTCTTGCATCTGAGCATTAAGGCTCTGCTCCATTTGGCACAGGTCGCCCAGGAGGGCGTCCAAGTCCACATCTGGTGAGTCTATCCATTTGAAAAAGTACAAAAAACTATCATGAAGTTCTCAATTAACTTCAACAACACAATCTGATAAACTGTTCTAATACATTTGGCTTAGTCATTCTGGCGATGAACACTGTAGGGGTTGTGACAGTAACTAAACCCCTTGAGAAATTGGAGGTGTACACTTAACCTTTTTCATCACATTATAGACTAGTGAAGAGACATCAGCAACTTACCAAACCTGACATCTCAAAGACATGTATATATAACTTCGCGAGACTAGAAATGCATGGAATGAATTCCTAGAAATACACAAGCTGCAGATGATTGCAGTACAACATTTGATGCATGTACATTTGTACATGTGCGTAAATATAAAGGGTTGCAGAGTGTGGACATGTGTATTGGGGATCTTAGTTACATGCAGTTGATATTCTTTGCAGCATTTGAATTGTATTTCAATTGCAGAGTCCGAATTGCATAGATTGATGAGTTCAATATTAATAACGTGCAAATCACAAAGCATGCAGTCATTTTCTAGTGCAGAAAACATGCCAAATAAATCCAGCTACATGTATTCATTACAAAGGTTGGCTTCATAAAATAAAGTCTGTACGAAACACACACACATGCACTCTAAAGCTTTTTACAACTTGGTGCATATTAGAGCAAGAACTGGCACTCTATGCCTACAACCTCTTCCCCTTTTCCTCAAATAGCCACACATTATATCTGATGGAATCTAACCATTTCAAAATGCCATGCTTGCTGCATCTAACAAAATCCACCAACTATTCATTGGAAATATCACATATTTTTTCTCTGTTGGATGCTGCTAGACACAGCAGAAAAGTGAACTAAAGTTGAACAATCAATGGGACAACAAGCTAGACAAAAAATTTATAATTTCCTGTTTTTTTTGGGGGGGGGGAAGTTGTGAGAAACTTCCTGAATCCTCCAAATCCTTTACAATGCAGGAAAAAAAGGCACTTGTTAGTTTAAAGGAACAGCAAGAGCATCAAATCTAGTAACAGATGCATGGCTGTGCCAAACCCAACAAATCTTCCTAAACTTCTTGATAGATTTTGAAAGACCTGGGATGGTCACTGTAAATACACAAACACATGAATATCCCATACTCGTACATTTCATGCCAGCCATGTGCAGTATCAATGAAACAGAGGCCAAGCCAATTCATATGAAACGTGAATAATTTCTTGGACAGGGTAGTCGAGTTCCTGCAGCACATCTCAGGAACTCCTTCAAAGTTACAATTACTTCCCTTTTGCTTATCAACTCCGATTCCTGTTTGGCAGACAGCTGACAGTTTCAATCACGGTAAGTTTTCACTCCATTTTTAAAACCTAGCACCAACTGTAGGAGAGAGTAATTTACTTGGACGCCAAAAGTACACAGTAAGTGCTGCTACTCAAACAATGCCAGAAGTATGATTTTTAAAAACATGTTATGTTTTCTATACCATCTATCAAGAAATTAACAAATTGCCCAATTCGACAAGCAATATAAAGGTCAAACGGAATGTCAAAGCCCATCCGGTGGGATTAACAAGTTCCACTAGTTGACAGTGACTGATTCACAAACAACCATCACGGGCCCACAGGAAATTGCATTTGAGACAGCTAACGAAGAGTTCCTCCTTGAGTAGGAAAGAGCTGTATAGTGTGGGGCTCTGGGGGTCCATTAACGTCTTCCGCTGTGGATTAACCAACTCGGCATGGGCCAAGTTTGTGGAAAGGTTGTCTAAGATGAGCCAAGCCTCTCAATGTACATGTACATGTAGGTGCCAGCAATTGCAAAATGTGGGCCTTATTGTTATGCAATAATGGGCAATCTTTACAGTACATAAAATAACGAGCATCTACTTTCTACACAGATAACCACACATTTCTACTTTATTCTGCAAAACTGAGATGGCTCACTGTGATCCAAAACTGTATCTACAGTAACCTGTCATTGTCCAATCTCATTGCTGCCCTGTATTAAAAGCTAACACCGACATGCACATAATGGACAATTTTGGGCCAGGGCACGCTTGCAGCAAATGTGGTAGTAAAACCAATTTGATGTCACAAAACATCTTGCAGCAAAATTGGAAGGTGTTCAACTTTTGCAAATTTGAGATTTGGAGCTTTTCAAAATGGAGGTAGCAAGTAAACCACATAGGTTTGTGCAAGCACCATGGATATATCTCTTTTTTTTAGTATATGGGATTCTGAAAAGAACCGGTGGTACTCAAACGTTTCGGACAGTATGCTCTGTCCATGGTCAGGAGACACAAATTTGCATGTATATCTGATCTGCTGTCAAAATGTGGCCTTCATATTCACTTTCATGCTTAATACGGAACAGTCTACGGTTCTCTTGTTTGAGTTCAACTTCTGTCATAACTCTCCCCCCCCCCAAAAAAACCAGAAAGACCACAACCTCTAAAATTCACCAACACATTACGTTCATGCCCCAAACAGTTCCATGTCTCCTACAAACTGTCTCACTGTTCCTGACAGAAACATGCAACACACTGTTCTTGATACAAATCTGACTATTTGACTGCAAACACATGTGACGCTGCAATCAAGAAATTGCTTTATTTCACTTAGACAAATTGAGGAACAAACCTGCTAGAAATACACATTTTCAATTCGCCACATCCTCTCTGAAAGCTTATCTCGACACTTCATTAGCTGAAAGCTAATGAGAAACTGGGCAATGTGTCAATTGGGCAAAACCAGGAATTAATTTCCCACGATGACAAACTGGATTGTTTCCGTAGACGGAACAAGTGTTTCTACAAAACTTAATCACCGTACAGTACAATTTATGCTAATTTGGTTACATTCGTCTCCATTAGTCATTCTTCTTTCAAGTAAATGTATTCTGTTATTTCACGCTCAAAAATGAAAAAAAAGCTGTTTCTTGAACTCTGCTGATCATGACAAGGAACATGAACTTAAAACTATTACTACCACAACTGTTTATGAGTCACATACAAAGAGCGTCAAACATTGCCTTCCAAGAATGGTGTGATTTCACAAGTCACGGAAACACACCTGAAATGAAAGGTTGACTCGTTCCGGTTTGTATTAAGGAAAGGCAACAAATCCTTGACTTCATGTTGGCTAAGTGAACCTTCAACAGACTTGAACAAGAATTCCATTTGTTCATTCTCCCACGAGTGAAGCTGCAATTAAGCATGGGCACTATTACATTTTTTTTTTTAAACTAAATGTACTCTGACTTGTGCAAAGAGATTTGGCAATTTCATTCCGAAGACCGTCACGTTTTATCTCACATCGTAATTCTGCCGAACCAAACTGTTTGGTCTGTGATGATGCCTCACAAACCCTAATTTGGCAAATACCTTTTATGCTTTGATGAGCTTTGAAGCTTTTCACGGTGAGGAGGCAAGTTAGGTAAAGAGCTTTGCAGTAGCACCAGGCAAGGATATCTCTTTTCAGTACGTGTGGCTCTGAAAAGAACCACAGGGTACTCAACATTTCGGACAGTATGCTCTATCCGTTGTCGGGAGACCACATATGCTCAAAAGAGATATCCTCACATGGTGCTACTGCAAACTTCTTTACCTAACTTTCAGGTTTTGATGTTCAAAAATCTGACTGAAGGCATTTCACTTTCATATCCATTTGTGATTTACTCATCAGACATCAATTTCAAAATGAATGTGACACCTCTGACATGTTCAAATATTAGGTTCCCCCAAATAAATTCATCCGTTTTCTATATACAGAGAAGACTGCAGTGTGCACAGCAAACGGCCTCACCAACTACAGTGTACATATCAGCTAGATATTGTTTCAGCTACGGTGTACATGTACATCATCAACTAAATATCAGCTAGATATCAGCTACATCACTGGCCCTGCTTACTGGTGGATAAACATGTAGCACTGGCAGCATTTTTCATTTTCTGTTCTTCGTATACACGTGTAGTCCCAGACGACGATTTAAGCAACAAGATTACTCCCGCTGGCAATATTTCTCATGATCGCTTCGCTTCTACAATTCAATAACCTTGAATGAACCTGCAATCCAATTTCCGCATTTACCTAGGAAAATCGTTTTAAGGAAAGTAAATTCCATCACAGAGACCTTTTATCTGTCTACTGGCGACGGAAGGGGTGATAGGAATATCACAGTCCATTTCTGACCAATCACATTGTTCATATGCAGTCATGTGATTAATGGCTAAACTATTTTTCTCGCCTCCTAAAGCACTTCAGGCAAATATGCCTTCGCCAAGGGGCGGGCTGAAAGCAAAGTCCGTTAAGGGATCAAATACCACTCAGTCAGCAAAAACACAGAATGAGTGAAACTATGCAATAAGTATGGTGTGCAAACTGTGCAATAAATCTAATTCCTGTGGGAAAACATGAGGGATCTTTGGTCATTATTGCACAAAAGGGCACCCCATCACTTCAGGCAGGGTGATATTTCATGCATAGTTTGCAGTCAAGTCCATGCACACAAACATGTATACTTCTCAATGATATTTCACACAGGGCCGTACCCTGAGCAAAACAACACAGTCACAACAGTACCCACACAAAATACATGATGCAAGACACACAGCCTTTGATTCTCTGGTCGAAAGTCTAACTTCAGAAATTCACGCGGCTTGGATTTTTTTTCAAAATTGGAACATGCAATCCAGCAGCCCTCAATGATTTGAGCGTGGAGCCAGTGAAATTTTCAGACTGAGGTAGTGTACCTGAATTAACCGGCTGTGGCTAAAATGGCACATGTACATGTATCTATGGGAGATGACTAAGTCCCTAACCACTGGATTCTGTAGGTGCTGTGTTACTGTTAGCCACAGCCATAATATTGGGACACCGCCTGACCTGCTTTGTCAATCCCTCCGTCATGTCCATTTGCCAGTAAGTATCTCACTAAGTGTGTGATGGCTTTTGATGAATTTATAAGCTCTGGCTATAAAAAAATTCTTTCTGAAAAAATTCAGAGACAAGGAATAATGTCTGAGGGCAATGTGGCAGCATGTGAGGAGCCAAAACTAAGTAATTTTGAACTATATTGTGGTTAGCTCCCAACTTTATGGAGCATCGCAATGTCTCACGACCAAATGGCATCAGAGGCTGTCTACACCTTTAAAACATTCAGACCAAATCCTGCCTGATCTCTGGAGGCAGCTATTTTAAGTGGCCCTGGTTCTGATATTTACCTTGTAAGCTGGTGTCAAATGAGTCCTTGGCAGCTGAGGGAAAAGAAATCAGGAAAGAACAACCGAAAAAAGGAGAGAGAGAAACACGATGAAGGGCTTGTCAGCTTGAAAACAAAAAAGTGCAAAATAAAAAGGGTTATCAAATTAAATCCAGCACTGTAAAGCAATGATGCAAAATGAAAACAAACTAATAAGGCAAAGTTAGTTCTTTTGCAATGCATCTTGAAAATACACGTAAAATACCAGTACCGGTGCATAGCGAAGTATAAAGAAAGTTTCACAAACAAAACTAATTTTAGTACATTTTAAAGTACATGTAGTTTTGGGAGAGCCATTTTGGCAGTGATCTTAAAACAATTCTGACAATTAAAAACCAGAGAAATGTAAACATCAAGGGTCCAAGCTCCAAGGACACAAGGAAGTGTGTAAGGCTTGCAACAGAACTGAATATAAATAAACACGATGGTACATGTACAGCTGAGCGTACCCTATGTGCATGTATGCTGTTTCATATACCGGTAGTGCACTGGTCAAAATGTTGAGTAAAGTGGTACAAGAACTGTATATGTACATGTACATACATGTATATACTGGCATGTACATGTACATGTACCATACATGTACTTGCCACAGTCAACCATTGGAATGTACATGTATGTAAAAATGTCTGCTCATGAAATACATTCTATAATCGACGTCAGATATGTAAATATGGTACTTCATCTCATGACCAAAAAAATGTTTTTAATTACATACCGATGATGTACCAACAGATAGTACAATAGTACAAACCACACGTGGTTGTAAGTTTTCAAATCAATTACTGGTATAATGCAAACTTTATGAGATGTGAGGCAAACCACATTTCAACCACCTCATGCCTAATGGTCAACACTTGTTATTGTTCATAATTGACGTCTTCAGTTTGGCCGGGTTTACTTAGTACCCACATCCTTCCACACATGGTCATTGCTGACCGGTAATGACTGAGACAATGCAACTAAGTAAAACCTACAATTACAGGGCTTCCAAACAAACAAAACATCTGAATGTGTTGGGAACTTCCATGTGCGTGATAAGCACCCGTTTATAAATTACGTGCACTGTGAACTATGGAGCTGATCAGATTTGAAAATGGCCTGTTTTCATGAGATAAAATCCATTGTTCATAAAAACATACAAACATCGTTTGTGTGAATCAGATATGCCAATCAATTATTAGACTAGACAGATGACTAACAAATATTAGACTAGACAATCAAATTACCGGTGTGCACACACCCGTAAGGCTGAATTACAGTTTGATACACATACACAGACGCATGTACAATGTACATGTACATGCATGTACATGTACATGTACATGCATGTACATGTACATGTACATGCGTCTATGTGTATTAAACTGTAATACAGCCTTTTGGCCGCAAAGATTAAATGAATATAATCTTAAACCTTCAAAAAGGGAAAAAATGGGCTTAAATTATAAAATACTGAACATTAGACTCAATTCTGCACAGTGGCTTAAGTACTGCAAGGGGTAGGTTTATTTCAGGAGGGGGAAGCTGCGAATTACATTTGGACTATCTGTCTAGACCCTTAACAATTGGAGCTGATGGGGGTCTTCCTTTAACAGGTGGGGTGAGATGTCTGATTTTGACAATGGGCCGACTGTCAACAAAACGTTGTTATGGTGTTGTGTAAGCTTTCTCTATTCCTCGTTCCAAGGTGAGTATAAGTTGGGGGTAGATTACCATTGATAAATAAATGTAATTTGGGCTCAACACCACCACACAAAGTGGAACTGGGTCTTCCAGTGTGGTTTAGTCTTTCGATGATGCATGTTCCTTATCAAGCCAGACAACTTATTGAGAGGCCACAAAATTACGGTTGAATCACTCAGTTCAGAACAGCCCAAAAAACAAATTAAAAAGTGTTGAAATACCGGGGTAGATATTTGACCCCTTTGATAGATGCAGCAGCCGTTTACAGCAACAAACAATGAAAATACAGTGGAACTGCTCCTTGCATTGTGGGAGGGGTATAAACTTCCACTAATCTTAGCCAAAGAAAACAGGTTGTCTCTGTTGGCAGATTTGTAGAAATTGTCATCACATGTGGTACCAGAGTGTGAATGTCCATTATCTCACAGGATTCAGAAAAAAAACGACGACAAAAGAACAGAATGCATTGGGTGTTATGTACTGTAAGTTCATTGGACGTTTGAGTAATACTTACATATGCACAGTACATGTATATGTACTGTACACACTTAAGTATATGGACAAGAAAGTGCATTTTTAGGTCAACTAGGAAACCAATACCATGGTGATGGAAACTGGACAGTGCCAGTGGCAATGAGCGTAATATACCAATAGTGAATATTTTCCCAACCAATTTTTTTGGGGGGGGGGGTGAGTCATGCCTCCCTGATGAAGAGTGCTCTGAATATCAACACTGGAGGCTGCATGCGGCAAAAATTACTGATACGCTCTCTGCGACAGGCGGTGGCAAGTGCCTTTGAGAGATTAGGGCAGTCTGGATGAGAGCATGGTACATTTCCCGAATCAGGGTTTATGGCCCGGTGGTACAGGGATCTAATTCCAAAGAAATGGCCTGATAATCAGAAAATTGGCTCTTTGGTTATGGGATGTAATTGCTTTTTTTCCCAGGGCAGAGGGGGAAGGATGGCAGAGATAGACACATGATACACTGCCAAGAAATGTGTTGTTCTTTTTCAAATCACCAGGATGCTTATCATACAAACGCAAAAAAATTCTTTACCCCTATATTCAGTAGTTTTGAATGCTAGCCCTATGGGCAATATGCACCACCGTATTGATTATGGCACACACAGCATAAATGCTGAAGGTTGGGTCAACAGCTTTACCATATGGCTACATTCAACGATGGCCCAAACAAACAAGCCATTAAAATGATGCCAGCAACCAGGACAAGAAAAAACAACCAACTTTTCGAGGTCCTCAAACACAAGCCTGGCGCTCTTCCAAATGCACTTGATGAGCGGAATGTTTTCTCCTCAGAGGGATATTCTGGGATAACCAATGAACATTGACTTTCTTTCTGAAACCTTAAAAAACTACTGCATTCCTTAAAACTGTAGGTTTTAGCAAAGGACAACTCCTTGCAGGAAGTTCATGATAAACCTTAATCCACAATGCTAGTGCGAACCAATACCTCTAGTGTGCACATATGTACATTTTATATGTAAACCTAAACTGAACATTACTCGTCACTTTGCATACCTGGTACCAAATCATACAGAAAGTCCTAATCATATTGTGCAAAATCCAGTAATTTTTTTGCCCGAGGCTTAAAATTAGCCTGACTCACAGGCAGGGACAGCTGGTCTGCAGGTATCTACTGTATATGCCCCACGCTAATCCATGCTTAAGATCAAAACTTGATCTCTGGTAATACCGGGGAGAAATGAAATATGGATGACCACTGTGAGTCATGGACGACAATTTACAATATGGCGACGCAGCGTGCCAGGATGGGGGGCACAGGCTCGGTCCTCCCTCGGTCTCATCATCGAGAAAATGGCCGGCAGATGTGGTACTGGTCATGGCATCCTCCCAGCCCCTTGAACTCTTCATGTTTGCTCGGCCTGTTTCAATTACCGAACAGTTCTGATGCGATCTGAGGATGCGAGCGGCTGTGCCAGCCCACGCTGAACCTGCTCAGCTGCGATGCCACCGTTAAAATACATGCCTGATGGATTTTCCAGACGGTTTTTTGCGAAGGGGTCAACGTGTCTAAGTAATTGCCAAGGAATTGATCATTACAAACTGTCTTTTAGAAATCCACCGGCTTTGAATGTGTAGGATGAGGTCAATTGAGGTCATCATGTTGTTTTCCAGCAAGAAACAAATGCTGATACAAGGAGGCTACCAAGATTTCAACAACTGCAGTGTACTGTTGTTTCTTTAAACAAAGCACCTTCATCTCAAAAGTTTAAGCCTAGATGCAGCCCCAATAATACGGCCATGTACATGTATGTACAGTATGTATGTAGCAAGCGTGGTACATGGATGTATCTACTGTTCAAATTTAGTGTAAGGACAAAAACACCTCTTACGGGGAAGGGTACAAAGGAGGCATGGAGCAATATGTCAAGAAGGGAACTATATGTACATGACCGGTACCCTACATGTACACAGTTGTACATGTATGTACATGTACATTATTTTGTACATGTTAGTATACTGTGCATGTTAACTGCTACCGGTAAATCAATCCAACAGAACATTGTGACCAGTACACCTGATGACCTATACAGTTCTTTCATTACTACCGGTATATGTAGCCTTTCAATTGGATTCTTTTGAGATTCTGAATCTGTCAAAGGTTCTTGAGATAAGCAGCCTTTCTCTCCCACCTCGCAATAAGGAATACGCATGGGCACTGCTGGGCGACTCTCATCCGAGACGTTTGGCACAGTGTAACAAGAATTGACTTTGACGCCACCAATTAGGCATGCAATACATCAAGAACAGGATGCGCACAGGAGAAAGAGCACGTCTAAGGGTGCCACATGAGAGATAGGAAAAGGAATTCGAACAGCATCTGATCGTGCAATGCAAAGTGACACATCTGTGTTATTTACGGGTCCGGATGTAAGAGTGACAACAACAATTTGCTGTTTCACTTCTGAAACATACATGTCTGTACGGTGGCCAAAATTGCGCAGCATTAATTGAAACCAAGACTTACTTCCCGTTCCGCCCTCCAAAGCTATTTTTAACCCTCACCCCCTAGGCTCCTGCACTAGAAAGCATACTGAACCTCACAAAATCCAACGGGTTCATGTACTTGTCTATGTACTCGTACATGCAGGTCACTGTACCAAACCTGATAAACTCCAACAGAATGAGCCCGTTGGAGTTTGAGTGATATGGTATGGATGGGTCTATGCAGTATGGGATGACTTGCACTGAACAGTACCAAGCCTGACAAAATCAAGCATAGTCCAACAATTGGTACAGCAAGGCAGACCCTGCACACAGTGACCCGTGTAAGTCCCAACTCACACAGAATCCAACACCATCTCCCTGGGCCTTTCATCCCAAGTCTCACAAAATCCAACAACCAGTTCCTCAGGTATGGTACCCAACCTGCCAAAACCTCACAACACCTGCTTTTGGAGTATGGCAGGTTTTGGGCAGTTAAGGTTAAGCCATAAGGGCTGCACACAGACATTTTTTTTGGCTCTCGGTTTTTTTTAAGAGGGTTGAGTTAAACATGTTAATTACGCATGCAATTGAGGAGCGGTTAGACAAATGTGTACCTTCAAGATTGAGCAGGGAAAACTGGAAGTTGTCCAGACCGTTGGTTGACGGGGTGATGGGAGGAGGAAGAGGAGGGGAGGTTGGAGTCGCTGGGGCGTTGCTGTCCAAATTCTGCAAAACAAAGCAGACACATTCTTATCATGTACATGTACTTAACAGTGTAAAGCCCTCGCGGGGATGGTTGTGTTAAAACAGTTTTTCTTTTAAGAGAAAGTTCTACTGTACTTCTACGCATTGACAGAAAAAGACTAAACGTGCCTTTGCGCATGCGCGTCAGCACTTGTGCTAAGCGTTGCATGTCTGAACGCAATGCACATGTGTGTTATGTTAATGGAGTCGATTTTTGTGTCCATGAAAGTGAAACCCTGGAAGGCATCGTGAATGCAATGCACCATAAAAACATACATATAGAAAGGTGTCGTTCAACCATGAAAAACAGCTTCAGGTTCATTTGAAAACAGAGGATTAACATTTCATGAGGTGAATGAATCCCAATTAGAGAGGTTGAGATGGGAGACAAGAAGGGACATGATTAACACACTATGACCACCATTGCTGACAACCCCCCCCCCAAAAAAGGCCAAGAAAAAAAAATCAAGTAGTACATGTACTTGTACATTCAACACATTAATGAGATGCTCCAAGACACTGCTGAAGATGGACATAGGGAAAAGCAACTTTATTAAATTGCATGCAACACTGCTGGCTCAAGCTGATGATGTGCTTACGGCAGGCTCTAAAGTGTAGCTGCTGTGGAATACCGGTACTTTTTCATGCAAACCTCCAAAATGTTTCATTTTGAAAGGTATTTTGCCACCTTTTAGATTTTAATGCTGATGAGAATTGCCATACTCATGAGCAAACTTGTTCTGTCATCCTGGGTAGAAAAATATCAATTTTACATTGGTTTGTGTACCCAAAAATCATTTGTTAACAGATTTTGGTAGCCTGAACTTTTATGTGGTGATTTATTGTTGTGTAAGTACATACATAAAGAAATAAGCAAGCAACCCTTTCTCAGAAATGTTTTCAGTGAGTTAATTCTGGGTTCACAATCTGAATAAAATAAGCTTACATGAATGCATTGCAGCTATACATTTTACAAGGTCTTAGACTCTGATGCTATTCAAGAGTTTAGTTCTATCCTGGCCTTCCAACATCCTTCCAAATGGACCAGGTGGTTGTAATAAAAAGCCAGGGTGAGACCGGCACCACACCAGCAATTCATGGGGCTTGATTGATAGCCCTAGAGAGACAAAGTACAGAAAAACAGTTTCCTACACAGAGCATGCAGAAGTGCACAGCAAATTAGGCTAGGAATCAGGGTCTAAAAGAGGCATCTGTGTGATGCTTGGTGACTCAACTCTAGCATTGGGCTTGTTTGTTTCTTTCACACAGATCTGGAGCTCGGTCTGATTCGCACCATCCACTATGCAGGTTTTGGTATCTGCAAACCAATGACGGATCCCTGATCGTGATCCAGATCCGTGTGAAACAAACATTGTCTTAACAGCAGGTCTTAATCCTTTTTGAGGTAATAGGCAGGCGCTATTTGGTTTGGGTAAAATCAATTGTGTTTTCTCCAATTTTACTCACTTGGAATAATGCCGTCCTATCTCCTCCATCATACTTCAAATACATATAGGCTAACAGAGTACTTGTACTTCAAGATGTACACGTGCGACACAAATATGCCGTGTACAGTACCTTGGTCATGATTTCCAATTCGCCCAGCCATGTCCCCAGCATCTTGTCCAAGTCCTGCTCCTGGTCACTGTCCGGTTCTGCATCCATGTCGCCCGAGTGGTCACTGAGACTGTCCTGGTCACCCCTGCAATGCAACAGATAGACGTACACCAGGCAATTATAAAGCAGGGCCGGCAAGTACTTTACCTCTCGATGAACAACATTCGGGTTTCAACTGAAAGCACAGGTACACAGGGACTTCAGATTAGATGTTTTCTGGACTTTCATGTAACTCACAAGTAATGCCCCTGGCACTTACACAACAAACATACCAAAGAAAGCCAATGTTGGGCCAACATATTAAACAACTGCAGTTTCGTCACATTTTTCGTTACCCAATTAGACACAATCTCTAAAAAGAACAGAATAAACTGTAAAAACCAGCTTTACATGTACATGTACATGTAGACCCTGTACTGTGTATCATAACTAATACATCTATGTGCACACAAACAAGTCCTCCCCCATACAATGTACTGGGTATTTCATAAGTGCATCTCAGGATACAAAAATCATCACCTAGTACTAGATTACATCTACATGTACATGTACACTGCACAGTACACATGCATACATGTGCACCTGTATACCCACCGATGCTCTAAATAGTATGTGCACTGTATGAAACAGTCCCTGTATTCTTGAAACAAATCATCTCACAAAATTGTACAAATCATCTGGAATACCGGTAGACACATGTACGGTGTACAGGTAGTGTTCAAGGGTGTCCAATAAGCAGAGCTACTTTATAATTCAAATGTCCAGCACCTGCGACAGCTTTCTGACATCTATTTAAATACCTAGAGCTACAAGCTTACTACAAAATACAGGTATTCGTGTGCCGTATTGCCTGCTGATGACCCTTGCCGTAATTATAACCTGCACTTTCGTGAAAATTAATCAAAATGGATCTTGAGTGCCAGATTTCATTATTATGGGGGTCACTCTGGCTAGAGTCTGTACTGTCCACTTCCAACTGTACACAGGCCAAACCCACTGATAATGAAAGCTGGCCAATGATTAATTTTCTGTGAAGCCGATTGCTGGCAGCAAATTCATCAAGGCATAGGTCTCACATATACCTGTACATGTGCACGTACATGTACATGTACAGTGCAATTGTACACACAGTCAGAGTGTAAAATCATGGTCCGGTTAAACATTTCTGCTTAATGCTCATTGCATTTATAAGCCAGGAACTGGTTCCTTGGAGAAAAAGTAAAGAATCATCTTCTTCTTTTTTTTTCAGATTTAAACCCTCTTTAATTCTTTTTTTGGGGGGGCGGTAAAAATGTCTTGGGGGGCCTGCTGCAATGTTTGTATGTCTCAACCCCACATACCCACCCTCCTCCCTTGATTTCATCTTCTTTACCTTGCCTGAAATAAATTCCTTTCCTAATGGGTTTGTGATGGAAGCATTTCTGAATGCCAATATCTGCTGCTAGGCAGTGACAGCTGCTGAGCCTTGCTGCTAGAGAGAGATAAATGTAGTGGCACTACTACCCGGTAGGCATTTTGCAGGCAACCATGTTGCGCATTCCGCCAATTCAGAAAAAGGTATAAAGTACAAATGTACACTGTATGGTACATGTACATGTACACTGCTACTGTAAGTCGATGTAATTTAGTTCACTGCTACTGTAAGTCTGTGTAATTTAGTTCACAACCAACTGTTCCTCGCATTGTTTCAGTGTGTTACAAGTACATGCATACTCCAGCAGTACACTGACCTCATTGTTGACTGGGAATTTAATCCAGTCTGCGGGACTTGTGAAACACTTCTTCAACCCACACTGCAGACACACCTCCACCCTAAACTCGCACTGCACAAGATAGACAGATCATACTGTCTCTCCATGTACCTGGTATGTATGCTCATGCACCTGATTCCATGGGCACACAGTGTACATGTAAATGGACATGTATATGTACATACCAGTATCATAAAATATCCTTCATGGTTAGTGCATGCACCAGTACATGTACCATTATGCACAGTATGCTGGCTGCCGGTATATTGTGAGCCACCAATACGTACACTGTATGGATGTACATGTACACTGTACATGCTATGTACAGTACATATAAAAGTACATGTATATGTACCTGGAAAATTTACATATTTCACATTTTACATGAACTGACCTGGGATGGGTCCTGGGATGGTCATTCCGGGCTCTCCCACTCCTCCCAAAAATGCCCTTTAAAAGTGAATTTCTGGAGTATTCAAACTTCAGCAAAATTTTACCTATGGGGCAGCGGGTAGCAACCACACCGCGCCGATGGAAACAACTGCAACGAGCGCACGTGTATATGTACATACTGATCAAAGAAAAGATTTGTGTAGCCCGATCCGCGGACTGGCTGGTGCGTGCGTACATCGCAATGGTCGCTGTTTTCACTGGCGCAGTACAGTACCTGCAGTTTTGCAAGAATCCCAGATGTCCGCACTGCCCCATAGTACCGTAGGCTGAAGCCAAAGTTCCTCCAAATCAGGCCCTCACAAAATGGAAACACGTACACATGTACATGTGGTTTCCCTTTTTTTGTGAAAGAAGATTTTAAGCATCTGGCTTCAATAAAAAGTGAAATGCTTCTCTATTTCATCATCATCAAAGTTGAAGGAATCATATTAAAGTTTTTACAAAAATTAATTAGAAAACATCCGGAGGGGTGGTTGGCATACAGATACATGTACATTATCAAACTATCCGGTAAACATGAATAAACTTCATCTACAAATTGTACGTGCACAGTGCACTTTTAAAACAACAGTGATGTACATGTACTTCCAACATTTGCTGTTTACTTGCAAACTGCACACTGTATTACAATATACATGTACATGTATCTAAAAGGTACGGTCTTGCATCAGTTATCACTAGTTCCATTTCTGCCACAGTTGTGTAAACAGTCAGGTTTGGTGCACTTTAGTCTCATCATATAGCGATTACTGTCGACCATCTGGATCAATTATCATAATGAGTCAGCCAGCCAATGATCATTAGTTCGCGCGTACACGATAAGCTGCGCTAGTATGTACATGTAGCTGGACAAGTTGAACGTCTGTAAGAATGCATGCAGTCATGTTTGTGAGACAGGGAGAGAAGAACGCTGTTGCCTCCAGGGGTCACTTTCAGAGGCCAGGGCCCAGTTTCATGCAGCCATGATACAAAGCAGAAATTCTGCTCAGCAAATGTACGTGGTATTAAGCAAAAATATATTACAATACAATAAAAAGTACAATGTTACACTTGGTGTGCAATGTAACATACTCGCTGGTGACCTGTGCTTGTGCTGAATCAATTTCTGAGCTCCATGTACGGTATAGTGTGTAAATAAACATTTATTTGCATACAATTTCAGCATCTGTGACGGTACCAGTATGCATGCAGTCATGTCTGGGATTTTTTTTTTTTAAATGTAGGGAAGAAAAAAAATTGTAGATGGAAAGTGCAACAGAGCCTCCAGGGGCCAATAAATGTACATGTTCATGTACATACATCTAGCTCTTTACAATACACTCCCATAAACTATGTATCATCATAAATCGAACCTAAGAACAGAAACACTACACTGTAAATGTACATGTCAGAAACTGATAATATGCATACCTAAAGTGCTGCATCACTGCTTGATTGGTTCTCCAACTTCTCCCCAAATGGTGTTTTCCCAGTAAGTAATAATTTTTTCATACACGTACATGTGCACTGTAATACAAGTACTGGTACATTCATGTACATGTAAAAATTGGACCTAGGAGAATTTACATGTACGTGTAGAATCAAAGATTATATACTTTTACACTAACTAAATTTCCTCCTTTGCGCGTATGCACATCAGATTATCATGGATGCTGCATCGCACTTACATACGTGTACCGGTACATGTACATGTATCTGTCCAATACATATGGATATGAATTTCAAGGAATATAGTTTTCCAGAGGAAGAGCAAAAGGAAAGTTTTTCTCAGCACAGCGGGCAGGGCATCCGGTGTGACATTACTGGCATGCTGAGTGCTGTGGTTTCCTCAAACCTGCCGGTACAGGTGTATGTACCTGCCCCGTTGCAGGGACCGTTATTGGCATCCTGGTGCTTTCAGTGTGGCTCCTAATGAAGCGTTTCCACACGTCAACAGGAATCTCCCAGCACCCCGGCTTATTGCTTGTGAGGGGAATGGTTAATAATTGGGTCTATTTCGGGATTTTTAAAAAAGATTTTACTAGGGTGCTGAAAAATTCCTTGTTGACTGTTACGAATTCCAACATTGATGAAAAAAATCCTCGAGTGAAATTTACAGAAATTTACATACCAGTACATGTATATGCAAGTACAATGTACTGAAAATAAAAACATGCCTAAGTACAATGTGCATATCCACGTACAGGTTCTGCTACATGTACATGTACCGACAGGCTACGTGTAGTACATACATGTACATGTATAAGAACAGAACATTTACAATGAGTTTTGCAAAGTGCAAATCGCAGCAAGAAACTTCGAAATTTTTCTGAAATTCAAGTAAATGCAGATTCTTGTCAAATATAGCACATCCACTGATCTTGAAATTTAGCTATTTTACCCCGCATTTTGCTTTAACAAACACAAGGAATTAGGAGCAAACTTTCTTGTAATTTCCCAAGTTACCGGTACAAGCTTGTACATGTGCACTGTAGGCAAGTACATGTATGTAAGCAAACCACATTTCAGTCAAGTGCTGTGAACAGAAAGTTAGGAAGGTGCTGAGTTGCTGACACCAGACCTTGGCACCATTCATCCAAGATGACAAGTACAGAGACATGTACATGTACACACACTGTTGAGTACTGCGCATTTGATCCTTTACCTAGTACCTCATCCCTCAAGCAAACTGACACTCTTCACTGAAATATACCCATACCTGCCCAGCATCATGATCTTGGGCATCAGGCTACCACACAAGCAAAATACAAACTACACTCTGCTGTGCTAGCTGACTTTGTGGCTGACTTTCTTTGTTGATCTTGGGGGCCACGTTAATGCCAATGAAACCTCTTGGGGCCTCTGAACGATATCCCTGTGCTGATTCTGAGCAACAGATTGAATGACAGTTTCTTTTGGAAAGTGAAAGTTTGCAGGGTGGGATTGAAGTCAAAATGTAAAAGTACAGTATGGCACATGCACCACCTGGAAGACAAAACCATTTCTTGGAAAATGATCCATGTACTGTACATGTAATGTATGTACATGTAGCTACGTGTACCTGTCAGATGCAGCACTCTTGCTGTACCGGCTACATGTACAGTCCTGTACCGGGTATGTTAAACATGTGCCAATATCACGTAAAACATTGATACACAATGACAAGAGACTGGCCCAACACAAAGACATGCACGGTACCGTTACATGAACGTGTACATGTAAATCTATGATTTTAAAAATTATTAGTTTACAAGGCAATGGCTTTAGCATCCAAGCAAAGTACAGCAAACTGTTGTACATACATGTACATTTACTTATGTACATGTACTTTCAAATTATTGGTGCACTGTAAGTCTTGCAACCAGTACATAAATTGTACACCAGAACATTTTTAAAACCACAATTTTAACTGCGCATTCTCCACAAAACAATGCCCTTTCCTTCCTTGACAAACAAGTACTGCGTGTGCACATGTCCAGAGTTCTACAATGATACCGTAATTCATTTGTTCCTTGAAGTTTATCTTTCTTTGGCTTCAAGCCCCTAAACTCTGAAAAGAAGACTACATGCAATCCACACACTCCGGTACATGCACATGTACATCAAACATGTACATCCGCTGCAGAGGGAGTGAGTTTATTTTGGCAGGGTTATGTACACACATGCACATGCACATGTACCCAATCATCTGTCTCATCCTTCTCTAACCAGGAGGTCAAACAAATGCTGACTGTAGTACATGTACCGTTATTAATGACAAGGAGTAGAACATTACGCTTAACAATAACTATAAATTATTCTCAGCGGAGGGAGCTTTTTCCTGATATTTCTCCTTGTTGACTGACCTTCTTTGAGTTAATCAGCATTTCTGTATTTACCACTGGATGGGTGTGTACTTAGAGAACTTCCCAAACTGTGACATGGGGGGGCTTGAATTTTTCTAGCACGGTCATGAATCTTTGTGAATTATGCATGTACACATTTAACATGATTTCACCAAACGGTTCCTTGCTTCATGCATACATCAGTATAAAATCAGCCAGGTCGAGGCAAAAATGTTTCTAAATGTTCATAAAATAAAAAATAAATGTACACCAATTCATACCATATAGTGATGCATAATTAAAAAAACTGGAAGCTTCATAACAACTATTCAGCTTATTTGTCCGCTGGTCTACATGCTGATTTGCCCACAGTACACAAATCATTAAATTCTACTTTTGTCAGGTAGCTTTCAAAATGTGGGTTCTTGTACATTGTAATAAAAAATTAACTTTTGACAACAACTGAAAGTGAAAGAGGAAAAAAACTCATGTAGTGCCTTAAGCAAATAATTTGTAAACCCAAAAATATCACTCCGAAAGTGTTCCTGTGACTTTGCTGTAAGGGCAAAACGAACTGCAAAACTGCAACCCTTAAACACAGGAGGAAACACACTCGACAGTGTTTTCATTTGATATCTTTAGTAGGCTCAATGATTTCACTTTCCACTTTGAGCAAATAACATTTTACAAAATAAGCCAACAAATAAAAGCATTTGAAAAATTTCTACATATTTTTACTGTCACTAATGAAAATAAGTTTGATTAAGCCTAAAAGAATTTCTGCGTATGTTGCCGGGGCAAAAATCTCGGAACACAGTGCCCCAACACTGTTAGTGGGACAAGGCCATAAATTGCTGCATATTTTTCGGCTGCTTGACATCTTGGGGATAAACATGGCAATCAAAGGAGCCAAGGTTTGCAACACATTTGGACAGAGTGTGTCTAAACAGTGAAGATAGGGGGTAGGATGTGGACAGAGAGTAGCAGCCCTTTTGTCAGAAGTCACTGATTGATTGGATGATTGGATTGTGGCTGATTGGGCTTTGGAATGGGTGCAGGTTTATTCCCGGACAAATGCCAAGACGTGGCCGATGACACTGGATTATAAAAGTAAAAACAAGGGTTCATGCATAAAAACACGGGGCAATAGTTTATATCACACACAATTTACATGAATTTTCTCTGTCGATTATCAGTATTCCATGTCTCATTTCCTTCATAGCGCATCCCGTCGACATGGTCAACGACATTTGTTTTCTCAGGAAATTGCAGATTTTGGAGTGTAACAAAATTGGACATACACTGTACCGGTATTTCATCAATGAATATTCTTTCATCCCTTTGAGAAGAGTATTTTGGGCAGGTCTGAGTCACTGACCTGAATTTTTTAAATATTTGGCTCTGTAATTCACACTTTCCGTTTTTCTGTAAAGCTGTCACAATCACTTTGTAGCTCAGTCCCCGAAATGAAGTGCGATTTCCCCATGGCAGGTCCAAATAATAAAATCCCATTTCCGGATTAAATGTAAAAGCTTGAATAGGCACTGTTTGCTATTTGATTACAAATTGAGGGTAAACATGATATAATGGTCCTGACTCATGGATTGATAGGCTTTTGTGTATTATAAACGTACCTACCGTGTACAGTATATACACTGACTGGACAAGCGAAACTGGTGATTGAACAACTTATAAGTGTTAGCGTAAAAAAATTTCTGCACTGACAAAGTACCAGCAAAGTATACAAATTTTGCACAAATGAATGTGTAACTCCAACACTTCCGAGTATCAGAATTTAAGTAACCAGTCACATACGTAATGCAATTTACAAATGTACAGCTACCGTACCCACATGTCTACAGGTGTTTTGGGCTTGACAGTCACACGTTAGAACAAACTTGTAATTGTACTGTACAGGTGTTGGGTGCATGTACATGTACATGTACCTAAGAATATGCACGAAGGTACACATGCACACATGTACTTGGCACACATGTCAACTTCAAGTCCCCCCTCCAACCCCATGTACCCAAACATGTACATACTGGTACATGCACATGTACATGTAGGCTACATCTGACAGTCTGACACAGCCAGGAACTGACAGTGCACTGTGTACATCGTGTTGTACCAATCACTACCATGGAGCTAACGGATTGTACAGACAGTCAAAACCCAGGGTATTTTAGCTAAATTGTGTACAGGGTCATGTCAATTTCATGGATGTACATATATTCTTGAACCAAAAAATACAGTACATGTACTTCTGCACTGTGCAGCTTATAAGCTGCTGAAACAACTCTGTAGGTCGCTGAGCTACCGGATATTAAAACGGAGAATGAGATCAGAGTTTTGTCATTTTTTTAAACATGTACTGTATCTCTGCATCAGTGAGAATAACTGAAAATGACACGGTGTCCGTCATGGTACGGCACAATTACAGTGTTTGGAGGAAAAAGGTATGAAGCTGGAAAAAAAGTGGCATTTACATAGAAATAATGCAAGGTAAATGTATACGTGTATAATAATAATACATTGTGTACATGTAAAATAATAACTACATGTATGTACATTCCTTACTTATACAATGAGGAAAACGGGTACAAAATTTCACAGTTGAAGCAAACTGCATAAGAGTAATAGTGGGAGGTGTGGGAGAAACACATGCACGTACATGTGTGTAAATGTAATGCACCTCCTTGCAAAGGAGGCACCAGACTGTACAAACACTCAATACTGTTAAACTGATCTCTGCTTTTCAAGGGTAGAATCTCGAGCAAGGGTACATTCTTGTACTTTTACTGTGCAAGCAATTAAAAACTTCTCGCACACACAAGTTAAAACCTGTCTGATGCCTACAAGTGCATCCAGATCAAACATGTTTGCTACCGGGGTAGCAAGATCAGTCCTTGACTTAAATTCCCCTCAGAGGGTCAATATTTGGAAGAGAATCTATCCTGGCTTTTTTGGTGAGCTTGAAGTCAAAGGATCCCAACAGCAAACACTGGTTTCAGTTTCACAGGCAAATACTGTTATTTTCACTGCCTTTAGGGAAAGTGCTTTACACGAATACACTCACATGTAATACCTAATAAATCTGAACATGTACACATTCACAAGTACAGTATGTACACTGTATGGCACAGTTGCTACCATTCATGATGAAAAACTTATAAATGTACACTATAATACTGTAGCGAAATACATGAAATACGGTAGCTTATGTAGATATAGGAGCAGTCCTTGTACGTTTTCTGACAACAAAAATTTGTAGTAATGGGTGCAATTCTTCCTTGCCAAAGAGTTGTGCGGAGTATGAAAGGATGAAACTGTGCGTGCACACAGTACAGTAATTGTGGCATTATTATGACTTAATCTGGATGACTCATTCATCTAAGCCAGAGAGTAAACAGAGGACTGCAGTAATTGGGCATTCACGCAGCAGAGATTGTCAATAGATGTCTACAGTGTACCGGCACAGAATAGTGTACGTGGACATGCATTGAGCGCAGCATTAATTTCAAAGATCATTCGTGCCACAAAAACCACAAGCACGTTATACAGGGGACAATATTTTTAACCACAGTTTAGCAAACCAGCAAATTCCTGGTGGGGAGCCACGTGTTCTTTTAGGGAAAGCCCAATGAAATTTAATCTGGTAATCCTGTGATGCGGCACTTAGTCAGTAATAAAAGGTTTAGTGGGCGTCATTATCAGTGAGTCAGGGGTCTAACAGTATTCAAATATCAATTAGAAGCTATACAGGGGGCTAGGGGACTGGATCTTGTAAAAACACTCAGCCACTAAATGCCGGGTAATTGATCCATCATCCTTGAAACTGCCAAGAAGACTACGCACTGGACATGCGTACATGTACACTGTACTGCAGGCATCCTCACTGTTAAACACTGATGAGGACATTCAAACATCTTGTGAAAACAGAGCAGTTCACATGTGTGTGGCTTTAATCCATTCTCACTGTAGGCTGAAGTGGTCACATTCCATCACTTGTGCAGCTCTACATGTCCGCACGTACATGTACATACAATGCAGACTATGCCTATACTATCTACATGTACGACAAACGTTAGGTGATGTACATGTACAGTGTACACTGTACCACAAAATGCTGTCAGGCTGTGGTTGTAGATTAACTTGGGTGTATGATGATTCTTCAGACAGAACACTGATAGCCACCCTGCAGTGGATTGTCTTTCAATCCCCAACTTTACAATATTAATGCATGAAGCACTATGAGATCACATTCAATTTAGACTTACCAGTACTCAGTATTGTGAACTGAAACAATAGAAATCATGGGCAATTTTTGAAATGAGTCTTAACGGGAATCATATCGAATACAACACAAGAAGGAAGTCACAGGGGCACCTGCAAAAACTGAAGTGTTTTCCCCAGAGAAAAATAACATGACAATAGGGTGAACTGCACTTTGCTCCTACCTCAGAAATGTTAGGTTGTGGTGGACAGCAACACAGGCCAAACACGACACTGATTGGCAGAAATTGTTGGACCGGTAGGTAAGAATCCCTGGTATCCAAAATGATCACCCACCGAAAGACTTTCACTTTGACAGAACAGGAGTCGGGGAATCCATGTGGGGGTAAAATCCAATCCAAAAGGAGGCAACTTCACACCAGATTGAAGAAGTACAACAAACACACAAGATCGAAGGGCTGTATCACAAATGAGCCTGTTCTTGATTGCTATCCACAAACTCTATGCGATGTACCCAATGCCCCAATATTTTTCTGCTGTGTCGATGACAGAACAACTTGACAGAAATCTGGAATCCCGTCACTTGCAGAGGTTCGATATGGCACTGTCTGGAGTGACTAATGGATGAGGCACAAATGTTGGTATGCCATATCATAACTGACTGGCCAGGACAAAAATATACCAAGTATGGACTCCTCCATTTTAACGGAAGGGGGTGGGTCCTCTGCAGTGCCCAAGGGGAGGGGGGTTGTTAATAATTAGGATCGCAAGAAATGCCTGGTCAATAATTGAGCCGGTAATAATGCCCACGAATTAGATTATATTTTGGTCAGATTTCTGACCGGTGGAGCTGAGTCACCTGATGCATAACATGCAGTTTTATTATTAGGGCCTACTTCTTTTTTATCAAAGGCACTCCTCCAGTTCTGCCACTGTTTTATTTGTTCCCAACAGCATCTACATTTAAGAAGCAACCAGGGGCCAATTTCATAGAGCTGCTTAGGCACAGAATTTGCTTAAGCATGAAAAAACCTTGCTTGACAAATCAGGTTACCAGCCAAAATTCCATGTGATGTATATTTGTTTGGAACGGTACTCACCTGTCTTTTGGTTTGCCTGACAATCACATAGATTTTAAGCAGGTAACCATTATTTTTTAAACAAGATTTTTTTGTGCTTAAGCAGATTTTGTGCTTAAGCAGCTCGATGAAATTGGCCCCAGTAGATAAAACAATGAGTAAAATTGTTGGCTTCATGACAGATGTCCATCACAAACTTGGGGAAAAAAAGGCTTTCCAATGAATTCACGGTCTAGTTCTTTGATACAATTTTCCCTGTACACGCTTACTGTAGACAATTTCCTGTTCAGCTGGTTTTGTTAACACTTTCTAGAACTACATGTGCATATTTTTGTATTTCAAAAAGACTGAATACTATAAAACTATACATTTTTAGAATTCAAAGAATGTCGCAGGATGAAAAAAAAATGGAAAAACATCCATCTTTTGTATGTAAATCATGCATCCTGTACATGAACATGCAACAATATACGGTACATGTATGCAGAAGTACATGTACATGTACATGTATGTTGTTATTCCACTGTGGCCATCCGGAAACTCCTGTTTTGTTATTAAAATAATAAAATATATGTGGAATAATTCCATAAACAAACCACCACCCTCTCAGCTTTGCTTATGGTCCACAGAGTCTTTTCCTCATACGAACCGTACTACAGTACACTGTGCATATTTCAAGGCAGGGAACACTTTAATAAATGAAACAGCGAGACATGTAATGATACGCAGGACAGCGCCAGTGGAAGAAAAGTGTCCCACAGGGTCATCTGCCCTTTTAACATCTGTGCATCATTAAGCCTCTGATGTCTGCGAAAAAGACAAGGGGGTCACATAGCCGACCTCGGGATATATACGCCAATGGGTCAAAGGTTATGTTTACTGCTTGAATTTCTCCCCAAAATAATGAAAAAAAGGAGAAGTGCAAAAACATATGCTGATTGCAATCACAGGGGCTGGAGATACTACTGCACGCAATACAGGCATTTAGCCAACCCATGCGATTTGCATACAAGCATTTGTGCACCTGTAGCCATGTACAGGGGTATAATGCAAGTAAATGCATACATATGAAATATGAGATGCAACCTCAATGCAAAACAGATCACGAGACACTCAGGTTCAACCTACATGTAAATGTGCAGGGAAGTCTAGCTTCAGATGAACTGTCCTGGTTTTATTTTACATACTGTAAGGCTACATGTGCACAAGTAATCAGTGATGATGAGCACATCCATTACATGATTATGTTTAGTGGTACAAACACATATGCCATTTTTTGAAAATTTCTCAGTGGATTAGGTAATTCTGTTTGGTTTCCTGGTCCATGCTGCATTCATGTACAAGGGACGCAAACCTTATTCACACTTAAAGCATGCAACTATCTTGTAAGAGAAATTCATGTGTACCCTTTTGAACAACAAATGCTGCAACAAATACTTCAAAATCTACTGCACCACAAAATCAAAATTGTTTTTGGTATTAAGAGCACCTCTAAAGACAACTCCTGTGTTGGGAGGGGGCTAGATACATGTAGGATGTACATGTACTTAGTGGACATTGACCAATTGCTTCCTACATGTAAAATGCCCTCTCATCTTCTACCTCAGGACTGCACTGTTTCCTGGCTCTCCTTGTCTGGGACAAATTGGCCCTTGTGCTCAGTCTGAGTCCAGCACTTGGGTCAATGGGAGCCAGTGTTTCACCCCCAGAAGGCGTGACTCAACCGGGATCAGGAAGGGAATGTGAATGGATTACAGGTGGAGACTTTAATCAGGAAGGCATAGGCAGAAGTAAAGTAGTCTGTATTTTATATGGGGAGAAAATCAGAGGGTGTGTCTGCCATGCCAGTCTCTTTATCCCATAAAGTGTCTGGATAAGATGTACATGTATGTACATAGCAATTTACCTTTTTCCACCAATTTTTGTGACATGAAGTTTTAGCTGAATGCCTTTTCTTGAAACCATACCGGCTTATGACTGAGGCAAGCAACAAGTAAAACTTAAGAGACCCTCACAAAAAAGCCTCCTATGCACAAGTGAGCCACGCAAGTGCCCTGCGTAGGTAAGTAGCCTACTGGTATATGGTAGGGTGCTAACTGATTTACTTCTAATGGACAGTATTAATAGTGTGGGGTGCTCTAATTGGTCTTTAGAGAATTGGTTACAGTTATTCTATAATTAGTCTGGGTGACAAAGCAAACAAGCCAAGCATGGAAGGCACAACACAACAGTCTTGTGTTGTGAAATTGACCGCGAAGTGATGGAGTGACCACCCACAGAAGGGGCCAGGTGGAGGGATAACAGTTTGTATTGTTCAGTGTACAATCTAAAACCACAACCACAAGTTTGGGAAACCATTTATTAAAAGAGGCAATGTCTACTTAGGGAAGGAGGCACTGTATGAACCCTATTGCAATGAGCAAATCCTCAAATTGAGGCATAATTCTGGATCTTTCTAAGTAATTATTAGACCTATGTAATTATTTCAAAGTGTATTCACCTCTGCAAAGTGTGAGAGGATACATCATTCTGTACTTCAAATGAGAAATTAACACATGGTTGCATAATAGTCAAATATTTCTGGAATAAATTTCTGCATTTTTTTATCTACACATCTATATAGGTAAATGGACATCAGCTACGAATTTCAAAGGTTTGATCACATCTGTAATTACCATAATGCTGGTGTGCAATGCTGATTGTAAGCAAGGCACAGTGGTAACAGACTTTGCCATCTGAAATCCATATTTCGCACTCACACACAATGCACTGCACCTGCAGCTTGCATGTCTGGTGTTTAAAAATAACATTCGCTGTCACTTTCACATTACTATCTCTCACCTGCTTTTCCGTGCTGCCTACCAATAGTGATAACAACGTGGCTGATTTCTGTAACAAACCACTGCGGCCAAGTACCTACATGTACATGTACATTGTACAGTTGTACTTCTGAATGTTCAAGTACATGTGCTAGCAGAGAAATATCTTGAAAGCTTTTCACCTGGTCGAAATTTTCAAGTGGCTATCCAATCCATAGGCAATAATGTAAATCCGGCTCATGGCATGTGCCTGCACTGACAGTGCTGTCCAATTGTGCCTTACACTGAACCACCTCTGGCTTCACAATCAATAATAAATCTACAGCAGATTAATTTACTCACTCAATGCGAGGGAGACAAGCAATTGACACCACAAGCTGGGTATCGTGCTACAGGGTGGACAAGTCTGACCTGCAGAGGGCTCACTCCGAGATTTATGGACAGTGACAGTGTGCATTCTCCGTGCATGACAGGTGAAATTCCTCTCTGGTGAGTCAACTGTATAGTCCACAGGACTCGCCATGCACAATAGCAAAGGCCAATTCAGGGCACAGAATTGATTCTGACAGTAACATGCAGTGAGTCCTGCAAATCTGTTTTTCCAAAGCTACACTGGGGTATACATGACAAATCTCACATTTCACACACCCACACTCTGCATGATTCTACAGACTTGAATTAGGCAACTGGTGAGCAGAATACAATAACAAGTCTCTTGTGTGGCTGGGTGCAAATTGCATATAATGCAACTTCTTCTGGAGGACTGCCCTTAACACAGATGACGCATCCATCTCGTTTCCATGACAACAAATTTGTAAACTGATGATTCATCTCTCAAGAAATACAGAGCGGCAACCTGTCAACAGACTCCTGGCAAATGGGTAAATGAACCTTCTTCGTGACATCAAGTTTGGCTCAAAGGCAAACAAAAACACCAGGAATTCGTGGGAATACATGTGAATGAGGCAGGTAAATTTGGTCATCAAAAGGACAAGCTCTTTTCATCTGGGAAACAGTAATCACATTTTAAAAACCTGAAAGCCTACCGGGGTATAAGAACATCGCAAGATAGTACAAAGGCCAAGACCGGGCAACAGTGGCCATGGTCTCTGTGACCCTATTACTCAGGGTCTTACCATTTTTGCTGGTACCGGGTATCTATCTACATACATGTACATAATGAACAAAACAAAACAGAATTTTGCTGACAAATACAAACATGTACATGTACCTACAGTAAAAGTGCAACTCATGTCAGGACACCACTACTGTACATGGTCAGTTCACATTTTCTGCACGCATTCATGCTTTCTGAAGCTGTTCATCAAAGACAACTATGAACCCATACAGTGTGTTGTACATCAGAGTTTGTATTCACACTGGTGGAATGTGTCAGTTTTTCACTGTGAGCATAATTCAATTTTCTTGCAGCCTTTCCGGCATGAGGTCTCAAGTGACTCAAAATCTGGGGTTTTTTTTGGCCCGATTGTCAGTTCTGTCCCCTCGCTCTCTGAAGTAGGCGGAGCTTGGCAACAGCCTCTGTCAGGGAAAGAATTGGACCACGGGTGGGCTGGATGCAAGTTAACCCAATAACCTTGGGCTGTGCTGCTCTAGGGAGGGCATGATGTTCAGCGAGGGAAGTCAGGCAGGAGGGATCAGAAATGGCAAATCTCTGCTGAGGTTATTGCTGTAAAGCAAGCGTAAAATGAATTCGTCCAAGCTGAAATCCATCTATAGGGTTGTGTCTAGCACAGTGAAATGTGGTTAGGAGATCAGAGGACTAAGTGATGGTAATCTGCGCAGACAGGTTCTACAAGCAAAACCGACATACTACATGTATGTTGCATTTTCAGAATTTCGAACATCACTGAATGAAGAGCTAAATTAGCCTGCCACAGGAAGGCCAATGTACATAAAAGTAACTTTTGCAACTGTGAGGTTTTTACTCATTTCTTTTCATTGCTCACTATTGAATGGGAAGAGGGAACAGGATACTTGTACTTTTTATCTTGTGTTTAATTGGCACGTGTTATGAAACTTTTGATATTATTTCAAAATTTGCATTACTCCTTGAATGACAAACGAAATGCACTTGGCATACTTTACAACAAGTGCCACACTACAGAATACATGTACATGAACAGGCACAAGTAACAGGCTGTCACTGATATACACAGTGAATGTACAGGTTTTATGTCCTTTGTGCATGTAATGGGCCAATACATTTGACACATAAAACTACAATGCAGTCGGATAAACAGGGCACATAACAGTATACATGTATGTATAACAACAGTTTGTGTATGGGCTGTACAGTACATGTACATGTATTTATCAATACCACAGTTGAGGTGAATAACACACAATACATGTACAGTCCGTTCCATGAAATTATTCATCTGTCTTACGGTCTACTCAGCACGACATTATCAGTCATCAGTAACCACCTCCAGTAATAACGGACTGATGTTGACGACGAGAGCCTGGCCGACCTGAATTTCTAACAGACCAAGACCAAGATGTAAATGGATCTGGAGACAGAAGCGTGGGAAACAGGCAGAGCTGCAGTGGAATCCAAGAAATCAATGTCCTCCAATTCTTCTAAAAGAGAGAAACCCTGACGGGCACAAGGTGGGGAGTGTGGGTTCTGGCAGTGAGACCAAAGCAGCAGACACACCATGCAGAGGATACATGATCATGTACATGTACATGTATACACCTCTGTGGTACATTTGATCAAGACTGCAAGATGCATGACTTTTTTAAGAGAGGGGACTTTTTGAAGGATTACAGGGAATATGCTGTTTGTTTTTATACTAATGAAGGCAACAACCATTGCTGGTATTAAAATTAAAATACTGTTAACACAATGTACCGATACCACACTTGAAGTTGCATGGTAAAAACAACTTTATACATACATGTACATTAACTGACAGGTACCCCTGTACACTGGAGACAGCTCAAATATTTTGTTGCTGATTGCTTAGGGAGTTAAGATTTTTACCATGTTCTTAACACTTTCAGAAGCCAAATTGCATCAGAAAAAAATCATGAATTATGTTTCAATTTATTTCAGTTTATCAAAACTGCCAAAATCATAACTGCTCAATTTACACACTCCACTCTTAAAGAAGTTTATTGTGGGTATCCCTACCTGGAACACTGAACAGACGAAAAAAGCGTGCTATTCCTGCTGATATGATAACCATCTGAATAATTTGTTTTTCTTTGCGTATCACTTGACCCGGGTTGGTTTATCATCTGTGTAAACTGACTGTGGGAAGATCTACGATAAGGACATGCTGGAATTCATAATAATCTGGGATTTGCATCCTGACCACAGACAAACTACAGGGCAGAACGATCTGAGTAGGACAGAGCAGGCACACGGGTAAAATGTGTGCAGAATATGCAGGGAATCATCCATTACAGATGTACATGTACCGCCCGTCAGTCGATGAAGTCTATCATTTCTGTTCAAATAAGAAAAATGATACACTTCGAATCTACATGCACATGTATCTGGAGCATGTGAGTGTACACAAGTAAATAACATTTCTCTGCGGTTATGATGACAGCAATCATATGAGAGAGAACCAAACTATGTATACATGTAAATA
This sequence comes from Acanthaster planci, assembly GCF_001949145.1. The sequence continues at coordinate 442,033 of NW_019091444.1, forward strand.
TTCTTCAGTTTAAAGAAGGAATACAGAAAGTTCTGAAAAAAGCATAATAGTAGGTAATACATTGTACATGTAATACATTACATGTACATGTAAATTGCAGTTGTAATAAACATGTACATGTATCATACACATTGATGGCAGAAAAGGCTGTGGTATCAATGATCTACATGTCACACTTGATTGAAGTCCCTCCCTCTTTAAATGGAAGCTCAAATCAGGACAAATGGCACTCCATGGATAAGTCACTAGCCAGCTGGAAACATGAGAATGCTGTTGCCCTACCTGGCTCTGAGAGGAAAGTAATATGAAACATCACTTTGCCACAGGAAGTCCTTTCAGGGCAAATTTACTAACTTCCCACAAGGCACTTAGTTCAGAACACAGAGTGTCAGGGAAAGGAAAGGTTCTTTCCTCTCAGATGCTGTACTTGTATCTTCACTCTCTCTCTCTCCCTACATGTATTCTCTATCTCGGTCACATTTTTAATCAGACTCAAAGTGTGCAGTGCGCCAAACTGACTACAATTGCAACAACTATTAATGGCTGTAAATTACCTACATGTAACATGCACAAACAGTTGGCATTTTATCACAGTGTGAAATCTAAATCAGGTTCATAATGCGAAGCTGAACTCAGTGAACCCACGAATATACATGTATAGGCATGTCGTCATTGTAAGCTTTTAAATGTTTAATGAACAGATAGGTGATGACACTCGGCAAATGTCTGTGAGCAAAAGTGAAGTTTGGTCTCGAGAAAAAGTCTTAATGAAGTAGAAATTGCATGATGTACATGTACAAGCAGCTAAATTAGGTATACCGGTACATAAAAATTCCATCAGAACCTAATCATGAATGGATACTGTGATCCACAATGATCCCCTCATGTCCTGTTTTATTCATAGTGATGTGGTATGTCAGATGATGGACACTGCAACCTTCAAACTAACATACATGTACATGTAGTATATGTACAATGTATGTAAATGTACACGTACATGTACGTACATGTACAGTGCATGTACACGTACCAATATGTTATATGCCCACCAGCTCTGCAATGTGTTCCTACATGTACACTTCATGTACATGTACATACAAATGACAGTCACCTGTATGTTCCACATTCACCTGTCCCTTGATATACATGTACATGTACAGTCTGACCCCCTGCCCTTACTACAGTACGATACTAACTTCAGATTCTGCGCAAGGTTTAAATCTGCCAGTTCATCCTGAAGCATTCTGATTAAGCTCAGCAACCCTGCACATGTACAATATACATGTAGACAGAACGCAGACAAATCTGCCAGACAGAGGCTTGTGCCTGTGTTTCATTTTACATGCAATCTTTCCTGACGGCCAGATTATAATTTGCAGGTTTCTTCTCTCTGGTCAAGACTCGAAGCCTAAAGGAGCTGCAACTCTAGTCCTCTGGCAGACTCCCTGGCATCCTTAATTAAAACTCGAAATGAAGTGAAAATTAAAGAACTGTACCACTGTACAGGAAAACAGCACCTGCAACATTTGATGTCTAGCTACATGTACCGGTATATATAAACATATATTTGAAATTTTCCCAAGTACCCGTGCATGTAAATTTATCTATGTTTATTCAACATATGCATACTAATACAACACTTCTAAATCCAAGACTTTCTTACATGTATCACCGCACCTGTTACAAATCTTCTTTTTTCTTCTGTCTTGAAATGCCCCCAGTATCAAGGGATGGGATGGATACTTAATTAAAAAAAAAATGTACATACTACATGTGCGTACGATGAACACATCCACATGGGGGGGGTGCCGGTAGTTAAATGTAGCAAGCTGATGTACATGTAACTGGCTGTACTGTCACTTACAGATTTGTTAGTGCTGCCAACATCTTGTAAAAAAGTGAACAATCCTTTTCCGATACATGTATATTGTTCAGCTAGATTTGAAACAGACTGAGATTAGCATTACACCCCACTTTAAGCTCAAAATGACATTGAGAAAAATGTTCCCTTTGAAAGCACCGAATGCAGGAATGCGCAATCAGCTGTGTAGTCAGCCCAGTGTACTAATTAAAGATGAGAATTCTGGACTGTAGTTTGCGGGAGAGAATGCTCGTTCACCCAGTCCAGTGAAATTATGTGTAATTACATTCAATGACCGTCAGCAAGTAATTACAGCCAGGGATCAATTATGAGCGAGTGAAGTGACTATGTCAACATTGCCAGGGTCTCTCTAATTTCCTTTGGCGTACATGTGGTTGGGAGTTAGGAATTCCTGGAGAGGGAATAATATCAGTGCTGAAAATGGCACGAATTCAAACATTTAAAGAGAAATTTCTTTCTGTGCATTACACTGGTCTGACACTATGTACAGATTATAAGTTTGGCCATTTGTGATAGCGTGATTTGAAAAATCTGAGTACTTAACTGTGCATATAGGGTTCATGGACTACAAGTATTTCTTTAGACTGCTTTAAAAGCATGTACATGTACAATGCTGACGTGCATCCACAAACTGGTAGTACAGTACATACTGGTACATAATGTGTACAATATCATACCATTTGCCCTGTACTTTAGCACTCACTTAAAACCCTAACCCCCTAGGGTGTATGTAAAATCGTGTTGAAATCGGAGGATTTGGGACTGTTAGGGTTAAATTAAGCCAGGTTTCCCACTACAGCTTGGAAAAAGCCCTTGATTTGCAATACAACCAAATTAAAGCACGATTCCCATTCTTTCCATTAAAACTGCTCATGTTCATTTGAAAGACATTAAGTAGGTCAAATCTTGCAATACATGCACGTTGAAACTAATTCAGTGTTAGAGTCATGAATGCCTTTGCATCTTCACTCAACAGTCACACTTTTGAACCAGCACTTTTGACAACCTCCTTACCACCGACAAAGCGACCATGGCCTTGTTTATTGTGCAGTCAGTTATTATTTATTTACTGTGACCTCCTATTGCAGAATCACCTGCAACTGTTCTGGCAACGAGTTGACTGGGTTCCAACTGATCTTCGTTGACTAGCCATGGAGCTTTTGGCCCAACCCTGGAATGTGGTGGCTATTGTGTGGGGTTTATTCAGTTGCAAAAGAGGGAAGGTCTGATAATACTGTAGGCCGAATGGTCTGCTCAAAGTAATGAATTAAAGCTGGTACCAGTGCATACGTGTACATAGTACACAAACTGCACAAAGTTGAAAAGAGACAGAAAAACGACTCGTCAGACAGTAACACTGACAGAACATGTGAACACTGCATGGCATAGTCTAGGGGATTTACACTTCCACTGTTCCAGAATCTCATCATGCTACGAGTATGAGAAAAATATGTGTACACACTTTTCAATGTACATGTAGATGTACTGCAAAGGAGAACCACGGGCCCAGAGTTTACACAACAGTTCAGCGGAATCCTCACTGTAACAAATCTAAGATTTGATATCTTACATCAATTTTCTGTGTGTCCATGTTGTCAGTACACACACTGTATGCTTGCTCGTATTAATTAAGCATGTGCATGTACATGCAATCCCTTCACTGCTAATATAATCCCTTCACTACTATTTGATCATGTTATTTATCAACCATAAATTCAATCTAGTACTTTGCTTCTGCCACTACCAGTACATAACGGAGCACTGTAAGATGTTGAGCACTCCGCTGAATATGAAATCAAGAACTGTGTATCAGAAATTCCGAGAAATTAGCATGTACAATGTACATGTACCTTCATTATCAAACCTTTGCTTGAAATAAATCATGCTAATGTAGCTCTGTGATACAAGGCTAATCCCACACAATTGAAGACAAAAAGATAAGTCCATTCTGAAAGGACAGGGACATACATGTACTAACTTTAACCCTGTATGTAAAATCGTATTGAAATTGGAGGATTTGGGACTGTTAGGGTTAAAACGAAAAGTACAAACTGCACCTAATGGAAAATATATACATGCCCATTGATCCTGAATAATACACTTAGAAACCATTTCTTATGTACATGTACATGTATGGTATCGCGGTACATGTACAAGTAGGTAGGCCTTCCTTTATCCGGTACGTGGCTAAGATTCTGGTATCCATTGACAGGAAGGTCCTTCAGTCCCATAACGGAGGTGGGGTACACAAACGTTAACAAAGAGGAAGCCACAAATGAAGGAAACCCACATGTGGGTAGAAACAAAATCACTCCAACATCTGTGCCTCAGGGCCCTGTGGATGAATTGTTCCCACAGTTGGAAACCATTTAAAAATTGGGCAAAAATAAGTGTGGAGAGTTGTGGTACGGTGCAGTGCAAAGGGGACTGTACATGTATGTATACATGCGTGTACATACTGTCCACAGAATAAGTACTATTGGTGCGGGCAGCCAAAATTTGCAGAAAATCCTTGGTTTTCTCAGATCTTACCGTACTTCTGAATGTACATTTGCCCCAATAATTTCAAGGGGAGACATTATTCAGTATTGACAGCTGCACTGGAAATTTTCTACAATTTGACAAGCATCACTTTTGTACTGACAGCCAGCCATAGTTTAACCAGCCACTGGCTGGCAAAAATATGACTTTTACATATTGCACATGTACATGTATGTACATAGAAAGATCAGGCCCAGTATGGCCTCATTTACCATTTCAAAAGAGTTACTACAATGTACAATATATTATTGGGCCTACCAGCAGTACAACACTCAGAAGTGCCTATTTACAATGTCTACAGTACACACTCTGATACACTGCAGCAGTGTGTAATTTGAGATTGGAAAAAGCCATTTTGAGGTAAGGAATACACTTTTTGTAAGATTCTTTTTAATCTTTTCCAAGCTGTGCGTGCCTCTCATCAGAACTTGCTTATTTCAAAATTGAACCTAACACAGTTCCTTCTCACAACACGTACGGTAATACCAATGTAAGTACGGTATACATATTGATCTTACTAAACAAGGAGTACAACATGTATGTACATGAATAAAAATGAACTGGGACTGAACAAACTATGAGTGTGAAGAATATCCAAAGACATCGACTGTGAAGAATATCCAAAGACGTCAACATCTTCTTTCGTGATTACCAAAATTAACCCACTGCGACAAATTTAGCAAAAGTATGTCAGAGCAGCATTCCTTGAACTCTTATGAACTGCAAGCGACAAAAGATCTTTGAGACATTCCTTCAACATATGGCAATTTAGCTCCGACTATCAACGTCAACCCAGTCAGGCATGTCCCACACTATTCCTGGTAAGGTGTTGTTACCAAGTGGCCAAGGTGTAGGCCGCATCACATACCTATAGCTCTTATTAAATAACAGATGTAGTGTTGACAGGATGAAAGATTAGCTGATGTAAAACAACAAACAGGGAAGCAGGGAATTCAAAAGCATTGATCAGCATTTTCCTCGAAATTTCCCTTCAGAGATCTAACAGGCTCAAATGTTGTTCGCTTCCTTTCACTTTCACAACAAAAGGCAGCGGACAGGATGACTGCTTCAATAACACAGAGAATCATTTTTTGGCTTTTTTGCATAATGTTTGATGTTTCATTCTTTTGGTTTGTCTCATTTTATCAGCGACACCATATTACCATTCCATGTAAATGAACAAAACAATGAAAAGTACATGTACTGACATGAAATCTAAAAGCATTCTTTTCAAGAAAAATAAATGAAAAGAAATATTAGTTCTTTAAATGTTTGCTATCCAAAAGACGGCAAAATGTAACCCTGTTAATCAGTTGGCAGACCACTGTGAGAATGCCTACATGTACATGTACATGTACAACAGTTTGCAAATTCAAAACAGAAATCCTCACAATTGCATGTAATGGAATCAAAAACATTCTTCACAAAGGTTTGCAGCGGCTTACCCTAACACACATCCTTGTAAAGAAAACATGAAAAGAGTTCTATGTAGGCCTATTTCACTTTTTAGGACATACAACGTAGGCTTAGGCCCTAGGCCTATCACTTTCTGACCGCTGTTACAATGTATCACTGTACATGTTGTAAGAGGGAACATATTATTAGCAGATTGGTGTTGTCCATCCGTAAATTACACTGCAGCAGTCCTCAAACTCAAGCAGGAAACATCGACTTAGGCTATTTTCTCTCCCAAATTCCTGAACCTTGGAAATGTTTGAAATTGAAGACCTAAATTTTGTGGAAATAATACAGGCCTACGGCCTACAACGTGCAGTGTTGACAGTTGAGTTCGCTAATGCAACAGTGCACATTACGTTGACCGCCAGAGCACAGGCGACTTTCTGTCACTTTCAGAATACTGCTTTTTTTGAGTGAAATTATATTTACAGAATCTTTCACCTAAAAAGCTTGTAGAAAATACTCACATGTTGTCCCCCGAATGCCTGTCTTCCTCAGAAGCCATAGTTTGCGGTCGAACACTTAATTTTTTTACAAACAAAAATCCTGCGCGTTGTACCTTACTTCCCGTCGCGGCGTTGCCAACTTCATGAATGAAAAAAATTGTCTAGAGTGGCATACACATATTGACAGACGTGTAGTGGGTGTGTACCGTGGATTCATATGTCGTACACGTTTTACATGACGCTGTGGTTTTGATTTCAACTGCACGTTAGACGAGGCTGCCCACGGGGGTAATAAAACTGGGCAAAGTGCGCAAGAAATAGAAATCTTGGGTAGAAATCTTGAGGCTTTTGCTCAGCGTTAGCCCGCCAGATAAAACTCTTCATAAAAAACACGAAAGAAGAGGATTTTTATTGGAAACTTGACAGGCTGACAGGACGGCTTTCCAAGTGACGAAAGACTTTGTCGACCATACGTGAGACGCATTTTTTTACGAGCCGACATTTTTGCGGTGAAAAAAAGTCACATACAACGGTACCAAATTAAATTCACCACCACGTTTAAGTAATTCTTATGACAGGTAAACTGTTAAATTATGAAGGGTTAGATGAACTACAGAGCTAGAAAACAATTGAATTAAAATGCAATTTAATCTAATCTATAGTCCAATCTAATATCTGATCTGATCCAAATCAAATTCATTACAGAGCAAGTTAGTTCCGCACCAAGTTGAAGTGCAACTCAAAGGTGCACCACTGCCAAAAGAAAGAAAACTGCCCTAAAATTGGACTTGACAAGTTGCAATTAACGTGCAGTTCGCTCACGCACATGGCTCCCATCCATCAGTATGATGATCAACAACCAACCATTAAATACTTCCGGTCACCCGTCTGGTCTGTAATCGATGGCTTATGATGCCTTAGTCATAACTAATTGGTGGTTTGTGCCATAAATTAACCGCTATTACCCATTGTAAACTTTTGGTTTCATTCACGAAGTCTTTTGTGGTGAAACAATCGACTTTGAAAACTCTTTTGCCCACGTAAAATTAGTCATCACTGAGAAGCGGTTAGGCAATCCACGGGAATTACAGAGAGAAAAAAAGCGCTCACTATTAAAAATAAAAGAAACAGAACACCAATTGTAGAACAAACACCGACTGACAAAACCAAGTTTTTATATTAGTTTCAAGTTCTCCAAACTTTCTTTTCCAAAGTGTATTCAGGATCTACTGGCCGATTCGACACGAATTTCAAGTGAGTACAATCCGTCAAGATTTTTATGAAGAACCGTCCACTTTTAATACCAAAATAAAAATATACTGAAGGCAAGAAATCAGTAAGTGATGACTGAGCGAGAAGGTGTGGATTCGTTCCCTCGAAATAAAACAGCAATGTTATCCAGTAAAGTGATCTGTTCGGGAGAGGGCGCCCTTTACGAAAAGCATGGGCATCCTGCGTGGAAGTTCACTGATATTGTGTTCCGGCTAGTAATTTGGAGTAAGATGTGGTATAACCAACTTAATATTCGTAGGGAAAAGAGAGTTGATATCTAGAAATATGATGAAGCCATCTATATTTCAAAGGTTGCTCCACTCGTTCTGTGTAAGATGGCCCACAACTGTCACGGCAAAAGCGCAACGGAAAAAGCAAAGGCGCCTTGACAGTTGTGGGCCACCGTATTCTGTGCCTTTGCTGCACCCCTATAGTTAGCCCTAATTCAAAGTGTGATCCGCCCCGGACTTACATTGCCCCCAAGCCTCATTCTAAGCATGCTCTACCTCCGTCGGCCTGGTGTTGCTCCAGGCTCAACTTCAGTCTAGCATTCCCCTCTCCTCACTCAAAGCTTGTTCCCACCCAGTCTAATGCTGCTCTATTCGACATTTTAAGAACTCACCTTTGCAAATGTTCAAACATTCAAATAACTTATTCGTACAAAACTCCGGTAGCATTCGGGAATACATGTTTTTTTATTCTACAAAAACACACACTGCACATTTTGTAACACAAATATTACAAGGAAATAATATGAGGAATAATAGTTTCAGTTTTCATTTGTTGCCTGTAAAACTGAAAGAAGAAAGATGCGAGGGGATATGCATTTCATGGTGTTTAAAATCTATCGACTGTTTCATGGATTTTACATTTAATTGATAAAAACATTTAAGATTTCTGTTTAATATTCTTGATCTGCTGGTCACGTTTATTAAAAAGGGAAACACTCCAAAAACCTCCCAAAGCAGCTACATACACGTATATGAACTAAAAGCCTATGTATTCTTTCCTATCATCCAAAAAAAGATACCATTTAATTTTGTGTTGACTTCGGCCCGATATTTAAACGAAAAGGAAGTGGACATGTATCTACACTATACCTGTACAGGATGGAATGACATAATTACATCTTTAAAAATTCTTGACTGGTTCAGAGGAGCCCTTTAAACTTTCTCCTGGTCGTGATGACAAACTTCATCAAGTCGTTGGATTTGTTCAGCTCTTCCACCATTTCGTCCAGGCCCTCGATAGTCGGGTTGCAGTCTGTCACTATGAAAGAAAAAACGGCAAGCAACAACGGGAGTGTGTGGTGAGACCAGTGACTGCGAGGAAACAGTCGAGACGTAGGATTAGCCTATTTGAGTTATGGCAGACACAGAAGAGGGCGCTATTTGGCTGGGGTAAAAATCTTTAGTTTTGTGCTAATGCCAAGCCATGTTCCTCGAGTGTTAACGGGAGACTGTGGTTTCACAACTGGGTAAAAAGAAAAAGGCTCGCTAAGTTCGACCGAACAGAAGTCTGTGGGGGTTTACAATGAATTGGAAGTTTGACTAACTGCTCAAAATGAATGCACCTAGTCTAGACCCAACAGCCTTCTTTTTGGCGGGCTTGTGCCCAATTGCTGTCGCACGCCCAATCTCGGACACATTCCCTACAGTTCCCACAAGCAGGCCAGGGGTTCAAGGAATGCTTGTGTAAGTTTTGTTGTTTTAAGGATGACGTGGTCTCCTTGCGTAGGTTGCTTACGATTGTATTTATTGTTCTCGATCTTGATCGTGAAGAGGAACACTCTGTTGTGGTCTTTTTGGTCGAGCTGGGTGAAAGCAAACTGCAGCTGTCCGCCTAGACAAGGGATTGATAGAAAATTGTTAGACTACGGTTTTTATCATAAACGTAGGGAGAACCTAATTCTGGTGATTTGGACTGAGTTTTGTGGTGCACGTGCAATAATCCAAGAAATAAATGCAACTTAAAAACTACTCTTACAGTGTTCAAGTTGCATTTATTTCTTGGATTATTTCAGATCATTGATGGCCCATTTGTGGCATTTCAAATATCTTACGCATTTGTGGTGGAACAACACCTAAGAAAAATCACTGATCGAGAAAGGGTTAATGACCCAGCTGAATTACATACAACAAAAAAGTTTCTGAAGTACCAAATCTCTCATTTTCCTCCAGTCAACCTTCAAGTGCTTCCTCCAAGCACCCTGCTGAAATACACTCACATGTAACATTTGGAATCTGCTCGGTGAAAAAAACAAAACCTCGAGGGAATTTAGGTTAAGGGCTGTAATGTGAGGGGGGAGTTACTTGATGTAGACCAGGAAAAGATCTTTGTTAGAGTCTGAGGAACCTACCACCGATGTTCTTGAACTGCAGACCCAGCCTGTCACGGTACAGTCCCCCTGCCTTATTCAGTTCTCGTAGTCGGGCTTGGGTGGCCTTCTCTTGAGCCTCTACCACTGCGTGCATGAAAGTACAACAGGGAGTTGACCTTTGACCTTACAAGTTTTGTTTTCAGTTTCCCTGACATGAAAGAGAACTTCAACGCGTGCTTTTGATGTCAGCAGCAATGTTTATTTCGTTTTTTTACACAATAGATTGTATTAACTATATCTAAAAAGTGAAATTGTAATTTACCATTGTGACTCATCTTTCAAAGCCCTTTGAAAATATTTACGGTTTTCAACTTACAGAGTGACCTGTTCATTGGTTTCACTGCACTTGGAATAGTAATACTCAGCAAACTGCTTCGGTTTTTTGCATGTGAAGGGTGCTGTTACATGTAAGTGTTAATACGGTTGGTTTCACAATAGTGCGCCTGCAAGAGTTTGCAATGTGTTGACCAATCACAGTGCGTGAAATCTGTCGACCCAATGCGCGTTTGGAAAGGGTCAACAGATTGCGCGCCTTGTGATCGGGAAACGCGTTGCAAACTCTTGGAGGTGCACTACTGTGAATCGCCCGTATTAACTGTGATAGACAGCTCCACTATCAACTGAAACATGTCTGGAGTGAAGGCTTCGCTGGAATCCATCTCAAAAAGAACAGTTGAAGGTTTCTGTTATAACCTTAACATAATGATGTTGTTAAGTCCATAATGTTTGAAGGACCACTTTGAACTTAAAAGGTTTGAAGTGAGTCTGCTTACTCACAGGGCAAAAGTAATTTTGGCAAACTGCAGAAAGTAGCAAAACCCGAACGATGAAACTTCTAAAAATAAAAATCCTGAAGCCTTGCGTCAAAATTCCTGAAATCAAGGAAAATCCTGAGAAACCACATCCGTGAAAGAGGTTAAAGCGCATGCATAGCAATCAAAGTAGCATGCAATACAAAACTTGAAAACTAGGACTGTTTTATCTCTCATAGGATTTTCACTGTCTCATTCATCAAAAGTCAGGTACTCTTGGTTATGGGCTTTGGCTTACTACAACAGCAGGCTAATGGCAGATAGCCACAGCCCTAGTAAAAAAAACAATTCCAGTATCTGTACACAGTCTTACAATCTCTCTGCTGGTTGTACTTTGCCGTCTCGGCCTGCAGTTCCTTCTCCTTCTGCTCCTTCTCGAAGAGCAGTTCTTGGCATCTGGCCGACGACTCTTCGATCTGCTCTCGTAGCTCCTGCAGTCTCCTCCTGTTGACCTCTTCCACTGGGAGAATTGACGAGTGTCAAAGGCGGAGTTTGATCCAAACATGACTGAGTTTGTGGGGCTTCGACTACATGAGTTTCCCATAGTTCTTTTGGGACCCAAAATTGGTGTGGGGACCCTCAAAGTTCCAGTCAGCCCATTTTTCTTTTATCTCTGTTATCTGAGGGAGCAAGCTTTTATTTTTCAATGCATGCAAAAAGGACTGACTGACTGACCATGAGTAATCGCTTGGCAATTTACCCTCTAAATTGAGCTTGGGGCAAAAGGATGTGTTGCAGTTCTCTAGGAGTGAACGGCTCTCGTCAACTGCGATTAAAACAGAACACAAGTTCCTGCTCCAAACTTTTCAGACACTGCCACAGTTACAAGCAAGTCTCGAGCAGAGCAGATATCCAGTGGCACATTTTTCTTTGGGGGGGGGGAGGCAGTGTACTGTAACCAGTGTTGTAGTTGAGTTTTTCATGACATTTCCAGGCTGCGGTAACCCTGCTTAAGGCTAGATCGAACAGGCTACGTAGACATGACTACCTTTACCCAGGGGGCCCGCTCCTTGTCCGCTAACCACCACGCCCCAGCAACGTACTATCCCAGCAGGGAGAGATTGTTTGCAGTGTTCCTAACGCTTCCATCCACTCACCTTGTTTATTGCTGAGCTCTTGTTGCTCCAAATCCTTCAGTTCCTTTTGAAGTGATGCAATTTTGTCTGCAAAGGGGGGAAAAAATGACGGAACCAAACTCAAGTGCTGTTCAGTTTTTTCTTCAAGGCAACAGTTTTCACATCCACTGCTGCGGTAGGTTGAAATAACAATATATGCAGTTGGGGCAAGATAGGAACTTATACTACGGAAAGTGGTTTGCGGTGACACCGCTTAGCTTGAAAGATCGATCTCTTCGTGGGCACGTCTGGCTCCTTTTACCACTTGCCGTAAGTATACCCAAAATGAAAACCTTCAGATCTTATAGGAACTTGTAGGTTAACTAGGCAGACTTCACGTATTTTCAGATGAGTACCTGTCTTCTTTTGAAGCCTAGTTCTACACTGCTTCAAGGAAAGATCAAACTAAATTTGCAGCCCCCTAAAAAGTGATTTCTCCAATGAGGCAGTTATTAGAAATTTGATGAGAGGGGGGGGTGGAATCAGGAAAATAATCTGCACCCATTCAGAAAATTCTTCAGGGAAAAATCTGGCTCGTGTGACGAAATGAAAGCGGAGTAGATAGGCAAAGCTACAACTCCCTTCTCCTTGCCCCACCCCCCAAACAAACCCTCTAAGGACTTATCCAGTATCCGTGTTAACTGAAGGGAGGCTTTCTGTAGAGCATCTTCGGGTGAATCTTTTTATTTCGAATTCAACAACAAAGTACAAAGGATCTACTCATGCAGATCACAGGGAACAAAGACCCACCAAATTTTCGAGCCAAACGTGTCTAGACATCTTTGTGACATAGACGCCCTGTTTTTCACTTCAAGGCAAATGCGGACCCCTAGTTTTTCGACTCTGGCCCCGCCCTCAGTGAGGGTCAACCGTGCAAGCTCTCTGATGTGTAAAATAAAATCGTGAAAATAACAGCAACCTCTGCCTTGCTGGACGGCCAGCTGGTGCTCTTGCCAGTGTTCCTGGAGGGACTCCTGCAGCCGGTCCCCCGTCCAGTGGTTGAGGAAGGTGTCCTGGACCTGCAGGAGGTTATTGGTTAACTTGTCCAGTTCGGAGGGCTCGCCTATGCCAGGACAGCCGTGGTTTGCTGTTACCGCCATCATGCTGAGGGAGTTAGTGCTGGGGATAAGGGACAGAAGAAAAACTTCAAACTTCGAAGGTTGTGATGGTCCAATCAGGAATTCTTTCCATACTGTTTACGACTGAACCAAGCACTAGACAGCAGTTTTGTAGCAAACTCTTTCCACGACTGCATAGTCACGAGGTCCCTCATTTCGCCACCTACTGTTAAGTCAAATTGGTTTTCACAGTAAGTGGTGAAATAAGGGGCCCGGTGACTATACCGTCATAGACGTTACAAGGGACGTATTAACATGCACATGGTCATGAAATGATATGCATATGGTTTAAATGCATCAAAAATTGTGAGCACTGCCGTGCATGACTGCCGTGTGGCAATGGCTGAAGGCAAGTGTACCTCAGGCCGAAGGACTGAACACCAAAAACATGACAAATAAACAGGCATGACAGGCTTCACTTTTACTTTTATGAAATGAAAGTAGGAGTAGGCTTCAGTTTAGATTTTGTCTGTGAGCATTTGAAGTTTCCGTAACCCTTGAATACCGCCCTCTCTTGTCTTGTCACTTGTGTGGCACTGGCACTGTGGCAGAGTCCACCACAACATGACCATAATGAAATTGTCTCATCATGGAGCTATAGGCTAGCTCCACGGTCTCATGGACCACACGATGTTAATACAAGCCTATCGCAAATACTGCATGGGTGATTTTGCACAATGGTAGAAAGGCATTTGCCCTTTTTTCCTTCCCACAATGCCTTTCTAGTTATTCTACCACTGTGCAAAATCACCCATGCAGTGGGGCCTAGGCCTATTTGCGATAAGGTTTAGGCCTAGGCTTAGCCCCACTACTGTGGCATGGACTCTCACTCCTGATCCATCCTTAGCCACACATCCGTATACGCAATTTCGTGTCGGCGTACTGAACATTTTTGGCGCACCCACTTATCATCGTGGGCGCAATTTTTTTTGCACATGAACATGATCCTTGAGCTTTCCGTTTTCTAAAAACCATTTATTGAATGATTTCCCTCACGTTATTCAGGTATTTTCCAGTCTTTTTGCCTTTATCCATTCCATCTAACGGGCTCCATCTCTCAGTCGCCACCTTTAAAATAAGATCGTTGAGCAATGCGTCACTTGACCCCTCATCGTCTCGATAGCTGTTCCATCATGTCCATGTCAAGACATATGTAATAAACGGACTGAGCGATAAGATACTACATGTACCAATGGGCTCTTCCAAAACTTTGGCAGCAGGATGTCTTGACATGGCTAAGGATGGATCGGGAGTGAGAGTACGTGCCACACTACTCACTAGTGCCAGTGGGGCTAGTACTAGTAGATGATGACATGATGTATGGTTGGTTGGTTAGGCCTATCATGCCTATGGATAGATATCATTAACCCTTCTTTGGCTTTACAGCACAAATATGCACAAGTGCCCAAGATCACTCTCTTGCATGTTGGTGCAGTGCACAACAAGACACAGCTAGCTAGCTGTGCTTCTTTGAGATGTTTACCAAGCAAGTGACCCAAAGACTTGAAAGAGTCACTTCAGCATTAGGAGGGTTAAGTTGCTTTGGTTTGCCTCTGTCTTCTTAATTAAAACCCCCTGCATGCAAAGTTTTATTTTATACGTTACAATTTTACCCAATTAATTATGAACTCTGAGTATTTTACCTGCATACATCTATGGCAGACAAACAAGAATGCAAACGTACAAAATTCCGACTGTCTCAACAGTTTGAAAATGGCGGAAATTTGAGGTTAAAGTTGACACCGAATAATGATTGTTAAATAAATAATTTGTCCACAGAAATAAATACATATTATCAATTAAATTAACAAAAAAAAATTTGTAAACTTACAAATATTTAAATGCAGGAAAGACGTTGTCGTATATGATAAAATTACTGATAAACATTTTCTTTTAGGAGTTGTGAAAGAGGCAAGGTCAAATCCAGTTGAACTGATAACGTCATCACTAATTGAGATTTGAGAAATCAACAAAAAGTTTCTGAAGATCTGAATGTGCCAGGTGAAGAAGGCGGACATACGTGTAAATTATAGTACCTTTTGTAAATAGAAATCAGTAATTTTCGAGGAGAATGGACGAAGACGACATATTGACAACACTCAAGATTCTTATTATTGGAGAAAGTGGTGTGGGAAAATCGAGGTAGGCCAGGTTTCGATCGACATGATCGAGACTCTGTCTCTGACCAGCTGATGTGTTGCAATATTTTTCTGTCGGTGTAGGCCTACGTACGTCTGTAATCAAGTATTGCAGTAGCTTGCCAAACGTACGGTATAGTGCGTACGCACCTTCAGGAAACTGGATCGATAAGATTTATTGTTGGCCACACCATGGTTGATGGTCATACTGACAAACCAGTGATGTGTCCGGCTTAGAGGTGTTGACCATGTGCAAAAAGGGTGTCTAATTTACATGTTAGGCCTAGCACCCTGTTCCTTACTTTCGAGAACTCTAGTCACTAACTCTGTGATACTCCGTGTGACTTAGAGGAGACAAGGTTTACATGGCGTCATAACGCTATGGGGTTTTGGAAGCGAGTTTTTATGGTGAAATGGTTCACAGCTGTAAGAAAGCTATTAAATCAAATTTCCCCTGTCAGCATGCATACCTGCTTAATCTTTACCTCCTAAAAAGGGGATAACAAAAATTTCAGAGCATGAGACAGAATGTTTTTGAAAAAAAAAAGAGATTTTTGCTTATCAATTTTTCGCTTCCGCCTGTTGACTGTCGGTCCATTCATGCCGTTTGTGTTTATCAGACTGCACATGTGTTGAGCCCACCAATGACCGCGGGCCTGCTGCGCGTCTTGGCTTGACCATTTTCAGTGGCGGAGGATAACATCACACACGGTGCAGCACATGTGCGCGTCCAGGTCCGCGTCCAGGTCCCACGACAAAATCAACTAATGGTGTCATCCCCGTTAATGCACCCGGTTAATGCGTCATCATGTTTTGCAATATTCAAACGAACTGTTTAACCCTAACCCTCCTCAATACTCCAAAATTCTTCGGGCGGTTTTGGAGGATTTTGGAGGATTGAGGGTGAATGGCAAAAGTGCATGGCTGATTGCGAAGGATGCCACGAGTGAAGGTTGTGGGTTAGACCATGTGTTGTTCTTGCTCAGTCGTACATAACTTCAGTTCGATATTTCTTTTGAATCAACCGCACTGCTCAAGAATGCCATTCACACTGCCTCAACACAATGACAGAAATTGCCGGAGGATTTTGAAGGATTGAGGCAGTAGCCACACCACCAAGTAACATTTTCAAGAAATTTTGGAGGATTTCAGAGGATTGAGGAAGAGTCCAATTTTTTTCACACCACCCCCCCCCAAATTGGAGGATTCTGGAGGATTGAGGAGGGTCCCTGGCAAAAAAGGCCAAGGGGGTTAGCGTTAAGACCTTCATACAAACATGACAGATGTATTTTAGTTTGAGCAATAAAAAAAAAAAGGAATTGCTGTAAATTGTGTTTGTTTCCTTGCCTTCACACAGCCTTCTGCTGAGGTTCACAGATGACACATTTGATCCAGAACAAGCGGCGACCATTGGTAAGGACGAAACCATTGCCAACTCCTGCACACTCCTCTGCTGTGCAGGAAACCAATGGCATATTCTTTGTACTGATTGGGAATGAAGTCCTTTGTAGAATGTCAGTGGTTTCGTTAAGCCCTGCCATCCTTAATCCTACAATATTCCACGAAAATGGCCTTGTTGATAATGTTGGATCATGGAGGACTGGGATAATGATGATGTCCCTGTACCTGTTATTGTAGATTTTGTAGAAAATGATCATTTTATCGCTGGCTTTGTCAACTTCAACCACGTCATTTTTTGATAGAAATTATTTTTCCTGCCGATTGCATCGTAAAGGAAAAAACCTAAACTGTAATTTATCTGTGTTGATCTGTAAGCATTTATCGGAAAACACTGGAAAAAAAGTGGATAACTTTGCCATGGAAATTTATGATTGTGAAATGTGAAGATCTAAAAAAATCACACTCCTCTTTATCGTAGGTGTCGACTTCAAAGTGAAGACGCTGTCGGTAGATGGAAACACAGCCAAACTAGCGATATGGGTAAGTTTGTGATTTGAGTCCTCCCCCATGCTCACATATTTCTCCTGAGTAGCCACATTGAAAGCACCTGCTAAATGGAAGCTTTTGGCTTGAGCGATTCCAAGTCTAGGCTTTGTCTGTCTCCAGATGTGCCTGATTTCTCGCATCCCTGGCACCACCAAACTTTGGAGTGTCTAGCTCAACCAAACGTTGAGCATTGCTAAAGAAACATCAAACTATTCCAGACCTGACCGATGTCACTTGAGACGTGAAAGCATAATATCCTATTCACTGGATTCTTACTATTAAATCTTATATATAAACTTATATCATGCTTGGATCGGTGAATATCAACTCGGCCTTCCCATGGTGTTGCCTTGAAAGTGTCGGTCACACATGTATAATTGATTCTACGAAACTATCTTCCTCACAGGACACAGCAGGCCAGGAGAGGTTTAGAACATTAACGCCAAGTTACTACAGAGGAGCACAGGGTGTCATATTAGGTATATTATTATTGTATATCAAGTAGGTAAGAGTTCCATATACGGACATCGCAATATTCCCCCTTGCAGTGATTTAAAAGGCATCAGAAAGTGATAACAACATCATAACATATCCCCAAAAATCAAATTTAGCAGTGAAAATGTTGAATCATTTACTTAGAAAACACAATTTTTCAGACCAGGCTCATAGGGTTTGTGCACAGGGTGTCAAGTGATGTCTGTATATGGAACACTTTCCGTCAAATACATGTATATTAAACTATGGTAGGAAAAGTGTGGTATAGCATGTCATATGAAAGTGTGATATCACATTATGTCATATGAAAGTTTGGTATAGCATTATGTCATATGAAAGTGAGGTATACATGAATGAATTTTGTTTATAAATACGTATAACAAGGCAATGCCAGACTTCATGTTTTAGATCTGATAGTCTGTTGAACTGATGGATCTGCTGGTGTGATGGTCATTAAAACTTGTCCATGGTTTATTAAGTGAGGCTTTCATCAGGATAATGATAACAGCGAGTCTGGTATGGAGAAAGCTGCAGGATTATGTGGGTTTTCTTTGTCTTAGAAAGAATTTACAATTTCCCAGTAGATCCTCATTGGGCTTTTGATAACAATCAATGGAGAAGTCTTCTCCAAGGTGACAAATTTGGCCGTGCTTTGTTTTGTCAGTGTACGACGTCAGCAACCAGACCAGCTTCCAGCGGCTGGACCAGTGGCTGAATGAGCTGGACACCTACTCCACAAAGGGGGACATCATCAAGATGCTGGTGGGCAACAAGATCGACAAGGTCAGGCTCCCACCGGGCTCCGTGGGGGGGGGGCGAGGACTTTGCTGGATCCAATTCCACGATGGTCCCGCTAAGCGGGAAACATTGCTTGTCAAATTCTTGTGCTGAGCCAAAAGTTAGTTCACAACCCGTCACTGTGCACGGAATCAACTATGGCAATTTAGCGCTCAGAGGTGTGCAGTAAGAGTTGAATGCACCACAACGTATTTGAATTTCGGACGTAACACAGACAGTTTCTGAAGAAAGTGTTAGTTTAGTCTTCATCCCGGTTAACCGTCACCTGTTGAGAGGATACCGTGCACGATATGGGGCCGATGGGTACCCCCCTCACATGTTCAAACCCTATATACACTCTAGACTATTGTTACCTAACACATCCCCCCCCTAGAAGTCTGTAAAGAATTCCCAAGATTCCGATCAAACGATGACCAACACAAAGGTGGGGGGGGTTCTCTCCACCCCATATCTTGCATCATATGGTTGAGAGACCGGGATATCGTCTGTATTCTGTGATTGGGTAGATTCCTTCATCTATGTGTCCCTAGCTATTATTGCGACGGTCTCCACACTAATACAGAATGTTTGCAGGGGTTTATGACAGGTATCATTAACCATATGGCTTCAGAAAAATCAGGATTTTGTTCTAAAAAAAAGCCAGTATACGTACGCGTATGAAGAGCCTGATGTCGTTTGTGTCTTATGAATTTTCCCTCTACAGGAAAGGAGGGAGGTGACGCGGGACCAAGGCTTGAGGTTTGCCAGGAAACACGCCATGCTATTCATCGAATGCAGTGCCAAGACAAAAGACGGTGTCCAGTGTGCCTTCGAAGAACTCGTAGAAAAGGCGAGTGGAATATGATCCTATCATCATGTCGGCTCTTGGTTATTCTTCAGTTTCGTGTATCCACTTCACTTGATCCACCTCAGAAGCTTCGAAACGCTCGTCTTTTCGAATGCCCTTTGTTCACTACACTTAGCATGTTGTTACCATTTACGATTGTTTGATGTATTTAATTGGGTTTTCTGCAAGTGGTTTAACCCTAAAACCCTCTAGGTGCTCTGTGAATCACAGGGAATCTGGCTGCGTTTGGCCTGATTGGGGTTATTTCCTGATCATAAATGGTCCAAACTCTGGGTCTTTGACTCGAAGTCCAGACACGTCCTTTCATCTGCAGAACTCATTGGTTATATCCAAACATACCTTCATAGATTTCATCTTGGGCAAAAATGTAAGAACAAATCTTTGAGTGCGTCGAGTCTGAGTTCTTACCCCAATTCCTGTTCTGTTTTCTGACCCTAGATTATTCAAACGCCAGGTCTGTGGGAGAACGACAGCAAGTCCAGAGGGGTGTCGCTAGGGGGCCAAGGAGGGGCGGCAGGGCAGGGCTGCAGTGGCTACTGCAGCGTCATATGAGACGCTGTCCACACCTTCACAAGACTGTGCATTGGGCATCAGATCTCCACATTGGAACCAAATCACGGAATCAGAGACCATGCTATCACCTGGATTCGTCTTCCGCAGTCATGGAAATTCCTGAACAAGTATTTGCAGCAGTGTCTGCCGGGCAAATTCTGGAAGCTGCGTCAAATCGGAGAAATAAGAGTGTTGGTTATCCCGGACAGGCGGTGTGAAGTGCTTTGGAGACTCTCAAATGCCATGGCTTGATATCATGGAAAAATATGAAGATCCTTGAAATTTTTGTTTAGGGGGGGCAGAATTCTTTAAAAAATACTTTATTGTCCAAGGCATGGATCAAATCAAAGTATGTGTTAACATCCGTGCAAATGTAGAATAATTCTTTTCAACACCTATGCTGTTGGATTTAAAAAGATTTACTCCACGATGAGGCTTGCATCAGTGTTTTTATTGCTAAACGAAGTACACGTAGCTTCAGTTGGATCATTGAAGTTGGATCATTGAAGTTACAGATGTGCTTGATTTGTAGGGGGCGGGGGGAAATGGACATTGTGATAGGGGAACAGTTAGGACATGTAGTAATTGGAGTCGGGTTTACACAATGCCATTTCATAAAAGAGTCTTGCTAAAGTCATTTTGTGGTCCAGCAGAAATTGAACACGGCTTTAACCCTAAAAGAACCGGGCTGTTTTGTCCCATCTCACCAGATGCGGTTTTGTTGTGGTCATTTGAAGCACAAGGCTACACATGTAGAAAAAGTATACATTTTTGGCGGACCTGTCTCGGAAAAATATGCACTGCGCAAGAATAGTATGATCGATTTTCACAAAGTTGGTGTCTAAATAACCCCAGAGAGTTACTCTTAAAAAGGCTTTGAGGCTCAACTCCTATAAACATGCACTGCGGCAATATCAGACAGATGTTGAGGCCCCTCCCCCGGATCTTTCAGTGTTAAAGCACGCAAATGTACATAGAAAGATCTCAAAAAGGAATTATTTGCATGAAATTAAAAATCGTTGGGTCGATAATGATTTGGACAATGTGTCGATCCCAAATGTTTTATCAGTGTGGTGAAATGCTGGTGGTAAGGTAGTCATTGTTTAATTGAACTGTACACATTTTGGACTTTCCTAGTGTGAGTGTGGTCATGTTGGATGAGACAAATTGTACAGTGGTCAAATCGGGAAAGATATGTAACCCGTG
Source organism: Acanthaster planci (assembly GCF_001949145.1). The sequence goes on from NW_019091444.1 coordinate 463,040, forward strand.
TGTAGTAGCTACCTGTCGGAGTTGGTCTTTAGTTTCAACGTGGTTGATTCCAGTTACCACAAATCTCTTGATTATTCTGATCCGACCCGAGGAATAATCTCACGCCAAAGGGAGATCTCAACCAATCATGATGCCGAGATTTGTAGGTAGACGTAAATATTGAAATTGGAAACTATATTAACACCATTTTTATTTAATAGCTTAACCTGCTTCACTGTTGGAATTTTCGGAGGGTGAAATGTAAATTTCCTAAATTTTGTTTTTTGTCCTTCATTTTCCTACAACTTGTCTTGGGTCTACAAGAGAAGAAGAAATCTTCAAAATCACAGAGTTACGGTGATAATTAAATTACGTGGACAGGGAAAACCAACTATTAAAACAGTATGTAATCTTTCAAAATAATTTCTCCAGAAGTTATTTGCCTGCTTATGATGTAAGTAAATTGTATATTTATTTCTTTGCTTATTTTGGCTAATACGTGCAATTCACAATAGTTTCCCTCCAAGAGTTTGCAACGCGTTGGTCTATCACGATGCCCAAAATCTGTCGACCCAATGCGCGTTTGGAAAGAGGTGACAGATTTCGCACGTTGTAATTGGCCAACGCGCTGCAAACTCTTGGAGGCGCTCTACAGTGAGTATGAAAAAAAGGCAACAAGATTTCTGTTCAAGTTGGTGAAAATTGGATGGCCGACTAATCATTCTTCTTGGACAATGGGACAGAATGGGCTTGGGACCAAGTTTCAGTTTAGTTACACCAGCATAAATTCTCTTCAATTCTCCATCTCATTTATGAAATGTTCAGACAGGCGAGTCATTTCATAATCTCTGGATCAAATGTGTGTTGCATTAATGTGCTTATTACAGGTTCTAGCCCTGCAGAAAGATATCCTGAAGAAAGCAATGTTAAGTTGTGATTATTCATTCATTGTTGTCAAGTTAGTTTCTAATAAAGATGCCACGGTTATTGCAGTGTCTAGGACTTGGTTCCAAGCCCATTTTGTCCCATTGTCCCAAAAGAATTATTAGTCGGCCATCCATGACCGTTTATGAATAAATAATATATTATTGGAGAGGAGATAGGTGGTTTTAAGGTGCTACTGCTCACTTGGGTGTAAAGGTAACAGTTTTCACCAACTAAACGCTGATAGACACTGTATTGTGACTAGCCCGTATTGTCCTTTGTTTTTTGAAAAAGTCAGTTCAGGGTGGTTTTAATGTCGTTTAGGTAAGCATAATAAGTTTTTTCCACCATTTTTATAAATTATTCGTCAAAAGCAATCGGAACTTGTTTTGGTTTGTGATTATTTATTCAATCATTTGTGCACGAATTCGATCCAGTTACTTTACAAGCTGGACATGACTTCTCCCTCTGCATGTGTTTCTCTGCTTCAAACAATTTTAAAAGCCAATATGAAAAACGTATAGCGTGTTTAAAATGTACATTGTCAATATAAAAAATGATATGAAAGCAAGAAGTTGTCATATTATTTTCGGCGTGCTACCTTGATTGAGGAAAGTGTTCTTCTTTTATTTGAAAGCTTTTGAATTTGGCACTCGTAAAATAACTGCGTTTTTGCCCGTATGATTCCATGTCGTAAGAACATTCTTTTGGCAACCCATTTTGCTCGTCACAGTATGTTTGGTTCTTTTGACCACCCGCCATCGGGCATGATAACGCCCTCTGTTGGGCTTGGCCGGTATTGGGGCGGGGCAGTTTGCACATTGTGAAGGTTGATGAGCACGTTTTCAATTCATTAAGAGACGGGCGCATGATAGTCAAATCATTGCGCAAGCCTTCTTCGATCAGAGCCAGCTGTTTGGTTTTTCCTGGTTATGCGTGACCTCGGAATATCCTACCCTAATAAGGCATCAAAGCCCCACCGAAACAATCTATTGAGATCATATTTTTGAATAACCACACCCAAATATTTACCTACCTAAGCTCCGCCCACGGTTTGAAATCATGACCAATTTTGGACATGCTTGCGTGCACGACCGATTCAATTTACGAGGAGGGTCGTTCAATGCACCTTGGGACTCTTTCCCTACCCTGGGTGTTTGGCAACGGACCAGAAATTACTTATTTACTCATGAAAATAAGCAAAGTGCGAACGTCAGCGTAGTACCGTGGCGCTGGGAAAAAGACAAGTCTTTCCATGGGGGCATTGGACTGATTGGGTGGCACAAATTGACAAGATAATTTCTCAATCCACCATGACCAACAGTAATGTTATGAAAACCTATCATTTTGCACCAAGCATGGCAGACACGAAACTGAGACAAATAAACATGCGAAGAATATCAGTGCACCGTTTACTACAGGGGTTCCGTAAATATGCTGCCATTTTCAAGAATATTGGACCTGTGTTTTGAAACAAAACCTGAGAAAAATTCCCAAACATGTTCAATCCTTCTCTAGGCCGTATTCTGTTGGTTTCACCGTGACTGAAATACAGTCATAGTTGAGGAAAGTACAAATATCCGAAGACGGAACCAACGATGGGCCTAAAGCCGTGCGTGCCGACTTCCGAAGCAGGTTTCAAATAATTTCTTTGAGGAGGGAGGAGGGTTAACCTTATTTTCGGCAATCTGACCCAGCCCAATCCAGCAGACTCGCATTTCAGGTATGCCATTCCGTAGGAGGAAAGGCTACTAGTTTGTAGCTTTTCTCAAAATACTGTTCAGAAATGAAAACGAGTTCACTTCACCCCTTGTTGGTGTGGGAATTTGTTTGAAACCAGTTGCAACATTTTGCAGCTAGTTCTAAAGCCTTTCTGAAACATCGAACCTGTTAAATTAAAACAACCTTGGCGTGCGATCTATCATATTAATTTCCTCGGAATTAAATGTCTTTTAACTGTACTTAATACAGCAATTAATTCAGGATAATTATTTTAGATTTCACTATCGCGTGAGTGTTGGACTTTAAAGTTCGCTGCTGTAAATGATTGACAGTCCTCGACCTGTTTTGATGGCACTGCGTTTTCCGAGGCCAAGGTGTAATCATATATTCTTTCCGTCTTCGAGATTAGAAAAAAATGGCCTTATCGCTGACACGAGTGGGCGTCACCCAGGCAACATATGCAAATCAGCACTGCGACGATTTCCATATTTGGCTATACGAAAGCAGAGCGGTCGCTAGGGAGGCCAGCCAATATGAGCTCTAGTTTTGCGGCTGCGCCTCGCACACCGCAGCGGGACTCCAGCGAGTAAACAGGTGGTTGTTCCTGCCCACAAAAGGCAGTTTCGGGTGAGTAGGTGTTTTGTTGATTTTTCTTTTGAAATTTGCCTTAATTTAGGTATTTGCTTTTCCAGAGAATGTCAAGTATAGCTTTGTACAAAGTCAACAAAGTTTGGAACAAATAAGGTTCTCTGAGGTCTCTGTTGTCACGCGAGATGATGTTAAATTTAATGCATTGTGCAATGCCGTGCACAATAAAATAGATCGATCCGGCAAAACCGAAACTTCTCCCATGAACTAAAATAGGAAATTCTCGAACTGTATTTTGTGCTCAGGCTGAGTTGCCAAACTGCAGGGCCGGCTACTTTCGTTGGTTAAATTGGATTGAAATCAGCTTGTCAACCCCCTCCCCTCTGCTGAAATGTCTTGGCCGTATCTTGAAGTTAAGATGAAATGAATTCATTTTACTTAACGCTTGTGACGATGAAAATGAAGCACACATCGAAATACGAGCATTTGCGTTTTGTCTTTTGTGTTTCTTGGGTCCAATATTAATACAAGAGGACCCCCATGTCCACAGCTGAATACCGCTGTTTGGCATTGAAACAATTCTTTTCGATTCACATAGAAACATCGCCACCCACGAGCAGTGGCATTCGCCCAAATGGCCGCCTGATCTATGCTTCCGTTATTGCGCTCCGAGATAACAGCAAAAACCTGCTTAATGATTAAAGATCGCGTGCCATGCCACGCTCATTTCACAAAATCAGACCAGCCTCTGTCGGCGTAATGACGCTGTACATAAACATGCCATGGTTTAAAAACCAGCAACTTGAAGGAATACGCTTGTGTTCGTGGACGGCATAGGAGCAGCGCATTGCCCGTTGGCGAATGTACGTCCCCCCGGGGAGCCTAAAATATGACTCACAGAGCATCCGAGAAGCCCCTACAAGATGACAGATGGTTTCCAGGGATCTGTCCCGATAATGACTCATAAAAAGAACTAAATGTTTACAATGGGGTCGATGTAAAGAGATTCGAGACAAAAGCAAACCTAGCCAGCACCTATACCTACATGAGACAAAAAATAGACTTGTTTTATTTGTGAAATAATGTTTGGCCCAAATAAAAGCTAAAATTGAAGTGCGTCTAGCTGAACGTTAAAACTGACATATTCCCCTCCCTTTTTTCAGTGCTAGCCTGTCATGAACAAAACTAACCTGGTAAAACTATCCCAAATATGAAAAATCATCTCTAAAAACATACAGACATGAATGAATGAATTAATAAATAAGCAGGTGGTAAAATGAGTCGGGCCGTAACTTCGAACATTATCAGTTTTCTTGAGGTTTCAGTCCGACCTCGGGCGACATCGCGAATTATTGAGGGGAAAAAAAAACAACTAGAGCTATAAATCATTCATCGTAGCGCTACAGACATAACATTCTTTCAGCTTGACTGGAATAACGGAACGATTGAAAATGTTGCGGGTACAGCATATAATTATGCGTGCAGCCCGCGAGAGAAGGTTTTGTTCAGAAAAAAAGTCAGGACATTTTTGCGCGGTAATTAAGAAACTGCGCATTGCATTCACAAAGATTATCAATCTCGTGAAATGTGAAATGCTTATATATATATTTTTTATACCACCTGCCGGTGTTGTGACATCTTCAATTTTCCAGAACTGGTTTAGACAAAGCGGTATTATTTTCCTCCTGTTCTGAGGCACCGCCGAGGAAATAGTAGTTTTCCTGAATTGAAATGGGTAATTACCGCAGGTCTGGTTGTGGAGATGAACAGCGGAACAGAAAAATTTTGGACAATGAGATTGAGACAAGCGGGCGATTAACTCTATTTTGTGTCCGGTCAAGGCTGCCAGCGCTGTTGTGTTAAAATCGTCCTCCGCGTGTTCTGCTTTCCAATTTCCTTGAATTACCTTCAGACCAGTCTTTGTTTTAGTCTCCTTCCCATCAGTAATCCATTTTCCTTCCTGTTTCAAAAACAACCAATAAATCATCGACCTCAAAGCCGACAGCTTCTTCACGTTGATACTCTGTATGTCTCGGGGGAGGAAGTTCAATAAAGGGAAAAGCCTAAATGAAAAAAAAGAGGGAAAGTACGGTTGGCCAGTATTTTGTACATTTTAAAAGAGTGATTTTTTTTCAAAACATTATCTTCCTGAAAGAAAAAAAACGAGCAACTACAAAAAAAACCACAACCCCGAAATGAAACGGCTTCATAGTACCATGAATCCCATTTCTTAACAAATCTTTTAAACAATTTTTCCTGAAGATAAATAACAGTTGGGAGTCTTGTAAAAGCCACGTTTTCGTGTTTTAACAGAATGACGAGAAGCCACTTTTAAATTAAATTCGTGACTGTGTGTGTACATTAAACTCTCTGCGATTCCTCGTTTCACGGACTAACTGTACTGCATCGTTTCCAGTGATAGTCCCTACACAATTTCATTTCTTTCGCTTGTTATGTTTCTTGCAGATAACCTTCACAGCCAGAACAAACAACGAAAAACGTCATGTGCGACGACGACGTTGCAGCCCTTGTGATCGACAATGGCTCCGGTATGTGCAAGGCTGGCTTCGCCGGAGACGATGCTCCGAGAGCCGTGTTCCCCTCCATCGTGGGAAGACCACGCCACCAGGTAAATTTCCTGGTCAAATCATATCACATCAATAACAATATGCGTCTGTTGGGTGTGTTGTCTTGAAATGTCGCTAAAGCAAATCTGTGGCATTTTATTTTATTTTTTTTATTGTTCAGGGTGTTATGGTTGGCATGGGACAGAAAGACAGCTACGTTGGAGATGAAGCCCAGAGCAAGAGAGGTATCCTGACCCTCAAGTATCCCATTGAGCACGGTATTGTCACTAACTGGGACGATATGGAAAAGATCTGGCATCACACCTTCTACAACGAGCTGCGTGTGGCACCAGAAGAGCACCCTGTGCTGCTGACTGAAGCTCCCCTGAACCCCAAGGCCAACAGGGAAAAGATGACACAGGTGAATAACTACACATCATTTAAGTATCTGTATTTAATGGTAACGTCAAGTGTTTCTCGAATTATGTAAGTCTTTTGAAATGTCAGTTTTAACTGCAGTTTATTTGCCTCTTTTAACTCCAGATTATGTTCGAGACCTTCAACACACCCGCCATGTACGTTGCCATCCAGGCCGTGCTGTCTCTGTACGCCTCTGGCCGTACCACCGGAATCGTGTTCGACTCTGGTGACGGTGTGTCCCACACTGTGCCCATCTACGAGGGCTATGCCCTGCCCCACGCCATCCTCCGTCTGGACTTGGCCGGCCGTGACTTGACTGACTACCTGATGAAGATCCTCACAGAGCGTGGCTACTCTTTCACCACCACTGGTAAGTTACTGTCATTTCGTCTCTATGTTTGAGGCATAAGTCCATTAAGTCAGCACTAGGCGTTTGTCTGAAGTGATTGTCAAAACTCTATAGTATATGTTGATATATATTTCTGGTTCTTGCAGCCGAGCGTGAAATCGTTCGTGACATCAAGGAGAAGCTGTGCTACGTTGCCCTGGACTTCGAGCAGGAGATGCACACGGCTGCCTCTAGTTCCTCCCTGGAGAAGAGCTACGAGCTCCCCGACGGTCAGGTCATCACCATCGGCAACGAGCGGTTCCGTTCTCCAGAAGCCATGTTCCAGCCCGCCTTTCTGGGCATGGAGAGCTCTGGCATCCACGAGACCACGTACAACAGCATCATGAAGTGCGACGTGGACATCCGTAAGGATCTCTACGCCAACACCGTGCTGTCTGGAGGCTCCACCATGTTCCCCGGCATCGCCGACAGGATGCAGAAGGAGGTGACGGCACTGGCTCCGCCCACCATGAAGATCAAGATCATCGCTCCCCCAGAGAGGAAGTACTCTGTATGGATCGGTGGCTCCATCCTTGCCTCTCTGTCCACCTTCCAACAGATGTGGATCAGCAAGCAGGAGTATGACGAGTCTGGCCCCAGCATCGTGCACCGCAAATGCTTCTAGGAGGCGAACTTTGAACTCGAAATATCACATTGGCCTTCAGTCTGGCTTTCTTTCAAAACCTATAAGACTGTGAAAAACTGTATGACTGTGGAGACAACACGTGTCCTTTTTGACAGCTTAATCAACAAAAGAACAAATTCATCACGATTTTACCTTTTGGTCCAGGGTATCTGTAATTTGCTCTGTTATTCAGCAGAATGAACTCAACGAATGATTGAGTAAAAGCATAACGTCAATATCTGAGGCCATATTCAAATTATATATTGTATTCACGGACGAATGTGTTGAGTGCTGCTGGGTTTATGCCAACATGGGTGAAATACTTGGGTGGATAGAAAGTAAAACTTGTTTCTTTGGGTAAAGATAATTTCCTATTCCATGGTAACGTTTTCTTGCGATTGGGTGAGTATTACACTACTGCCTTTGTTTGAAACGACAAATTGATTCCTACAACACTTACGTATTCACAAGTACATTATACCATATTACATGTGTTTTAAACTTCTATAAATGTACGAAAGTCATAAAGAAAGGTCTTGGTGTGTGTGTCGGTTTTGTGGACGCTGGTAACTGGTCACACTGAGAAAGAGAAGTTCTCCTAAGAGAATAGTGTTTTATTTACCCCCGAATAGTTTAAACCATCTAAGACACCTCTACAACATCAAATGTTTGCCAACTTTGAGCCCCAGACATTGAGCTATATAAGTCGGCTTCTTTTTGTGTTCAGGAAATTCCTGATGTACTTATTAGCTCCGACGAAGAGCGTCTAATACCCACTTTACCCTTTGACCAGAGACGTTTGTATAACCTGTCTAGGATAGCCAGTCTTGAGAGGCGACTAGTCTTCAAGCCTCATAGCGATTGACCTGTTGACATGTCAGCCCTCCATTTGCAAGAAAATCTTTCAGAGCCACTATCATAGTCTTTATTCAAGTCGAGCTTCCTCAGCGCGTTGTTTAAAAAAAAAGAGATTCGCTGATCAGAGGGAAGTGAAATCAAAGCCGTTTTGGAACGATTACCTTGTAAACTATGGACGTTTCTTGAATCAACCATTAACAAGTATTGCCTGGAACCTTTCTGAAGCATCGTGATCTAGTTTGTGTAAACAAGATGATCGTGGCAATGAAATCATTACACTCTGAAATTGGTCTTTTTGCAGTGCTATAAATTCTCACAATACTTAATCGTGATTTTATCAAATTGATCATTGGACTTTGCAATTCATTCCAGCAAAATGATCCAGAGTCTTCGACCTGTTTGGGTAGAAAAGGTGGGCCAATATTCCACAGGTACTTGGCACAAGTATGGCGGCTGACATTCGAACCAGCATAACGGACGTTTCTTTCCGCTATGGTTCTGAAACAGACAGGCTTCGCGACGGGGCGTAACCATTTCAGTTTCACGTGCTCGGTAAATGTTGTGTAGATACACTTGCAGTCAGCATACAAAAACAATAACTACAGCGGCAGCAGCAACAACAGACATCCCAGACCGACATGTGCGACGACGACGTTGCTGCCCTTGTAATCGACAACGGCTCCGGTATGTGCAAGGCCGGGTTCGCCGGAGACGATGCCCCGAGAGCCGTGTTCCCCTCCATCGTGGGAAGACCACTGCACCAGGCAAATATCACGTTAACTATTCTCATCAAAAGTAAGATGCCTCTAAAAATGAGACACACGCATACATACGAGTGTGGACTCGTGAACAAAAGATGTCCACGCGATGCAGGAAGGGAAGATGTTCTGAAGACTTACCCACGCCCACAGGACGTTTTCTCTTCCCTGAAAAAGAGATACAGGGATATTTAGGGTTAGGGTTGTCGTCTAAAAAGGAAGAGGGACGGTTAAGGGTGCCATACAAAGATAGCTTTAAATAGTCTTCATGGTTCAAGAAAATGACTATTTTTCTTAACAGCACGAAAACGTAGCAGCTTTGGTTTAGTTAAGTTTCTTTTATAGATTTTACCCTTTTCGTTGATAATAAGCCTGTCATGGTTGGCATGGGACTAAAGGACAGATACGTTGGAGATGAAGCCCAGAGCAAGAGAGGTATCCTGTCCATCAAATACCCCATTGAGCACGGTATCGTCACTAACTGGGACGATATGGAGAAGATCTGGCATCACACCTTCTACAACGAGCTGCGTGTGGGACCAGACGAGTACCCCGTGCTGCTGACTGAAGCTCCTCTCAACCCAAAGGCCAACAGGGAAAAGATGGCACAGGTAATTTTCTGAAAACTGCAGGGAGGAAATATTTTCGCCAGAACCCCAAAACGAACATATCATGCCTCCATTAGTTTAAATGGATATATGGCTGCATCCAAATATGTTGTCTAGAGCTAGGTCTAGGTCTTCGCTCCATTGGAAATGCGTGGAGACGCGCAGACAATAGACCTAGCCGTAGCTCTGGAAGCCCGTTTCGGACACGGCCTAACTCTCCTCCTGTCTCAACAGACCATGTTTGAGACCTTCAACACACCCGCCATGTACGTTGCCATCCAGGCCGTGCTGTCTCTGTACGCCTCTGGCCGTACCACCGGAATCGTGTTCGACTCTGGTGACGGTGTGTCCCACACTGTGCCCATCTACGAGGGCTATGCCCTGCCCCACGCCATCTTCCGTCTGGACTTTGCTGGTGGTGAATTGACCGACTACCTGATGAAGATTCTCACAGAGCGCAGCTATCGTCTCTTCACAACTGGTTAGTTCTGTTTTAAGGGCAAATAGGACATAATACGGGGAAACTCAGTACAAAAAAGCAGTCTGTTTGAAATTACTGTTTTGGGATTCTTATTTTTTTTCTTGCAGCCGAACGGGAAATTGTTCGTGAAATCAAGGAGAAGCTGTGCTATGTTGCAGTGGATTTTGAGCAGGAGATGCAGACCGCTGCTTCCAGTTCATCTCTGGAGCAGAGCCATAAGCTCCCTGACGGACAGGTCATCACCATCGGCAACGAGCGGTTCCGCACGCCGGAAGCCCTGTTCCAGCCCGCCCTCCTTGGCGAGGAGTTCCCTGGCATCGACGGGACCATATACAACAGCATCATGAAGTGCGCCTTGGACATCCGTAGGGATCTGTTCGCCAGCATCGTGTTGTCTGGAGGCTCCACCATGTTCCCCGGCATCGCCGACAGGATGCAGAAGGAAATCACGGCCCTGGCCCCACCCGACTTGGAGATCAAGATCATCACTCCCCCAGAGAGGAAGTACTCTGTATGGATTGGTGGCTCCACCCTTGCCTCTCTGTCCACCTTTCAACAGATGTGGATCAGCAAGCAGGAGTATGACGAGTCTGGGCCCAGCATCGTGCACTGCAAATGCTTCTAGGAGGCGAACTATGAACTCGAAAAAGACGTTTTTTTCATCATCATTTAAGTGGCTTCCAGACACGAACTCTTGATTTCTTAATTCAAAAACCTTTAAGACAGGAAAGTAAGCAAATAACTGTATGTGAGTTGGGGCATTCCAATGAATAAATTAAGTGTTGGGATATAAAGCTCGATCCCAGGAATCCACCTTTTATTCAGAATTCGAAATTGTTGCCTGAGCAAGTTGTGACGTTAAAAAAGAGGAGCTCATAGTGGTATCGGTGTCCTACGTCGAATTTAAACAGTTACTGCATTCAAGATGGCTGTGCTGAATGCAGATGTGATCTCTTAACCATGAATTTTTCTTAGAAGCTTACTTTGTGGAATTGCTGCCCCTTGAAAATACCACTTGACATCACTCTTTTTATTGGTTGCTTTCATTGAAAAGCGCACCTTTCAAACATTTAACAGCTCCCGTGTTTTCCTGAGAAATGAAGACGCTGTTACTTGTTCATGTAGGAGGAGTTCTCCTCAAACAGTGAACCTGGATTTTTTTCATTTGAATATGTTTATGAGAAAGCTTTGCTGGCTTGGCTACATGTCAAAAGCTAACAACGAATCTCCAAAACAAGCACAATTTTATGACAGCAAACTTTCCAAATTCTAGCAAATTGAAGTGCAGAAAAAGCTTTTACACTGATGACTGCTTCCCTTGGATGACATCAGTCTTTACTCATATAATATGTGCAGATTGTCATGAGCATAAAATCCAACGAACATCAGAATGGCCTTAAACGGTACAACCAACATGATAAAGGAAGCATTATTCCCCTTTAAACGTGGAGGAACCGGAGAAAACGAGGCATCCACAAATTGTGTTTCCATTTAACATTTAGGCTAAACCACAGAAAATTTCAAACTGAAAACGACGGATGAAAATCTGCGATTATCTCTCTGAGATAAAAAAAAATGGGAAGTTATAGTTTTGACGACACACAAGAGCTTGCCACCGATCACATCCTGGGATGAAGAGACGAGTATCGTTCCATCATCCAGCCAACTGCTGTGTAACTTTGCCGCGACCTATAAGGCATTCTTAAGCATGAAACAAACGGAGAAGGATGCATGAGTAAATTCACAAAAAATACAACCAATCCAAAAGGCGCTGGTTTTTAGAGACAGACAAAAATCTCAAAATGTCGAAACAGTTAACAAATGCACAGAATTGGATTTCATTGACAAAGAGAACATCCAATGATCTACCGAACCTTTGGAGATATTTACTGCAAAATACTCCATCATTTATTATAAGATGCAGTAGGAAAACGCATGTACAATTATTATTATTGTAACGTGTCAAATAATATTTCTATACAACTGAACCGTAGGTACTATCTGGACGATATATAAACAGTCTTTCATTCCGTAATATACTTTGCTGATAGGATATCGGATTTCTCAGTGTTAACTTTTACAAGAGATTTTCATTTGGCATCCACAGACATTTTATACCCTTTCCTTTAATACATAGTCTCTTAAATGTACATCAGAAGTGTCTGTAAGAAATTGTACAAAAGACTCCAACTTCGGAAGCTGGGTGACTTTTCCAGAATCTCCTCTTCTTTCTCATTTTTAGCGTCTTTTACTTTAATGAGTTCAGTCTCTTGGTTGAGATCTTTAAAGCTCAATGCAGCTCCACTTTCCTCGGTTAAAATCTCCTCCCGTGTGATATGAGACAGTGGCGCACTCAGGACTCGTCGGGGGGAGGGGCTCGAACCTGAAGTTACACCCAAAATAGCTCGTTATGCTCAAGCCCCACCCCGAGCTCCACTCCCACCCCACCCCCGGTTTCGCCACAAGGAGACTAGGATGTACGACTTTATCAAAGCTAGTAGTTTTTAAGATGTTTGTTTGAAATTGCTTGTGGTGCTCGAGATGGAATGCATAATCTCAAACGAAGCCTTTGTTTGGGAAAGGCAGTTGAGGTCGCGGTTGGTGCCCGATTAGTTCTTGAATTTCTTTATCACAAACTCCGCGCCGTGTTCCTGGTACTCCTGCCTGCTGACGGGCAACTCTGGGTAGCCCTCCCACTCTGCCAACAGGGCGCCGCCCAGCCACGCCGACCACGCCCTCATGGGCGGGGTCAGCACCCGTACCTCTGCCCCGTGCCCCGCTAGCAGTGCCTTCGCCTCCAGCTTCAGGCGGTCAGACAGGTTGGTTGTCAGGGTGGAGCCGCCGGCGGTGACAATGGCCCCGCGGAGCGGCACTCGGGCCGACTCGGCGCAGAGCTCTAGGCTCCGGTGGGCCATCTCGTGGAGGCCTGGGGAATCCACCGCGCCCAGGAGGGAGGGTTGGAACAGGGGCTCCGTACATCGGAAACGCTCCGTTCCGACGGAGATAACCTAAACAAGAGATGTAAAACTGTGTAATGTAGATGATTGGGTGAGAAACACTAGATGAGGGGCGTGTCTCCCCCCTTGCAACGATGGGCCATTGTCTGGATCGAATTCAGACTGATACACGCTGGTAATAAAAAGTATCCAAACACATCAACCAATCCTGTGACGTGAGTTCTCATATCAGCACGGACCCCATCTAAGGAAATCTGCACCCACAATGCCTTCGAACCGACTGAAGCCAAGTGCTGATGGCCATTTTACCGTGCCAAATACAAAGGTGATGGTTGGCTCGCTTGCCATTTTAACTACTGATGCCACGAACGAATTTGGTTAATAATGGTCAGCAAGCTTTGGTGTTAGCTTTGCATTCTGCACGGTAAGATGGCTGCCGGTGGCTTCATATGAAATCCGTGTGCCGATAAAAGGCAGTATACTGGTCCAGATTCTTTATATGAAGTCCGTGGCGATGGTGGTGAAGTCAGCGACGCGCATGTATGACAAAGTCACTTGCGAACGAAGGGGGGGAAAATAATGAGACTTGAACTGACACCTTACCTGCCCGTCTGGCAAGGTGTAATCTTTGGTCGCCGACCCTGCAAACTTGAACTCTCCCTCATAGTCGCAGGCCACGTAGCTCAGTTTCTCCTTGATGGCCATGGCAATCTCGCGATCAGCTGGATTGGGCGAGATTGAGCGAGATTTTGTGATAGGTTTGTGTTACTTTTCTCCACCCTCGCTCTTAAGACATTATAGGTTCGTCACAGTGGCGTAGCTGAAGTGCAAGACAATATTGATCAAGTACCAACTCGCGCTTGGTCCATGCTTTGTGACAACTTTTTCACTTCAGTCGGCGAAGGGTCGTAAACAGTAAAGCAGACAACTGCAGATTACCCCCCGAGCCAATACGTCGCCGATTACTAGTCACAATCAATACAATGCCATTGTAAGCTGTTTCCCATTTGATAATCGATGGTTCAATCTGTTTTGCGATAGGTTAAAAAAGGTGAAAAATTAAGGGTGATTAAAAACAAAGAAGGAAGAACTGAGCCTTAATACAAAATATCTTTCAGACTCACCTATCGAGATGTCCTCTCGCTCGTTCAGAAACTTCATCAAGAGATCTGTCATCTGTCGGCCGGCCACCACGTCGGAGGTCACGATCGCTTCATGAACGACGGCGCCGTCTACGACGGGGACGGTACTGGCCATGCTGTCTCCCACGTCCACCACCAGGCCCGTGGTTCGGTCTAGGCTGATGAGGGCCAGGAATTGCTGCAGGGCCATGTAGAACGAGGGCACTTTGTACTTCTCGAACATGATCTGCAAACAGACCAAAATAAAATGGTGCGAACGTATAAAAGGAAGGCATGTAAAATACATGGACGTAAATGTCTTCACAACAGATGTGAGAACACTGGTAGCAGAAACGAGTGTTTGTTGCCATTTTAGTTTGGCTATCTTGGGAATGCCAGATTATTTAAGATGAGCCGAAGATGTTGGTTTAATTAATTAATTTCTCTTACAGAGGAAAGACTTTGTTGTCGGGGTTGTAATTGTGTTTGACGCAGTTGTCTTCATTGTTGTTGTTTGTTGTTGCTACTATTGTTTGTTGTGTTTTGCCTCTGGTGTTGTTTTTGTTGAATTGTTTTCGCCGCTGGTATTGTTTTTGGTGAATTGTTTTTGCCAATGGTGTTGTTTTGTTGAACTGTTTGTGGCAATGGTATTGTTTTTGTTGAATTGTTTTGCTTCTGGTATTGTTTTCGTTGAATATTATTTTTGCCAATGTTGTTGTTTTTGTCGAATTGTTTTTGGCGCTGGTATTGTTTTTGTTGAATTTGTTTTGCCGCTGGTGTTGTTTTGTTATTTTGTGTTTGCCGCTGGTATTATTTTTTTGTCGTTTTGTTGTTATTTCGTTGTTGGTACCTCGGCGAGTTTGGCCCTGGACTTAGCCTTCTCTGTCGCCTCCAGGGGGCCATCGGTCAGCAGGACGGGACACTCTTCCAGCGAGTCGCAGCCCAGCACGTCCAGGTAAGAGAACTTCCAGATGTTGCACAGGTCCTCCGTGTTGTCGAACGCGAAGCGGTACTTGTCCACTGGGTAGCTGAGATTTAGCGTGTCTCGGATCTCGTAAGCATCTTCCCCGATCAAGACGTCCGACGCCTCGCTGGTCGAGATTGATCCCTGTGAGGGGCACCATCTTGTACTTGTTTTAATCAAGGTGCAGGATTTTTCAACTAGGAAGGTTGCCTGAGATATTCTGGAGAGTCCTCCAAGGCATACTCTCCCAACCCCCACCCCACGGCAAGACAGTTGAGAAGAGGGTACGGGGCAGAAGTGGTTAAATAGTTCCCGAGATTGATTACACGGAGCATGGCTGCGCCATGGTAGATTCGTTTAGTTATGCACACAACCTTATTTCTAACACTCTGGGTTTTTAGAATGCATTTTTTATCAACCTAGAAGGCTTGATAAAAACGTGAATGTTCTCAGTTCCTCTTTAAACTTAATTGACAACGACAATGGTGTAAAGAGAAGTGGAGAAAATTATTAATGGAACCAATACAACTCGCTTAACTGAAGAAAAACAAAGTCAACGAACACATGCAAAAGTATTACAACAGTTTCCTCTAAATTGTAGCAAGTACTTTTAAGAGAAACCCTGTACAAGTAGGGAAGATGAGACACAAAACACCTAAATATCATGTAGGCCTACAGTAGAATTTCCATTAATAAGAACAACGTTAAAACAACACTGCTACTGAGAAGGAAATTTTAGGACCCAATCTGATAATACACGGTTGCTGTTATGACAAGTTTATCTGCATAGTTCACAGAAGATACTTACCTCTTTCTTACGCCCAACCAGGGTGCGAAAGGACTCCTCCGGCACGTCACGGCCAGAGATCCCCACACGGGTCTGGTAGGCCCCGCAGTCAATCACGATGGTACGCACCGAGCTCATTCTCCGCCTTGTACAGGATACGCTCGACAACTGCGAACAACTCAGAAATCACAGGCTGTGTCCGGGTTACTCGGCTGCGACTGGCTCTAACACGCGCACCTGTCAGGAAACCGCCAGCGAGCGGCTTCCTGCATCTCCCATAAGCACATGTTTCTTTCCATCCGTAGCCAAATAACCAAGACACGACCTTGGACAATTGTTTGTCCAGCTACAATAGTTGATTTTTATACAAAAGCTAACTCCACTTGAACGTACATTGAAATACGCGCTACACTTATTTCACCTTCGCTTCCCACGGGGGGGGGTGGGAAATTAGATGCATTTCGAGTGTCCTACGGATTCCTAACCTCGTAAGCTGGAACCCACTCAACAATCAACATAATCGTTAAAAAACCAAAGAAACAAACATGGCGTGATACCAGTGATTTGGTGTGATTTGTACATCAACATACAGGTTTGCATTCCAAATGAGTAATTCTGTACAAGAACTATTAGGTGAGTTCGACCGATATCAGCATTTGAATTTAAAACTAGAATATCGTTGCAGTCGAGAGGTCATGCGATTTTTTCACGTGAACAAAACTTGCGTCAGTCTTTGATATCCCTTTCTCGGAAAAAAAAGGGTTCCTTGGTCAATGTTTATTGTGCCAACAGATCGTCCGGTTTGTCGAACTTGAGCATGCTGCTTAACATGTAGAGATTCTTTGAAAACATGCCCACGAACTTCGTTTTCAGAGGAAGTTTTGCAAGTGGGATTTTGCCTCGTGGCAGTTCCGTATACTGCCGAAAACAAACAAGCAGTGGAATAGGTGCCATAACGGTATGTGCCTTATTGAACCAGTATTCACGAGAAAATGACCAAGATACTCACATGGAATCTACTCGCCGACCTCCTGGCCAAGTCAACTGCGTGCGTCTCTGTGCTTGTTAAGTATCCCAATTGGGCAAAGTCAGTTCATTCAGAGCTCTTCCGGTTTGCAACGCTAACACAACAATGGCGGAATGGAATAGTCCGGGGAGCAGAAAGTTGACCTGAATTACATGTGAGGCGGCAGACAAACACGGATCTAAAACAAAATGGGTCGCCTTCACATTTCCGCTTGGTTTCCCGTGCTGTAGAGAGCTGTGTAAATTCCATGGATTATTTTCAATTTATAGCTCTGTGGTAAGTCCGCGGTCATCTGTAGGCCATACTCAGGCCTACCCTCAATCACGATATTATTGCCAGCAAAATGTAACCCCACAGGCGGCCAAAGTTTGCAGGACTCATCCTTTGAGCTGGTTGGAGGTAGATTTTTTGCCTCAAGTTGTACATTTGCCCCACAAACTGTTCGCATTTGTTTTAATCGATATTTTAACAGCTGCTTGAGATTTCTGGACACTTTGACGGCCAGCCATGGTTTAGTAGCCATCGTGGTAGGCCAACAAAACTGTGACTGGGTGTGTAGAAAGAGATAGAGATCTCTATTCTCTCTGCCGAAGGAGTCATGGTCTCAGTGATGGTAATTAAGCGATCACTGGCATGATCAGTGAGAATGACACAGCTGACGGGATTGATCTTGACGGGGAAGACGGGGCTGCAAGAATGACCATATGAAGCAAGATACGAGACGGAGAGAACTCCCCCCTGCTTTGTGTTGGTCATAGTGTCACTAGAATCTGAGGAATTCTTTTCAGACATGGGGGGGGGGTTGTAACAATGGTCAAGTGTGTGTAAAGCGATAGGACATGTTGGGGGGGGGTACCCCTGGTCTCATTTCTTGCTGGATATAAGAATGACAGTGGATCATTTTTGAACGTCGTCTGAACAAATCCCATCGTACTGATTGGTGGGCCTGATTAAATTTTGATCACGTACCACATTGTTCGTGCTGTAAAATAGTTCAATTCAACGGTCAATATAAACTCCATTACGTTTCGAGTTTCACTTCGTTTGAGAGTTTGATTGTCCGTGTAATGTAGTCCTTCGGTGTGCACGCGTTCAAGGATCGAAGGATCGTTTTATGGAACTTTGATTGGAGTTTTCGTTAACCCTGACTACCTAGGGTGTGTGTAAAATCATGTTAAAATTGGAGGATTCAGGACTGTTAGGTTTAATTAATATAGAGTGGAGTTCTAAGTTTGAACAGCCAACGCGGTCAAGGTTCAACGCTGTGCAACATCCTTCCCGTCCAAACGCACTGTCCGGTAGACCGATGTGGGAGATAGAGATACGGGACTTCATATTTACTTTAAGAGCTTTGCAGATGGTTGTTTTGGTCTCAAAGAACTACAAAAAGTTGACTTGGGCTTTAGAATTCCCATCTGAGAGTGCTCATGAGTTGTAAATCTGAGGACATCAAATCTGTACGAGAAAAACTGTATAGCATGCTAATCGGGAAAGTCAGAAGTAGTGATCATGAGTCGCTAATTTAATCTAAAGCCCTCGGAGCCGCAAAGCCAAAAAGGGGACCTTTTCTCCACGCGGAGAAAATCATCCCCACAGCAGTTCCCGAGCCCTCGGTCATGCCTGAGCTAGGCCTGGACGACTGTTTTTGGTAGCCAATACATCCCTCAGGTCCCCTCCCTAACTACATTCCATTATGCTGCTTTGGAAGTACATTTGTAGCCACGCCCCCAAAATAACTCCGAGCTGCGAGGTGGATGTTTTATACTACAAGGTCATTTCCCGGTCATATGGGCATCTTTGGGATACTGATCTTTCAACAATTCTTACTCTGCAGTGGTTGAGGTCTGGCCAATGGGAGTCTACAGGCTTGTAGTGTATGCCAGGGGTGAAGATTATATGAAATGTTTAACCATTGGCCCATTGGCAAAAAGTTATGACCATAATTATTTGGTGATATGTGGAGACTTTTATCCCCGCGGGGTTGGCAGATGTGAGTATCAGTAACAACAGATGAACCATTACTTCCTTTGTCAGACTTACAGTTAACAGCTTAAGACTCGCTTACAGACTGAGGACATCTGAGGAGTTGTTTTCGACATCCGAGGACGTGTTCCGTTTGAGAACGTCCTCGGTTTGAAATTGCTTGCAAGTCAAATGAGAGCGGCAATCAGTTTAAAGTATGAACACAGGAAATGAAGAGGCCTATTGACAACATGAACAAGCCGACGTGTGTGGCAGGGCGGACCAGGATCCAGTAAGTGAAAGCACAATATGTTTCAGCCGAATACACCATGTGATACCTATTTCGGGCTGCAACGATCTGCAATGTCATTGAGCATCATATTATCCGAGGAAGTGGGGAAACCCGACACACTCGTGTGCACTGTGATTTGCACTCCTGTCGATGCTGTCGCAGTGTGTTATCTTTACTTTGGCCAAAGTTCAGATGATGCTCTACTTTGCAGTGTTCATTTGAATCTAATTATAGCGCAGTGGCAGACTTCTGACACAGAAACCAGTATTTGGCGGCAAGTTAACTGGTAAGCACTGTTTTAAATATTGTCATCGTGTTGTTTGTATCCACGTGGTA
The DNA here is from genome assembly GCF_001949145.1 of Acanthaster planci. Next base: position 482,404 of record NW_019091444.1, read on the forward strand.
ACAGATTTTTATGCTGGCTGGTACATTTTCTGTCATGCTGTATGTGAATAGCAATAAATCGAACCAAATCAAACCCAATGCTTGACTGCCTCACCACTATTTTATTCTTTTTATCACGGGCCTACAAATATGCAAGGACATGTGTACATCAATACTAACTTATGATTAAAATAGCGTCCCCGATTGCTACAATCTATTGAAATCACTTACGGTATAGTGAAGATTTAACTTTCAGAGATAAAATTGAATAAGGACTTGATGATACGAAGGACACAGCGAAATCGCAGTATTCGAGTAAGCCATCACAAATCCACCACAGGTCATTCAGTCCCAAGCCAATTCGCAAACTATTCAAATGAGCTGTGACAAAAGCATTCTTTTGTCATTGTTCATCCAGATACTGAGGACTGACCTTGTGAAGGGAGTTGTGGCTGCACTTGTCAAGGGAGTGTGATGGACTCGGAAGCAACGCTAGGAACTAGTACGGTAGCCGATGCTATAGACATACCATCTTAGCTGCTTTGACGAAACTGCAGTTGGAAGACTGAGAGGCGATCCTCTACGTCTGAATGCGATCCGTTTTTCATTACTTCACACATTGCCTCTAAAAGGCATGAAATTCAAGCACTGCAGAAAACGAACTTAATGGATTTCGCCCTTCATGGAATAAAAAAAACAACGTGGGTTGCCGATGAAAAGGCACCGAACGCATATTGCTTTGATGTACTGTTAGTATGCCAAAACATTAGTAAACAATGAGTGAGCGACAGAGGAAAAGAATTACCCCGGAATTGTATCGTCAAATTACATTGATGAAATGGCATAAACCTAAACGTAAACCTGCAACATCACAATTAAAAGGAGGCAAAAGATACTTCAGAGGATATCCATCTATGAAATCTACACAGCTCTCGGCTGAATTATTTATGAAAGGTACTTCTAAATAGTGTATCTCTATGATAATCTATTCAGCGCTTAGCTGCCAAACAAAACCACTCAGGTTGACTTGAATCAAAGTTTGAAGGACTTAATTAAGTCAAATTTGGGTCTGCACTGTCGGTGAATAAAATTAAAATTATGACACCAAAGGTAAACCAGAAGCTGAAAAACTGATGGGTTAGGTGATCAAGAACAACTGCGTAGGGAAAGTACGGTTCCTGTCATTTAAGGTTGGAGAAAGCAGGAAATTCAGTGGTGTTTCTTATTTATGCTTCCATCGCAATCCAGTAGCAAGTTGGCAATTCTGCTGCCAAGCGCCCTCTCGCGATGTCAGCCAAACGACAACTGTAAAATTATGTGACCCCATAACGTATCGGGATTTAAACATTCAATCCAATTACAATATTGCATCCATCCAGTATATAATTTAGCATCCCCAAACTGTAAGTCCTTCTTTTGACACAAAACATCGACGTCTTGGCCTATTTCGCCTCCTTCGCACCGCAGCGGTGCACGATACTTGGGCCAGACTCTTCGTATTCTTGCTTGCTGATCCACATCTGATGTAGGGTGAGCTGTTTGGCAAGGATAGAGCCACCTATCCACGCAGAGAACTTCCTTTCCTGAGGAGCGTAGACTTTGACCTTCGTCGATGGCGGAGCCAGGGCGGTCAACTCCTTCTGCATTCTATCGGCGAAGCCGGGGAACAGTGTGGAGCCGCCAGCAAGAACCACGGTAGCGTACAGGTCCTTGGTGTGCTCCGCCCCGCACTTCTCAATACTGTCGTGCGCGAGCTGGTGGAGTCCAGGCTGGGACTCCTCGTCGGCCAGGACCGCCGGCTGGAAGAGAGCCTCCGGGCAACGGAACCGCTCATTGCGCAGGGTGATGACCTCTCCGTCGCTGAGCTCGTAGCTGTGCTCCGGGGACACGTCGGGCATTTCCTTCTGCATCTCCAGGTCGAAGTCAAGCGCTATGTAGCACGACCTCTCCTTGTAGCCTCTGATGGCGTCTAAATCCACTGCAATAAAAACAAAGGTGATTTCGGATCGACATGAAACCAATGACTTAGTCCCAAGAGTCCTATTGGCTGCAAATTATCTTTGAAAATGAGTTTGATTCCTTTTCCAAAAGCACTGACAAAAAGGTACAGTCCAGCGTCAACAAATTATGGAGATCAGCGAAAGTTTAGGATTCATGCCGAAGATGGTGGGCAGATTTGACAAAGCGGGAACCAGCTACTGGAAATATGCAGGTGTGTCATATCTTGGCTGGAAATCAGCTTTTGATATAGAGCAAATCTTATTCTTACAAATTTGCCTGCTTGGCAGCTCTATGAAGTTCTAGCTCCTGCGTCGTAGTCAATGAAAAAGGAAGACTGTTTCATCGGCTACGATAAAAGAATATTCTGCGACGTTTGCGCAATGCACCTTTCAAGTCATGTTTCTGAGCAGGAAAATGCTTAGGGATGGAGTCAGCTGAAATCTAGCCTGAGAAGGTGGTGTAAAAACTTACACCGCGTTTTGAAATTGTATCCGCTTTCCGTAAGGATCTTCGTTAGGTACCACGTCAGATCATAGCCGCTGTAGTCCACACTGAGAATGGCGTCGGTCACCGCGTAGCCGTCGCAGACGGGCACCGCGTGCGAAGCGCCGTGACCCAACTCGCACACGAGTCCCGTAGTTCGACCTGAGGCGTAGAGTGACAACACAGGCTGCATGGCCACGTAGATGGCAGGCACTTTGAAGATCTCAAACATGATCTATGGATAGATTACAAATCAACTTCTGTAAGTTCTGAAGGAACATTAATTGGTCTTAGCAATTTAACAAATTAATCGTTGTTCGTAGGAAACTAAGCCCCAAACTATACTGCTTTTTCACAGACACAAAACGTTAACCGTAAGCAGCCTTCGATCCATCGAATTTAACATTAACTTTTTTTACACATACACTGGTGGGTTGGTGTGAAAAAGTAATTAAAACATTATAAAAGAATTAAATAAATTATACAAAATAAACTAGAAATTAAAGCTTTTTTTCTCAGGTAGAACCCTCACAGGGGTTGAATAAATATCACGGGACTGCAAAAATGAGGCGCACTTTGCGACTTTGAAGAACAAAGTGATGTTGCATGTAACAATAACTTTTTTCACCTGTGCCATCTTTTCCCTGTTGGCCTTGGGGTTAAGGGGAGCTTCAGTCAGTAGCACAGGGTGCTCCTCCGGTGCCACGTGCAGCTCGTTGTGGAAGGTGTGATGCCAGATCTTCTCCATATCGTCCCACTTTGTGACGACACCGTGCTCAATGGGGTACCTTATGCTGAGAACACCTTTCAGGCGCCGGGCTTCACCTCCGATGTAGGTGTCCTTTTGTCCTGGGCCAGCCACGCCAGCCTGGTGAATGAAGAAAAAGCACCCAGATTTAAAATTCCCACAATTCAAAGAGCTTTAGGCCAATGTTTGACTTTTCTGTCATCTTCAACTAAACCTCTTTAAGGAGACAATACTCTTCCGTGTCATTGGACGCCATCTTGTATTTATAGCAGCCTACAGATGACTGTAGGTCTTGGGAGGTCTTCAAGAAGTTATCAACGTCCTTAAAAAATCAGGAGTGATGCCTTGTCGGAACTTTAAGCGTGCAAACACAAGAAACGTGGGTTATAATGGTTTCATATATCAGCATCTTCCCATGTGGGTTGGCATGTAGGTCGTCGCATTATCCGGCTCAACGACTTAATGAACAACCGCTCTAATGCTTACGAATAACCGATTGAGCTTGAATGAGTGGGTAGCCCCAGAGTGATGGGAGAATGACCGTAAAGATGGCTCTCTGCAAGATTGACTATGACTGTCAAATCGACGACTGATCAACCGATTAAATGATGTTTTTTTTCGGGGGGGGGCGGAGTGACTGCTCACCAAAAACGCTGGTTGGACGACTAAACTATGATTGAATGACTACACGGCCAAATGAATGAAGACAGGCAATACGCGGCTGCCCGAGTAACCACTTGTTTAATAAACGGAAAAATTAAAATTGGGTCAATTGTGCTTGCAAGATGATCGAGTGATTGATTCAGTTTCATCAATTTTATGTGTCGCTCCTTACAACTTTGCTCTTTCCTCGGATTAGTAGTAGGGGATATTGGAGGGGTTCTGAACGTACAATCTATTAGACTTACATGGCGCGGTATTCCGACGACGTTGGGGAACACAGCCTTCGGCTCGTCCTCTCCAGTCACCCCGGCCTTGATACTATCGGAACCGTTGTCAATCACCAGGGAGGTTGCTTTGTTACCGCCAGACATTTCTAACAAAGGTGTATTTTGCGTTTCACAAAACTGTAAAACCTGAAGTCGTTGACAGGCCATAAAAGCGGAAAACCATTCTAAAAATTCTAGATCAACTGTCGCCAAATGTGGTGATGAAAATTTATTTCAGGAATTCGACCAGGAAATCCACATCGTATGAGACAGGGTTACCATAGTCACATAATCGCTTTACGCCAAATTTAATCTGTGAAATGAAGGATATCTTTATAAACATCTGTATTGCAACAATAAAGAAGAGGAGTATAATTCAACTGTCTAAAGACAATAGATTGCAACGATGATCTACATTCAACTACATATTATTGTTCTGATGAACCGTTGATTCAGTTCAATACAGTACAATCGACATACTTTCGCACAGGTGAACCCTAATTTTCCGAGGCACCAGGGGTCACGCTCCTAACTTCCTAAGGCTACATAAAATGAAAAGCGATTTGGAAACTAGTACATTTCTTCCCAAAGCATGTAAAAATCCTCAGTTTAGCCTTAACTATTACCCTTAGGAAGGCCATAGTCGGTCACATAAAGAAATATCCAACTTTTTACTGTCTGCGTGGGCAAGTGTTGCCCCCCATACGAAATTTTGGCTTTGGTTCAGCCCTTGTCAGGGGACAAAGTGGACGAAAAGTGGTCTCAATAGCCGAACATGGCATGGGGAAATCTGCATACCGTCGCACCACGTAGGCCGCAGTTCTTTAGAGAATGCAGCAGTACCTGACTGTTCCAATCCCAATAATCAACAAGTGATAATTACCGGGCATTTATTTATACTCGGCCAATTTGACATGGAATCGCATACTCAGGAAACAAGAGAAAAAAATGGTTTCCTCGTAAATCAGGTCTATTCTTTAGGGCTTTGAATACTATCGATGAACTAGTTTGAACTTGAACTACTGCATACATGTATATCTTCTTCAAGTCCCTGAGCCTTGGCACACATCGACACTCGTCATTCCCAATCATGGTTGGCTCCTACAAATAGATGTATTTATCACGGCGCAATTACTGATTTTCCTGCTAAATTCTCTGACCATATCATTTGGGAATATTATCAACCCCTACCACCGATCATCCTACTGAATTATCACATGAACAAGCATTACATACTACACTTATGTCGCCAAACAAAAAGAGAGGAAAGGCTCCCTACTCTTCACATAATTGCACTGTGAGCATCTAGTTCTGTCCTCATTAACATAAATCCAGAATTCATTACCTGCTTTTTTTCGAGTCCCTATCCCTCGTCACTCGACGTCGGAAGAAAGTCTGAAGTACGCAAGCACTGAGTCTAGTTGGCCGCAGAACGGAAATCACAGGCAGTTTGGGCAGAGACTTCCGGGTTGCGAAAACGAAGTCGCACGATTGCTGTCACTTGTGGAAAATTCAGTATACTAGGCTGCAAAAATGCTCACTAGTATTAAGTAGCAGCAATCGTGTTACTGTACTGAATGGGTCGATCAGACT